>CM053576.1:39483536-39525793 GCA_028646485.1 Cryptoprocta ferox | reverse complement strand
CTCTCTCTGTCTCTCAAAAATAAACATTAAAAAAATTTTAAGTATTTATTAAAAAGAGACTGTGGGTTCCACTGTCTCCATTATTCAACAAATACTCATTTGGTACATAACACATATAACATGTACCATAATGGTTTGTTTTTGTTTGTTTTAAAGTCCATGCTGGAACTATCAACATATTGAAGGACAGAAAAGATGAGTAAGCAGTTCATGTGCTTGAGGGTCAACTAAGTGGGGGAGAGAGAACCATGCAGAAAACTAGAACAATGCAGACCAAAAGGGGTGTCAGGAAGAAGCAGTCAGGAAGATAACATTTTTGTTTACCTAAGGCAGATGGGGGAATTGCAGTGGGAATGAGAGGGGAGGCATTTGAGGCAATGAGAACAGCAGGAGAGAGGCCTAAAGGCAGTCAGAGATAAATGATCTGTGGTAAGAGGAAGCAGTACAGTTGGAGGCCAGCCTTGGGGAGGGACTCCCCTTTCAGGTAAAGAGTGGGGACAATGAAGTGAAGATGAAGAGGTTTGGTGGGGGGCAAGGAGGCGGAGAATGAATGTAGCAACAGCATTATTTTGAGAGGGCTGAAAGGTGCTCAGGAAGGTGGTTTTGGATGACCCTAATCACTTCAGAAAACATTGTCATTGTCCATGAGGATTGAAAATTTAGAAAATTTTGAAACACTCCTTGCAGAGAATGTAATTTGAAAGGAATTCTAAGTAGGAGTGACCCTGGTGAGTCAAAATAGCATAAATTTCATACATTCTGCTTTCTTTCGGGAGCAGCACGCAGGAGAGAAAGCTAACACCATAGACTGCCTGATGTGGGGGCTTATTCCAATGTGGCCCCCATCAGAAAAGTCTAGGGGGCTGGGGAAATGAGGTGCTGGTCCTATGGCAGGAAGACTGACCTGGAGTCCAGCCTGGGCCTATGAGGAGTGATCAATCAGGCGGGAAGAGGTGAGCTAAGAGACCAGAAGAGGTTATGAGCGTCCCGGTGAAGACAGACAGTGGGCTTCACAAACGTAAGGCAAGCATGCCCATCAGAAACTCTCTGAAGGATCTGGTCATCTTAGAGGTGGGCCAAAGCAAGGAGTTACGGGATGCTGGTCAGGCTGTGGTTAATGAGGTGTCGGTCTTTTTTTCCTCTTCGAGTTTAGTTCCGTTTTGACAGTTGTTTGAGCTTTTAATTAAGTCTGATGTATTAATGCTTCCTGCCATACACATTCCAGGATTTGTAAGAAGGTTCGTGTTCCCTTGAACATGTTCACAGTTCTGTTGCTGCAGAATACTATATTTTGCAAAAATCTGACAAAACTTAAGTATAATGTTTTAGTATAAAAACTTAGGAAATATTAGGTTGGCATTTCAATGATTTCTTCCAAACTGTTATGAAATAGAAGGAATTTTATTTTTACATACTTTAGGTAGCTCCTTGAAGTGTTGTTTGAGAGAATTCTACAAGTAACTATTTACATGGAGACCAGCTAGAGTAGTTTTCTTTGGGTGAAAAATTGTAGATTCTTGTCCTTACACAGTTAGATATACGCAAGGGAATATATACTGATGACAGATGTTAAAATCGACATCAAACCAGCAAAATATGTATATAACATAAATTTGTGGAAAGCACTCAATCGAGAATTGTTTGTAAGTAAATGCAGTTCATCTTGCGGACATGTTTATGGTGTTTAAGTTGCACTTGATCATTTTATGGCCCAGAAAAGATGGATTTGTATCAGCAGAACCATTCGGTGAGAGAGAAGTAATGAATTTGCTCCTCAAAGATACACAATAATGATGCCCTGCTTTCTCAACACTGAAGAAAATAATCGAATATTTTGGTCTAATTTATCTGCTGTAGTGATCTGTCCCTTCTCTGCATCGACACCTTATCTCACACCCAATTTTTATTTGGGGCAAAATAGGACTTTAACGTATGTTTCTCCTTTCTGTGTAGTTTTTCCAGACCTCACATTGCACCTCTTCCCACCTCCAGGTGTGATGGTGTCTCCATTATAGAGATGGGGTTTGGCATTTTCCTTGGAGAGATGACACAGGTGGTTGCCTTGCCACCCGCTTCTGCAGTGATTATGGCTGGCCTTTATTTTTCATCCTCTTTACATGTTGATAGACAAGGGGAGATTTAAATGTTTCATATATGAAGTAGGAAGCTCGAGCCATTGCAATCCCTGCACTTAACCTGGATTCAAGTAAAGATCTCAAGGGTGAGGAATTTAGAAGTCTCTCCATGTGCCACCATAAACTTGCATTACAGATACATTGAGAAGGCACCCTATTCTCCGTGCAGTTAAAACAAATCCTCGTATTGTGTGACAGATTCAAATAACCAGATTCAAATGAACCTCGAAGAAACCACCAGCACAGACTGTGTGGAACCATGATTGCCACAGGCTTTGTTCACTGTTTTGACTGATCTGGGCCAAGCCCGGAACTCTTACCTGATGGGAAAAGTGAAATAATCTTAAGTACATCTTTCAGCAAACTACCAGCCTGGCACATAGCGGTAGCTCAATAAATGTTTATTTCTACAGTGAGAGTTCTCCTCCTTCTACCCCAATCCTGCCAAATGCTCATGCCCTTAGAAGGCTTAAAATTCTGTTGGGTAGAGGCATTCATGTAACTAATACCATTTCTATGAGTTAATTAGTACAATTTTGATCATATAACCGATAGCTGTGACATGTGCTCTGGTTAAGCGTTGAGTACAGGCTAAGGAATCACAGAGGAGGGAATGATTTTTCCAGGGACAGAAGAGGAGGAGGGAAGCTTCCAGTGGAAGGGACTGTGGTTTGGATGCTGAACAGGAGCTCTCTAGTCACAGAATGGGGCATGCAACTATGAGAAGCCATTCAAAAGACCCTGCAGAAGACCAATGAATTCGTCATAGTCCTGTGTTAAGTGTGAGATTCTGTGTGAAATGTTAGATTTCTGATCTAACAGCTGGGGTTAGAAAGGTAGCACTGGGTCAGCTTGGAAAAGGCCCTGAATGCTGTACTAAGGGCCTTGGCGTTGAGGGAGGGTCGGGGAGAGGAGATGGGAGGCCAGTCAGACACTGTTTTGATCTTGGAGCAGCAGAACTAGCAGTGGTTTACAGCATGACTGTTTACACTGAGTCTCCAGAAAGGTTTGTTAAAACATGGTTGCCAGGCCCCACCCCCCGAGTTCCTGATTAAGTAAGTGTGGGTCAAACGTCAGAGCCTGCATTTCTAGCAAGTTGCCCAGTTAAGCTGGTGCTGCTGGGCAGGCCTCACACTTTTAGAACCAGGGATTTAGACACAGACTGAAACATCGAGGGTAGACATCATTCAGATCTGTATGTGAGTTTGTCGATTGGAGTTTATTAAAATATCAAGGAAGATAGGCAACAGAATAAATCATTACCCAGAATGTGCCAATAATGATCTTCATTGTTCAACATTTTGGAGAAGTTATATACATAGTATTAATAGTTCCAGAGAGTCCCCTTCCTTTTCATTAATAGTGAGACTCTTGGAGTCACCAGCATAACACAGTGAAGACAGATGCCTCTGACACCTGTACTGACCTTATCAAGCCCAGTTCAAGGGGTACATGTATAAAGCTTTGGATAGGCCTCTCTACATTGGGCCATCTTTCTCCATCCACTCTTAGCTCTGCACACCACCATGTTAGCACCCCACGTTCTACTGTGAGCACTGGGGGCTGATATTAAGAAAGAGAAGGGGGTGCACTGGATACCTTTCTGGGGGCTCTCTCAAGGCCTCTGTCATCTCCTTGGTTGACTCGTTGTCTTGTGCCCAATGCTCTTGATTCTGCTCCCCAGGAACTTAGCCGTGTCACCTCCTCCCCAGTATTTGGTGTGTTGTTAGAGAAATTGGTATCCCTTATAAAAGCACTATTCTGGGTCCACTTTGAATCCTCAGACTATGGGGTAGATTTGTAATAGCCATTTCATTAGAGATTTCAAAAGATGGTGAGACATTAATGAGCTGAGAAAACAAGGTGGAAAAACTATAGGCCAAAGCCCCACAAGCGAAGTGCCCACTTTATGGTATCTTTATCCTCATTTTTCCTTGAAGCCATATCTTCCATCCAGAGAGATTAAAGAAGTATTGCTGTCTCATTGTCACCAAGAACCTGAGCATATGTAAGACAAGTCCATCTTTGACTCCCTCTTCCTACTCTGCATGTAGGATGCCTGTGACACATCACGTACTCTTCTAAGGTGTGGTGAAAACCAGCTAAAAATGCCACCTCTCCTGAAACAGTGGAGAAGGTAGACAGGAAACAAGATACCGTGGTAGGTAGTGAGAAGTGCCTGGTAGAACAATAAGTGGGAGAAGAGGTGCAAGTAGTGTGGAGGTAGGACAGGGGGCACAGTTTTAGATAGTATATCCTGAGAAAGCATCAGTGAGAAGGTGACTTTTGAACAAAGACCTAAAGGAAGCGAAGGAGCTAGTCATGTGAAAGATTCCAGAAAGAGGAAAAATCTCATGAAAAGTCCCTGAGACCATACTTACTGTGGAGCACATTTGAAATGTTCCAGATAGGCGAGGAAACCCAAATGAGCAAGGGAGTGAGCAGTCAGAAATGAGGCTGGGGAGGAGACAAATCATGGCGATCCTTGTAGGTCAGTTGAAGAACTTGAATTTGCACCCTGAGTGAGATGGGGCAGGATGGACCACTTTTGGCCAAGGACCAAGGACCAATGGACCAAGGACCACCGTCCTTGGAACAATGTCCACTTCTGGCAAAGAAATGGCCCCATCTGACTTCATTTTTAACAAGATCGCTTTGGCTGCTGTGTGAGAAGGGAAGGTTGGGGTTTGGGGGGAAAGCAGAAGCAAGGAGATCAACTAGGAGGCTGTTAAAAATAACCCACACGAGACAGAGTGGTGGCTTAGACCAAGATGTGAGCCATGGTCATGCTGCGAACTGGGCAGTCTCATCACATTTTGGAGTTAAGTGGAAAGGATTTGCTGACTGAATGGATATGAGCTGTGAGAGAAAGAGGAACAGCAAGGATGATGCCAGAGTTTGGGATTGAACAGGTAGGAGAGTGGCCTTGTCATTTACTGAGATGGGGACGCGGGAAGGGGAGTGAGTTTCGTAAGTTCAGCCATGTGAAGTCTGAGATGCAATTAGACATCCAAGTAGGATATACAGGTCTGGTTTCGGGGGACAGATATGAGCATCCAGGGAATCATCAGCATATCAATGTAAGCTATGAGATGGGGATGAGATCATTAAAGGAGTGAGAACAGGTAGAAAATAAAACATGTTCAAGGACTAAGCCCTGGGACATTTTGATGTTTAGAGGTCAGGGAGATAAGAAATCTCAGCAAAGAAAACTAAGGTAAGAAAGTGTAGGAACCTGGAAGCCAAATGAAAAGGGTGCTGCAAGAAGGAGCTGTCAGATACATCAGACCCTGCTGCTACATGGAGTATGATCAAGACCAAGAATTAAACAGTGGATTGGCAACATGGAAGTTGTTGATGACCTTGGTAAGAGTTGCTTGAGTGGACTGCTGTGTAGATTGGAGTGGATTTACGGAATAATGGTAAGAAAGAAATAGAGATATCAAGAATAAACTTAAGGAGTTTTGTTATGATGAGAAGACTAGAAATGGAGTGGTAATTAGAAAGGAAAAGGGAGGCCAAGGTGACAGTTTAAGATGAGGGAAATAAGAGCTTGTATAGACACTGATGGGAATAATCTAGAACACGATAGGAATGTGTTGGTGCAGGATAGAGAACAGAAAATTGCATATTGCAGTATCCTTCAGAGGAAAAGAGGGGATAGAATCCAGTGTTTAAAAAGAAGGCTTGACTTTAACAGAAGCACTGATCCGTATCTCATGCCTGATAACGGGAAAACATGAGGTACAGGGTAGATGGTGGCAATGAGGAGATTCGCTTGAGGGTGGAAAAGTTCTTTGGATTTCTTTCATTTTCTCAGTGAAGTAGGAATTAAGCTTATCCACTGAGGACAGGGAGAGAAGTGATGGAGGCTTGAGGAGAAAGATGGGGTAGACTGTTTAGAAGACTGTTACCTAAGAGAAGAGTGGATAGAACTGGAAAATGAGGTGTGACCGGTGGGAGGCCTCCAGGCTGACCTGAAAGTGCGGACTGTGACTTTCAGATGAGACCATTCAGTCCACTTGGTGGCGTTTTTTACTTCAGCCACATTCTGCTAGGCAGATGCAGGCCCATGTTGCATTTCACCAGGGCTATGGTTTAGTTATTAGTCCAGGGAATTTCAAGAGTAGGATGAAGAGGTTTGAGGTGGAATGCAAGGGAATGGTGGTCATGATTGCCCATGGTTTCCGGGTTGAGTGAGGAAGGAACCAGGGCAGAGGTCGAGGACCAGGTTAGGGTGTTGGAGGGACCATCTGTGTGTTAATGGAATGGATAAGATTCATGGTAGCAGTTACATAGTGTTGGAGTGGAGGACAGTGAGCAGAACCCAGGACCTTCAGGGAGTTGGAGAAGTGACTAAGGTGCGTTGGCCCATGCAAGAAAGATGGAGTGTAGGATCAGAAGGCATGAGCTTCACAGAGGAGGGATTTCAGAATGGACAGAGGAACAGTGGTTTGAAAGTTGGGTAGGAGAACAACAGTGCCTACCTACATCCCGGCAGAAAATAGTCCCTACTCTAGAGGGCTGCAGGCCAAGAGATTCCTCAGGGGAGAGCCCTGAGGATGTTTCTGGAAGAGAAAGGATTTAGGGTATTTTGCTGATGACTGGCTAGGAGTTCAAGAGATGCACTGGAAGCAACCGAAGAGAGCCAGGGAGCAGTAGCGGCTAAGGGGTGGGGGAGTCCTAGACTTTGATGACTTTCTCTGGAATTCAAAGTCCCAACACAGCAAGGTCTCACCTGTGAGCATCCAGCGTCTTCCTGATCCCAGGCCATGAGTGTGGGGCTCCATTAACTTTCTGGTCTCTCTTGACAAGTAGGCAGCCTCATGGCCCCTCCTATTACAGTCCTCTCTTTGACACCCGGTCTGTGTCCAGCCAAAGAGGTGTATTGCTGTGTTCGCGCCCTAAGGAAGTCCTCACACCCATGCTGATTGGGCTGGCCTCCCTCACAGTGCCTCAGTGGGGTCTATTGAAGAGGAGAGATCAGAGAGAAAGCTCCCCCTCCCCCAGCTTAGCCACAGGGAGCGGTGTTTCCCAAGCTTGAGTGACTTGCATACCAGCTCTAAAAACTTATAGCTGCAGAACTACTGTACTGTTTTTATTTAATGCCTTTTTTTGTAAATATACTTACCTTTTTTTTCCTTATAGAAATAACTTTTTAGAGGGACCTTGTAAGAAGAAACCTGCCACAATTAAAAAAATCATTGAAAATAATGAATACAGAACCAGAATGTTGAACATTTTTTTTAAAGAAGAAAAAGTACATGTTTATATAACCTAAAATCATCTCACTTGCCACTTTGGGAAATGAGTGAACCAGAGAATGGCTGAGACCAAGACTCATTCCCCCTGAAGCTACCCACATGGGTATTCTCCCCAGTACTGCTTTTCCCTTCCCACTGATCCCCTGTGGTTTACATGTGGGAGAATCAGGCTGAATTACCATGCTTGAGAAGGGCATTGCTGTAATGTGCAAGATAAGATTTTCCCATACAGGGACAAGACCCCTGCAAGGGCCCTGGGGTGGGAAAGACTGTGCATTAAGGGAGTATGACAGGGGTGAAGACACCTAAGGGGAGACAGGCTTGAAATGAGGCTGCTGCAGGCAGTGGGTTAAAAATTTAAAATTTGGGTCTGTAAAGTTAAAAATTTGGGGTTTCTATCTATGGCAGTATGAAACTACCAGAGGGTGTTAAGGGGGACGGAGTGTGTGGAATGATCAGATTTAAGTTTTAAAAAGCTGCTCTTGCAGTTGTGCAGAGAAGTGATTGGAGGGGGCAAATGTGGATGCAGACAAGTGGGGGAGGCCCTGGCAAAGGCCTCCATCTGAGACCTGATGGCCCAGAGTGAGATAGTGATGATGATGGAGCATGGAAGGATAGAGCTCTGAGAAATGTTTACAAGGCAAAAGAAGCAAAACCTCCTACCTGTTGGACTGGGTCACATTGGTGGGGAGGGGGAATCAGGGGCGGCTTCAGCATTTGTCTGACAGAGCTTGCTGGATGGTGGCGAAATACACCAGGTAAGAACTAAAGACTAGAGAGAGCATGTAGAGTTTGGTTTTAGAGATGACCTTGAAGTTCCTGTGGCATGGCATCTAAAGAATGATGTCTCCAACTCGGGTACATGGGTCTAGAGCTTGGAAGAAAAGCAGGAACTGTAATAGGAATTTGAGACTTGTTAGCCTGGGATTGTCCAGGCTGGTGGTATCTACCAGCCTCCCCTTGTCACTGTGATCTCGATATGTGAACAAATGTGCCTCAGGGCCTTTGCATGTGCACCAATTAGCACATTCAACAGGAACTGTAAGTTCAACTACCAGTTAAAGGCTGGACTGAGAATTCCTCCTTTAAAATAAGGCAAAGTATGTTGTGTTGAGATTTTTTTTCTCATTTTTCTTTGTCCCCTTTCTCCTTCTACCTCCTCTTGCTCCTTTTCCTCCTCCCTTTACTTCTTGCCTTCTCCTCTCATTTTTTACCATCCTGTCCACGATGGTGGCATGTGGTAACCTACACTGACATTTTGTATGGGCATAGTGCCGTAACATAAAGGTCACCCTATGCGATTTACTTTCTACAACCCACATGGAGGGTAACGGGACACTTTTTATCAGCCATTAAGAGGTGACTATCTTTCATTTTACATAGGCACACGCTGCTTATAAACAGGTTTGGGAACCGGAGGTGGATCCTCAAGTAGAGAACACTTATTCTTTATAGGTCTTATTTATGCAGCTAGACTAATGTTTTCAGTTCTGGAGACATTTCACATGCTAATCACTTTTTGTTAATTTTAAAATTATCTTTTTTTAAAAAATTCTAGTCATTTTCCCCTCTAATTAATGCTGATTTATTTTGATTTTCCTGGTAATAGATTACTGTCCTAGATGAGACATGGACCGTATTCAGGCGCTACAGTCGCTTTCGAGAAATGCATAAAACATTGAAGTTAAAGTATGCAGAGGTAAGTTATGAAATAATTATCCCCAATTAAGAACATTTATTTTATAAAGTAAATGAGCTGATTGCATTATCATGCTCCCCTCCATTTAGGTATTAGCTTGTAAGTGTCACCAAGTTTTCTTGCAATTACTCATCCATCAAAGGGAGCTTTTTAACTTTGGGTCTTTGTTCCATTTCTGTTCTACATAATTTAAACATTTTCCGAACACAAGATTTTGAAAGTGATAGTAAAGTGACAATAAATGAATTCTACCCTTTTAATAAGTTTTACCAATTTTAAATAAATATTTTAATAAACTTAAAACTTCTTAATGGTAAGATCTATTAAAATGAAATGGTAATAAATCCCTCAATATAGATTCACTCTTTTTTTCCCTTAAAAAAGACATTAATGCTTAGACTTCCACTTAATGAGAAATTAGGTCTTAAAGGTTAATTTGCCATCAAACATGGATGGGAGGTAGATAGCCAATATGGAATTCTCTAGAAGCAACAGGGTATTTCATGCATCTGATCAGATATCCAGAGCATATTGATACATTATTAGTCTTTTCCTCTTTGGACAAAGACTAGTTTTTAAAATACTTCTTAACAAAGAAGAGTATTCCTAAAGTTAATGTGTATCTTCCAAGTGAGTGAGTGAGTGTTTTTACTTGACTTAAAGGAAACCTTGTATCTGCACAGCTCTTTGGGAATTTTGGTTTGAACTGACTGTAAATCAGTCAGAAGTCACTGTCTAATATCTGCTTTCCCTTAAGTATTGCTTTTCAGCACTACTTTTGTAGTTTCTTAGGACAGCCTAAAAAATAATTTAGTCAGACATTTTTCCCCACCCCAAATAACTAATGCCTCCTTAACCTTTCCATGGCTCTTACTCTTTCTTATCTTACATAAATATAAAGAGAAATTTCTTTTTATAAATAATGGTTTCCTGAGTACTGGTAAAATTGAGGTATCCGAAATTCTCTTGTTAAGCTCTCAGAATTGTAGTCAATTAAAAACTGAGGAAGCAGCGAACTTGAGGTTTGAGTTCAGTGTTCCTCAAGAGGCTTCAGTTCCAGAAGTAACTGCTTCACAGTCAAGTTATTAAGTTTGTTTCTGCAATTTACTCTTCACGTCCCAAGTTAATATTGACAATAAAAATTGGAAGTATCCTGTACATATTAATGTATAGAGTGGCTTGTTTATAAATTGAGCTTTGCAGTTCATTACCTGCTTAATTATAAGTTACTCCACCAGTGCTTTAATAATATGCAGGTTTCCCCCAGTGGTATAAATGTATGTATATCATATCAACTATAATATGTGTGTGTCATTCATTGCAGGATATATTTCACATCCATTCTTTCAATGCATTAGTTCAGTGCCATTCTGTATAGGCAGATTTAATCCATTCTAGTAATAGAGTGGTGGACAAGAACAAAAATGTCTACTCCTACGTGTCCTAAGTTCATGTGAGGACACACTGACAATAAATAAGGAAAATATAATAACTAACACCTAAGGCGTACGCGTGCTGTGTGACAGTTACCATCTTAAGTGAGCTGCATGCCTTCTAGGAAAAATATCCATAAAATGTAACAAGCAGGAGATGTTGGGGCATTCTAGTATAAAGATTGTTTCAGGATTGGGCACTCGAATGCCCAGTCCTAATCAGCGTTTTTAAAGAAAATTTCAAAGCCAACAGAAGCAGTCATTAAAAATATAATGGAAGAAAACACACCTGAGGTTCAACATGATGAAAGTGTGTAAATCGAAGAGATTGCCTGGTAGCAGGTGAAATTAACAAACACAGATGATCACATATGTGATAATCCTTTTCAAGGGAAGAAAGAGGGTACATAGCTGCGGAAAAAAGTTACGTGACCTTCGAGTGAGGAAAATCAAGCTGGTCTCCTTCATCCAGTCAGTCACAAGTCTGTATTGAACAACTCCACACTGAATACTTGTCGGCAAGATAGCCACATTCCCTCCTTTCATGAAGCAGAGAGAATGGACAGTAAATAGAAAAACCAACAAATAAGATAATTTTAGATAATATTAAGTGCCATGGAGAGAATAAAAACAAGGTAGTGTGATAGTGTGGCATAAGAGCTTTGCAGGCCTGGAGGAATCTTAATCTTGAAAAAGAGCCAGGCATGAAAACCTGGAGGTGAGCACATCCTAAGTAGAGGGAACAGCAAATGCAAAGGCCCTGGGGTGAGACCAAGCCTGTTGGCCAAGCATCTTCCAAGAATAAAAAGACCTGTGAAAAATGGCAAGTGTGGTAGAGATGAGGACAGGGAAGTAGGTAGGGACTGCATCATGTAGGGCCATGAATTGGATCTCAAGTATTGTGGGAAACGACTGTATGATATTAAAGAAGGTCTGAACATAAAACTAAGCTGGAATTTCCATTCTATCCATTTATAACTTCTCATACAAACCCTTTTCCTGAAGGCAGGCTCACTATCTAACTGATAATCAAGATTGGAAATTGCATTTCCTTGTTTTGAGTCTAACTTTGTGACTTGTAATTCTTTCTTCTGAAGGAAAAAAATGTAAAGAACTTACAAACGTGTGTGCATGTGTTTGAAAGAGAAGAGGTAGTGTGAGTAGTGATTTGAAACCATGTGGTGAGATCCTAAATTAAACACCGCCTGTAGAAAGGGGGGTTGTAATTACAAAGCCTGAGGGGGCACCATTGAGCTTTACAGTAGCCACACTGGTTCCCTCACATTGACTGAGTGCTTCCCGTGTCCTGGACCTTGTGTCATGCTTTTGTCATTCAGGATCCTGTGGTCAGAGCCAGAGACTGACCTCCTGTCACATCCCTGGTCGGCAGAAGCCAGTCTAGAAGCCCAGGCAGTTGGGCTCCGTTTACTATTTCTAAACAAACAATCCTATAATAAAAATAGAAATGGGGGGAAAACCGTTAATCCGTAAAAATGCAGCGGCATGTCATTGTAGCTCTAGATAAATCTTATTTCAGTGAGAGGAGAACAATATTGCCCATTTAACATTTTCCAGATGAAGCTTAAATGTCAAGTTGAATATCAGCTATATTTTCTTCCGTAACGTTGATTTTTCTTTTGTGCAGCCTACCTTCACATAATCTTACTTGCTAACTGTTTGTTGAGACTTGAGATCAATAATGTTCATTAGGCATTCCACAGTTATGATTGCCCCATTGTTCATAGTATCGCCGTCTCTTTTTCTAACGTTAATCGTACTGAGGTAATCATCTATCTCCACATGGTCTACTTGGCCTGATGGCATCCTAGCAATCACCTGACTCATTAAAGATGTAACTTCTTCAGGATTGTCGGAAGGTTCATATAGACAGATGCTGAAAATTTCCTCTCACAAATGACTGTTTCATAGCCAAGTGGGAACATGTTTTATTTACCTCACACCTTCACCAAATTGGGGTCATTATTTTGATAGAAGTACGAAACTACTCTTGTTCTTTCAGTTGCAAGGGTAACAAGATGGTTGATTATTGTTTTGTAATGATACATACTAAATTTACCAAGTTAAACTAGGTTTCAAATTTTTAATCAAGCTCAAAAATATATTGAACAAATACCCTTGAATTCAAAATACATAGGATTTGTAATTACTTGTCAAGATAGAGAACTTTTGTTCACCTTGAAACTTTAGTTTGGGTGATAGCTGATAATCTTTTAGAACGTTGAATTATATCCTGTTCAGTCACATTTTCTTCTGGCATTTTAGCCCCATTTTTCCTGGGGGATGACGGTTCTTTTTATGGCGATTTTCTTTTTTCTTTCAGTTTTTTTTCAGATAATAAGTTACATGTTTATGGTAAAAGATTGAAATCATTCAAAAATGTATACATAGAGTGTGAAAGTTTCTCTTAATCCGGCCCTCAGAGGTGATCATTTGCAATGCCTTCAGAAGGTCTTCTTGGGTCCAGCTAAACATTCATACTCACAGGACTTGCATAAGCCATTCCTAGTGTTGCGTGACCCAAGAAAGGTAGAAGATATCACTGCTTCCCAGCAGAGTGCCTACACGGCACATGCTGAGTTATAAAGGACACCTCACTGGGAGAAGCCTAAAGCTGTGGCTTCACACCAGATAGCCATCACTTCCCTAGTCTATACATACAGTTTATCAGCTTATCAAGTGATGGATCATTTTGCCAGGAGCAGTGGTGTCCACTAACAAAGTCAGCATATCACCTTATCGGATTTGCAGATTCCTCTTTATGGACATAGGGGTAGTTTCCAGATGTTTGCTGCTGTTGACTGCTTCTCTGTGGACATCTTAAAGTTACCTGTGTGACTTCCGATTACACGTGTATACTTCCCCTGTGAAGAAATTGGGTAATTGCCCAACTGGTTTTAAAGACTTTAATCTATGAAGAACCAAGATTAGGGAAAGAACACACAAAACTTGGGTTGATTGAGAACCCCGATGGTCTTACCCCCCAATAGTGGCAAGGTTTTAAGAATTCCTTAACCGTCATTCAGCTAAGTCTTCTAATTTCCCTGTTTACTCACAGGTATTTGCTTATTTACTGTGTACTATGGTGTCTCCATAAGGAGAAGGATGTCAACTGGAGACCCCCCAGGGATACTTTATACACACTTGGGTGGTGACCCGATTAAAACAGGAAGAGGTTGTTGATTATTGTCTGTGAAGAAAACAGAAGGGCTTTAGGGGGATTGCAAGCAAAACAAACCTGTGAATTGAAAGGACAAGCCACCGGGTCCCATGAAACTCGGGCACAGGTATTGAGGGCAGGGACAAAGCCGAAACCAAAGAAAAATTGAGTCCATTGTGACAAATTTCAGAATAAAAAAGAAAACGAAGTTCTTTGTTCTGTAGAATACTAAAGAAGAATGGGTTGGCTGCAGGTGGTGTTGGATCATACGTGAACATTACGTTCCTTCTATTTTCAGATTCGCTGTGTGAGGGGCTGAGTCCTCACTCGAGGTGCTGTATCGTTCATGGTTTTTTTAAATTGTTTTATTTTTATTTATTCATTTTCCTTAATCTTAGCTTCTTCTGGATTCTAAATAGGTTTCCCTTTTGTCTTGAATTAATTTGTCCTCTTGATATACTGACATGTTTTGTGCAAGATAATAGCTCCTTCTAGCCTTTGTTCTCTGCTCCCCTTCATTGACCTTGTATGGAATCTTAATCAAATTAAACCCTGTGTTTTCAGATTCCACATCTGTAAAATGGTAACGCCACAGCTAGTTTGTAAAAGACTGTGAAAGCCTCAGATAAAATATTTTATTCAAAGTGACTATGAAATAATATGCAGCATCTGCTAGAGAGCATGTCTTTGAAAGTTTATCATGCAAATCATTTCTGCAGTGCTCTTTATCTGCACGAAAAATTTTGTACTCTATTAAAATCAGTAGTATAATCCCTTTAAGCATCAGTCATGTTATATGCTCAAAAACAAATGTTCTCTTTTTTGCCACAGAAGAGGTAGAGTTACTGTTAAGGTCTAGTGTCCATGAAGTTTACCTGTGGACCCACATCATTGTCTGAGAGTCCATCAGATCACACAGCTCATCGAGAAGCTGAAAAGAAAGACTATAAAGACCATGTACCCTCTCAAACATCAGAATGAATAGTGAACCTGGTGCCTCTGTCCCCTGCTTTCTAGATGAGTAGTCTAGGGGGCTCTGAATGCATTTAATTAAGTAGGAGGACGTGGGGCCAGAAGATCAGAGCATTGGTGAGAGCTGCTCATTCTAGGAGGTTCACAGATGCCAAACTCTGATTTCATTTTTTTTAATTTTTTTTTAAGATTTTTTTTATTATTTATTTTTGAGACAGAGACAGCATGAGTGGGGGAGGGGCAGAGAGAGAGGGAGACACAGAATCTGAAACAGGCTCCAGGCTCTGAGCTGTCAGCACAGAACCCGACGCTGCGCTCGAACCCATGAACCGTGTGATCATGACCTGAGCTGAAGTCAGCTGCTTAACTGACTGAGCCACCCAGGCACCCCTTCAGACTCTGATTTTAGAGGTCTTTTATTTTAATACATTTTACAAGTGCTAGAGCCTAGTGGGCCCCTTACCTCTCAGGAGAATCCTCTCACAGTGAGAGAAGGTAGGCATTGGAATCCATCATCGAGGGTCCTTTTTTAATCTTGGCTAAGAGTCATCCTGAAGCAGGTTTGTGTTGGTCTTCCTGGAGGCAAGAGGCCGAACCATGAAAATGGGCTAGGTTCTGTATTAATATGTACCATCAAAATAAACACTATGGGAACTCGTGATGCCTGTGTGTGGTGAGAGCATAAGTCCCGTGGAACGTGACGTGTGAATGTCTGTATCATAACTGAGTTATCACAGTGAGCCATTAGAGCCCCTGAGTGTCAAACAGGACATCAGCCTCCATCAGCTGCCTCCCCAAGGGGGCTCCCTTCTCCCTACAGAGCTAGGGGAGAAAAATGTGTTCAGAGCTTTCAAGTAAAACGTGAAAGATTGTTGTGTTGGAGCAACTCTTCTGTCTCCAGTCTAGCAGTCTCTGGATGCCCAGTAAATGCCAGTGGGAGGGAAAAAAAGGAGGTGGGTTAATTTGTATATGGACTTTCAGTTTGTGCTGATAGAACCATTTCTCACCTTCTATATTTTCCAAGTAATTTCCCCAAAGAAGTACCAAAAAATCTGGGGGTGGGGGGGTGGGGAAGAAACTGGCTATTGGCCTTGGATTTGATTTGGACAGGTATTTACTGTCCATCACTGAAATGCATTCTCAACAGTTTTATAACCAGCTTTCCAAATTTAATATAAAAATTGCAAATCTACTCACCACCCAAATTATAATGCTACCAACCATAGCCATAGGGAGCGTTCAGTAAGCCTTAGATAAATTCACGTGCACCAAGCTTTCAGCCCCCTTGGATGTTGAAATAGCAAACAGCTATGTAGGCAAAAATAGAACGCCTCCTGCCAGCTTCCTGACCTAGTATGTTATGAGAGACCGAGGTATCGCACTGTATGGTTTGCAACACACTGTTCTCTCTACCCAAGATGTAAAACAGTATTTTAATTACTCCTTTCAAGTGTAGGGGGAGCTGGGGGAAAAAGGCATCACAATTTGCTGGGAAGCTTTTCCAGGGTATATGGACACAGACGCCAAACTAGGAAATGATAATTCAGTAAATCTGATATGGGGCCCGAGAGTGGGTAGTTGGGGCCCAAATTCCCCAATGGTGCTCTCTGGACCACTGGGTAGTATGCTGCCTGTCATTCATTTCATTTCTGTCATTTCTTGGAAGCGTTAGTTGATTTTTCATTATTCTAGGTCACCAGTTCTAAAAGGTAATTTCCAGGGACCAGTCATCTTGTCAAAATTAAGGACAGGCTATGTTAAGCCTAGGCAGTGGGAGCATATCGACTGTTTCTTTGACCGCCAAAGACTGTGAAGCATAGAGTAGTATCAGGCTTTTCTCTGCAACTGGCAAGGAGACTTCTATAGTAGTAGGTTGGACCCATTTGCACACTATGAAATGTAAGTACACCAAGGAGTCTTAAAGATTTGGACATGCCACAGTTTTTCATTTTAGAAATGAGGACTCATGGGGCGCCTGGGTGGCACTGACTGACAGTTGAGTATCAGACTCTTGATTTCTGCTCAGGTCATGATCCCAGGGCTGTGCGATCAAGCCCTGCTTTAGGGGCTCTGCGCCGAGCATGGAGCCTGCTTGGATCTTGGTCTCTCTCTCTCTCTTCTCTCTTTCACCCCTTCCCCCTCAGCCCATCCCCCACTCATGCTGTCTCTCTCTTGGAAGGAAGGAAGGAAAGAAGGAGGAGGGAGGGAGGGAGGGAGGGCAGGCAGGCAGGCAGGCTTAAATGCTCAGAGTTTTGTTGAAACATGAAGACCTGGGTTACAGGCAAAGTTCATGTCTCTTCATTCCTAGTCCTCTTTCTGTGATTTGAATCTTCCTCTCCATGACCTTGTTCATTCAAGAAAGGGGAATTTTCAGAATGCCCCAGATGAGACCAAAGAGAAGACCATCTCTTCTCTGCAAAAATCTGTTAGTTGAATGTCATGACAATGACAGGTTCCTGCCATATCTCAGTCCCTGAAACAGATAAGTGACATCGAAATAAGAGATGGAAAATACAAGCATCTGAGTTAGTCCACCTGTGTAATTATTCTTAAATATGCAATATTAAACTCTCATAGATCTGAAACATTTCTCACTTTCAAAAATGGTTGCAGCATATATAAATGTCCTCAAATCTATCTTCACTGGGCTCCTGCCTGAATAAGATTGACACTGGCTTTGGGAGGAGTGAGATTGTATTTGGAAAAGTTACAGTCTTTATATAAAATATGACCAAGTCAGTGCAATCTTAACTATGTTTCCAGCGATGGTTTTGTACATAGTCTGACTCCAAGTTTTAGCACTTCGGTGACAACAGGACAGCAGCTCTGTGATATGTCCTCATTGTAATTGCTGGCTATACCATGTGGACCACCAGCAAAGAGTCCTGCCTTGTGCGTTCATTCAGCAGGCATTTAAGGAGAGTCTAGTATGTGCCTGGCTCTGGGCAAGGCACATAGCAGGTGTTTGTCAATATTGTGTGGTGTGCTTGTTATCAGAGGTCTAAAGGTAGCTCATTGCCCCGTTAATAATCCACCTAGATTTTTCTAAAGAGTTGCTCTTTCAAGCCTCTAACAGAACTTGGAGGAGAATTACTTATTTGTTTGTGAGTTTATTTCTCAGTGACAGCTGTTCTTATAAGACCTTGGAAACTGCTATTAATTTTGAGTAGTCAGAAATGCTCCCACCTAGTCAGCTGTGAGAATTATAGGAGCCCTTTGATGAGTTTTCATTATTTGTATTTCTCAAAAGCTGGAGTGGCTAAAATTTACAGCCATAAACCTGTAGGATGTGGATGTTTCAAATGCTGTCAGTCATCATGTAGGTGTGTCTACATAAAAAAGTCAAGTTATAGCTGATTTGACCAGTTAGAGTGCCAGGTAGAATTTACCCACTTAATCTTTAAAAATCAGGTCCTAGCTGGATAGCCAAGTGTTACGGGAATAAGAAAAAAAAGAAAAAGAAAAAAAGAGCTTAGTAAACGAGGAATGAAAATAAAGTACACTTTTATTAGGTGGTAACAGAAGTGAAATGTTTTTCTTTCGTTAGTAAAGATGCCACACTTTATTAGTTGTTTTCAGTTTTCTTTCAGTGATTTATAATCTAGTTTTAGCAGCCTAATTGTTATGAAATCATAAAAGATAAGCAGGACTTTTTATCACTCATTTAAATTTTTGTATAAGGGCCGCCATTATTTATATCCAAAGAAATAACGATGCCATTTATCAAAATCTATGCTGTTGCCTCCGAGACCACCAGGACTTAATAGAAGGTCTGGCTCACCTAGAAAGTGAACTTGGCCCAGAGAGAAAGGCTTCTAATAAAATCAAACTTTTCCATTGCATTTAATTTATCTTCTTGATGGCAGCAACCTGGCCGACCTATCTTATTATAATCTAATAAACTTTGAAGTCAGTCTTTGAGCATGACAGCTCTTTGAAGATAATTGAGCTACGTCAGTTCACTGGGAATCAGAAAGAGAACAACCAACCTAGAGATGAAAATTTCACTCTGAGATCATTAAGATCATTAAGAAATGTTACACAGCAACAGAGAATGCGGACTATATTGCTGATATGAATGCATATACATACATAGCTAGGGATGAATGGATTCTCCGTGTTTTCCTTGTCCCAAAAGTGAGAATCACAGTTAATTCCGTAAAATGGCTGCTGGTTATAAGCAACTACTAATTGTCTTGTCTGATGCTGTTGATAGTTCTTCATACAGATCTATTGTTCAGCCTGCAAATTAGACGCTTGTGGTTCAAGCATTCACAATAAAATTAGTAATTCGGGTTTTTAGACTCCACAGTCACTGAAGAAGGGAGAGACAAATTTCATTGGAAATCAAAATTCCTAATTTCATTGGAAATCAAAATTCCTAATTTCATTTTTCTAATGGCTTTTATTTCAATCTTTTTGTCTTTAGAATATGTTTTATTTACTGAATTGCAGAACAAGCTTGTCATTATGTTTCTCTCAGGCCAAAGAAATGTGCTGTTTTAGCCTCATTTGTTTGTTTCCTGTGTTTTAGTTTATATAATCACATTTCATAATTATACAAAGTAGGCCATAAAGGCTGTTAAGTTTTCTTCCAGTGTTCTCCAGGCCTACCATGTCTTCCACAAATATCCAATTTATTTGATCTTAGTCGTCATTTTTAACTTAAACGCACAATTTTCCCATAAGAGCTCAAATGTCTTTGCATCATTTCCCACTCCTGCTGCAAAGATAATGGCTGTAGCAGGAAAAGATACCATTTTAAGGGATTTCTCATGAATACTGTGTTCCTGCTTGTGTCTGTCCTTTTTTCTATTCTACAACCTCTTGAAAAGTAACGTTCTTCATTATTATATTAGGCCCTATTTCCCTTCTACATACCTTTGCCTTTCTTCAAATAAGAATGCTGTGAAGATTTTATAGGAAGTCAGTACACTCCTCAGAGGCAATATAGCCAAGATGGTAATTAAAGCATCTCCATGGTATCCAAAATGCTACTACTTCTTACTCAGCATACAGAGATTTTAATCATCAGTGCTCGAGCTACAGAATTTCAGAGCTGAACAGAAACTTAAACATCTTAGGTCAACTCCTTCATCTTAACAGGTGATAAAACTAGTTTTTTGACATCACTCAAGAATATACCAGCAGCTCTGTGCTATACTGAAACTTCAAAATCTGATTGCCCCAAATCCCAGGTTATTAAAAGAAAAGGACATATGGTGTTAATTTAACTGTTCCATTAAATCTGTAAAGAGAATAATCACTTTTTATTGTGTCTATAAAACTGACGCATGCTCATTTATAAGTTTCACATAATACAGGGAGAAAGCAACAGATTGCCCCAAATCATTCTCTAAATATAATTAATGTTACTATTTAATGCACGTTATCTTAAGTACTTAAATGAATAGGCACAGATAAAATGATGGATATATAGATCGATAAAAAATTAAAATGAGAAAAATAATTTTATAACATTGGGTTCATTCTAAATATCCTATCTTTAATTGCAAACAGTAAGTTTAATTTTACTTGAATTTGTCAGAAGTGAAAGAAATTGAAATTGAAGAAATTGCTGAACGTGAAATTAAATGTTGCTCCACAAGAAGTTGTAAGTTCTCTAAAATATATAGGACTTTAAGAAAAAAGATTATAAACAAGCATGAGAATGTTAGTTGCTAATTTTCAAATGTGTTTCCATTTTACAAATTATCAGTTACGTTTCCCTTTTATGAATGATCAATTGACTCTTCAAACAAAGATTAGCACACTTATGTTTACTCCCATCTCCCAAATTTTGAGTCATTTTATATTGTTTTTTTACACTCTCAGGATATATAGCATTCACGTTCTTTTATACAGAAACTTACATAATTTTATATATTATTAAATATTGTGATTTAAAAAATTTTTTAATGTTTTCATTTTTGAGAGACAGAGAGCGTGAGCAGGTGGGGTGAGGGCAGAGAAAGAGGAGATACAGAATCTGAAGCAGGTTCCAGGCTCTGAGTTGTCAGCACAGAGCCCGACACAGGGCTCAAACCCACAAACTGTGAGATTCTGACCTGAGCCGAAGTCAGATGCCCAACCAACTGAGCCACCCAGGTGCCCCTAAAATATTGTGATTTTAAATAGAAGGGACATTTACTTTACCATTATTTCTTTATTCCTGAGATCTTTATATTGTGCTGTCTCTTGGTTATTTTTTTTATCATCCAGTACATTTAAAAAATTTATTTATTTATTTTTTTAAATTTACATCCAAGTTAGTATATAGTGCCACAATGATTTCAGGAGTAGATTCCTTAATGCCCCTTACCCATTTAACCCATCCCCCCTCCCACAACCTCTCCAGTAACCCTCTGTTTGTTCTCTATATTTAAGTTTCTTATGATTTATCTCCCTCCCTATTTTCATATTATTTTTGCTTCCCTTCCCTTATGTTCATCTGTTTTGTATCTTAAAGTCCTCATATGAGTGAATTCATACGATATTTATCTTTCTCTAATGACTAATATCACTTAGCATAATATCCTCCAGTTCCATCCATGTAGTTGCAAATGGCAAGATTTCATTCTTTTTGATTGCTGAGTAATATTCCATCACAAATATTTATACCACATCTTTATCCATTCATCCATCAGTGGACATTTGGGCTCTTTCCATACTTTGGCTATTGTCAGTAGCGCTGCTATAAACATTGGGATACATGTGCCCCTTCGACACAGCACACCTGTATCCCTTGGATAGATATCTAGTAGTGCGATTGCTGGGTTGTAGGGTAGTTTGGTTTTTAGTTTTCTGAGGAAGCTCCATACTGTTTTCCAGAGTGGCTGCACCAGATTGCATTCCCACCAACAGTGCAAAAGAGATCTTCTTTCTCTGAATCCTCGCCAACACCTGTTGTTGCTTGAGTTGTTCATGTTAGCCATTCTGACAGGTGTGAGGTGGGATCCCGTTGTGGTTTTGATTTATATTTCCCAGATGATGAGTAATGTTGAGCATTTTTTCATGTGTCAGTTGGCCATCTGTCTATGCGGCTTGATGTGTTTTACCGGAGTTCTTGGGTGCTTGAGAATGTTTCTCTGTGGCCTGCGCACTTGACACTTTGGTTAGGCATGAACTTTTTGGGTCCTGTTCCATTTTCCCTTAGCACGTTACATTTTGCGCTGTCCCTTACTCTGTATGCTCCATGCTAACCTGTGTTTTCATTGTGTTCATTCTGCTTTTGTTTCTTCTACTGGGGCTTTCATTCCAATAAGTGTTCTTTGCTTTTCCCCTCTCTTTCTGAAGTGCTTCTGGCCCACTTTTTTTTTCTTTTTCTTTTCTTTTCTTTATTTTTTTTTTTTAGTAGGTTGCAGGTAGGGAGGGTGAGTAGTGAGGGGCAGAGATTGAGGGTGGTGGTACTGATTTCTCAACTTTTGTTTTAGCTTTAGAATAGTTTAGATGCCTTTTTTTTTTTCTTTTTCTGCCTTGTCAGTTTTTGCTGTAGGCCGAAGTGGTGTATTGGGTGAAAGGAAATGAGGTAGACAGGCTTTAGTGTAAGGTTTTATGTTCATTGGCTAGGACACAGGCCATGCTTGCTGTGTGCTGTAGCTGTGGCATCAGAGGCTGTTGTTTCCCCAGGTGCCCTTGTTTTGGTCTCCCACTCTTTGGGTTTTCCTAGAGACTTCTTCAGTAGAGCCTGGAGCTTGTAGCTCTTTCGGTTATAATCAGGAGCCCTCTTGATGTGGTGGTGAGGTGTGGCCGGAGGGAAAGGGAAAACCCTGCATAGGCCTTTGGTCGGTGTCCTGTTTTAGTGAGCCTGCTATTGGGCATTTTACTTTACCCAGGTTTGGTTATCCCAAGGTGCTCAGATTCCGATAAAAGTCTCCACTGAGGGCAGGTCATGTTAAGGACAACAGAGAGCTTTGGGTGTATTTCAGAATGGTTACTTTTTCTCTCCTGCCAGAAAGTAGTAGATTTTTCTCCCGTCTCAGGGTGAGAACCTGGTCGGACTCCTGGGGGTAAAACTAAGGAAGTATGCAGACCCCCCACACACCCCAAGCTTTTAACTCAAATACGAGTCTGTACTGAGCCTCCAATAATTCACCAATTACAGTTTTTTTTTAAGCTTATTTATTTATTTTGAGAGAGAGAGAGAGAGAGAGAGTGAACAAACGGGGGAGGGGCAGAGAGAGAGGGAGACAGAGAATCTCAAGCAGACTCTGCACTGTCAGCTCAGAGCCCAAGGTGGGGCTTGATCTCACGAACCTTGAGATCATGACCTGAGCCGAAATCAAGAGTTGGAGGCTTAACCCA
This sequence comes from Cryptoprocta ferox, assembly GCA_028646485.1. Classification (NCBI taxonomy): domain Eukaryota; kingdom Metazoa; phylum Chordata; class Mammalia; order Carnivora; family Eupleridae; genus Cryptoprocta; species Cryptoprocta ferox. The sequence goes on along the minus strand of CM053576.1, from coordinate 39,502,808 downwards.
CTGAGCCACCCAGGGGCCCCTCACCAATTACAGTTTAAAGTGTTGCTGCCCCTCCTGGATACATCTTCAGGCTTCTGCGCCCTGTAGGCTATGGTTCTCTGTCTCTGCCTGCTTGTCTCTCTAGTTTGGGGACATTAGTTTGCCCCATGACCTCAGTGCTCTGATGGATCTACAAAGAGCTGTTGATTTTTAGTCTGCTCTGCTTTTTTCTTGTTGTGAGGCAAGGGTGATGGCTTCCAAGCTCCTCAACGTGTCAGATCAGAAGCCAGAAGTCCTATTTGGATAGTTATAGATTTACAGCCTCCTTGTTATTAACAATTTATACTAGTATAGTGCATGTGTCACAACTAGTGATCCCATCCAGGATCCCATCTTACATTTTGTTGTGACAGGTTTTTATACTTACCTAATTGTGATGACCTTGAAGTATTGAGGAATGCTGGTCTGGTATTTTACAGAATGTTCCAAATTGGGATTTGTGTGATGCTTTTCTTGTGATTAGAGTCATGGGTTTGGGGAGGAGAGAACCACCGAGGTAAAAATGCCATAATGATCATGTCAGATGAAAGAGACAAACATTGTCCGTAGGGCTTATCACTGTTGATAATGATCTTGACCGCCTGGCTGAGGTTTCTCCCAGTTTCTCCTTTGGAAAGTTAAATGGCTTCCCCCTTTTCTACACTTAATCTTTGGAAGGAAATCCCTTTGCAAAATACCCATTTTAGTCATGGAGAGAGAGGTACGTTCCACGTCCTTCAGGGTGAGGTATCCACAAGTTATTTGGAATTCTTGTACATGGAGGGCTTGTCTGTTCTTTTCCGTTTCTTTCTTTCTTCCTTCATTTGTGTGCCTATCTGGTCATATTTTGGTTATAAGCCAATACTATTTTTTTTTTTAATTTTGTCTTTCAGATTGTTTCATCTTTGGCCTTTAGGAGCTCTTTCAATTAATGCTTGTGTTCCTTTGTAACACTCCATCTTGGTGCTTTGAAGTTCCTGGGTACTTCCTTTCGGGCACTACGAGATGCTTCAGGCATAGCTTACATCTTCCCTGACCAGCCCGAGTCAGCTGTTTCTCTCAGAGCTGGCTCTCCCTTGTGGTCTCTTCTTTCAACCTTTGTACTTCTTCAGTTCTTCTTTTGAGATGATTTTTGTGGTTCCTGCAAGAGTAACCATGTGTAACTTCATTTATTTTCTTTTTTTAAGTTTATTTCTCTCTTTTAAGAGAGAGAAGGAGAGTATGTGGAGTTGGGAGGGCAGAGAGAGAGGGAGAGAGAGAATCCCAAGCAGGCTCCGTGCTGTCAGCATGGAGCCCAACACAGGACCCAATCTCACAACCATGAGGTCACGTCTTGAGCTGAAGTCAAGAGTCGGACAGACGCTCAGCTGACTGAGTCCCCCAGGGGCCCTGTAACTCTGTGTCTGAACTCCTCCTGGCTGTCTGTGGCCCATTCTTCATGTGGCGGTGGTTCTTCATCTGACTTGGCTTACGTGTCACTCATCCTCCTCGTCACCCCTACTCATTTAGTCATCGTTTCCATTTGGGTTCCTCCTAATTACTTCTCACCTCGTAGTGAAGCAGACTAATGATTGGGGGAAACACCAGCGTATCGCGAGCGCGGGGACAGGACAAATAATGGGGATGATGAAGGCAGCAACCTACTACGTGCCTGACCATCTGCCTGGGTGTTTTCTGAATCTCTTTCCACCAGGTTTGTCTTTGCTTTGTGACACATACTCTTACTTTCTGGTGTTCGCAAGAGCTGTGAGGTCGCTATGGGGTACACAGCTGCCCTCAGACCTTTCCTCCCTGTAGCAGTGTGAGCTTCCCCAGGTCCTTCCCCGCCGCAACCCTTGCCCTCTTTCCGCTTTGCTGTGGCTGTCCCCTGCCTTTCCCTGTCCCCAGATTTCACCCTTTAATCGCAGTGTAGTGGACTGCCTGAGAGTTTGCAGGCCTGCTTTGGTGGGCAGCTCAGCCGTCTGGAGGCGAGGTGAGGGCGGCCCTCGGCAGCTCCCATGTCCCCACTCCCCAGAGCTTTCCCTGGGTGCTGCCTGGGCTGCGGTCAGAGCTCTGCCGCTCTCCTAGTTTGGAGACACAGTGTTTCCTTTTCATCTCCTCTCTTGTTTTTGGTGCTTTTGAAGGGGAACAAATAAAGCTCCATCAGAATAAATGTAATTATGTTAATAGAGGCAGTATTTTTTTTAACCTTTAACCAGAACTCTTCCCTCACATTTTATGGTTGGTAGAAAGGTTATTTTTTTGTTAGAATCCTACTTTTCAACACAAGACACCCTCTCCATGAGACTTGTAAGGGGGAAATCATGGCACTCGTTCTTTCTGAAAATGAAATGAAAAGAAAGTCATTTTTCCCTCATTTCTGAATCCCAATGTATTGATAATTTATATACAAATCACATTTGTCTGAGTGCCTCTCGAATTTAGTTAATGTAAGGAATATAGAACTTAAGGAACTCTGATTTTTAGAAATGTAGGACACTATTTCCCTTATCACAGGTTACAAAGGCAGTCAAAGAGGAGACTCTCCTCCACCTACAGACTGCCATTGACAGTGTCTCTCATGGAAATCAAGTCTAGACCATCTGCCAGATTAAAAAATAAGGTGATAAAAATGAAAATTTGTGAATATAAAGAACTTGAAAAGAAATAAAAACATCCAGAGAATATGATTTATCTTTGCCGGAGTCCAGCTCCAGCGGTCCAGGGTTCCCTGAAGGATGGACGGTGTCGGCGAGAAAGAGCGAGAAAACCTCAAGTTTCTTTCTGATCAGCAGGCAGGCATCTCTGCTCTGTCTGTTTTTGTGTCTTTATTTATAGATCAAGTGATAACATGACATCAGAAAATAGAAATTTTTTACAGTGACTAATTTTTTATGATAAGATGCTTTAATCATCGAAACTGTACAGAAACAAGTTTTACAGAAGTATTTTTGTAGAACCATCCCATTCATTCTTGGTGTCAGTCCCCCAGATTAAGAAAGTAACAAACGTATCTTATTTTGTATGGATTGGTTTTTTGCCAATAATTATGACTTTGTTTTTTAATTAACAAATTACAACCAAGTCATGTAATGTTCTTACAGTGAAGTCGAGTAAATCTTATAACCAAGAGTATAACAGGATGTTTTTAGTTAAAAACAGGACAACATACATATTATTTTAGTTAGTAGAGCTAAGATTAAAACATAGGTTAAGTTGTATATAGATAGGCTAGGAGTTATTTTATTTGGCTCACAAACCACAAGAGAAAGAATGTTTGTTAACAAGTTGCTTGAGAAAGCCCTTTCTGTGATGTAAGCACAATGGGGGCCCTATGTGTGTTGACCTTGGACCTGAGTTTCCCACATTCTTATCCATCCTCATAACTGAAGTCAGTATAAGGGAGGATATTTGTAGAATATAGACATTGGGAAGGGACTATGTTCTGTCCTTGTTTTGTATTTTTTATCTCCAATTAGGCTTTTTTCTCATGTCCAGACTTAAATGCAATTTTTGTGTTTTTAACCCCTTCAAGTCTATGTTTTGGGTCTGCAAGGCTCATTAGAAAGAGCCTTTTGTCAAACATCTATAGTGTTTTGATCTAAAATCTCTTATGTAGGGACAGGAAAATGTTTTTTCTTATGGGGTCACTGTGTGGGGAATATCGGTCTGATTTGGAACACTTTAAAAAGGCCTAATTAATGACAACAGGCTTATTTTCAACATGAGCAGTAGTAGCAGAAGGAGATGCCAGTTTCGCCTCTCATGGCAGTAGCTGTGCAAATGTCTGCCATTTCCTCATGTGACTGTGTCATCCAGCAAGGCCGGTGCGGCTCCCAGCATATCTTATTTACAAATTTCTGTTTAACATGAGAAACCAAGAAAGCAAACAGAAGATGTTGATGTACGTCAGACATGAGTGGAGATGTCAGGGACAGTTCAGAATCATCCCCTTTCTAACCCTTTCTTGTGTTCTTAAGTTGTTGGAAATACTACTTTACAGATAGCAACACTTTCAGCAAAATAGAAGAGTTTTTCTTTTTTGTTTGGTGTGTGTGTGTGTGTGTGTGTGTGTGTGTGTGTTCGTTTTTCTGTTTTGCCCATTTGTTTGTCTGTTTTGGCTCCCAGGCACTTTATTTAAACCGACCAGTGGCTTTGTCCATCTTGGTAAATTATCCTTTTTAAAAAATTTAAGTGATTCACAATCCAGACATGAAACGTACTGAGGATTGCCTCTGCTGTCTGTTTTACCAGAAACAAGGCAGTTACTTTGTACTTATGGAGAGAAAAAGTTTAGGTCTCCTTTCTATTCTCGGGCTCTAAACTCATCTCAGGATTTTTATAATATGACTTTTTTAAGAACGAAGCAGTAATTAATTCCTGTCCTCCTCCCCTAGTGTAGGTAGAGACTGTGATGGTCTCTTTTCCTGATGGAAGATGGGCTGATTCAGGTGGCCGAGTGTGGCTCTGTGTTCTGGGTCAACAGCTGTTGGTCCCCAAGTGGCTTCCTGCACCACCTGCCCCGCATTCCCAACTCCTCGGCCGTTTCACTGTCATATATATTTTTAATATTAGATATTTCTAGTTTAGTATTATTTTTGAATATTTTAAGAGAAATAGCCTTTTGAAAGAATATCGCTTTGATATAGCCAATTGACAGTCCATCAAAGGAGAATACTCTCACTTGGCAGGTAAAGCAGATGGAAATGTGTCTTTGCCCTAGTGGTTGCTTAAAAATGTCAAAGTTTTATGCAGGGTTTAACCAGATGAAATTGCTGATATTCAACCATTTTTAACTTACAAAATTGTCAATTTCATCTCATTTAGCCTAAGAGCTTATAGATAGCAAGGCCTAAAATGCAGTGTTAAGATTCTCAAAAAGGAGAAATGAAGGTTGTTTCCATTCTATCAGAAAGAAGAGAGTTGGAGAGCTGTTTCTGATGTAAATATAATTATTTTAATGGAGGCAGTGTTTTTTTTTAATACTTTGCCTCACAGCCTTGCCTTTCTACTTTAATTTTCTCTGTGCCCCAGCCCCACCAAAAGCACATGGACCCAGTGGCGTGCTTTTCTATCATGAATCACATTGGGATTTCTGCTCCTGTTCCTTCCTCTCTTCAGCCGTGTAGAAGGATAGCCACCATTATTCCCACTTTTTATTGTGAGAGGAGTAAGCTGATAGAAACAGATGAATCTCATAAGACTAACCCCAGGATGAACTTCTGGGAGCCTGCCTCCGACCCAGCCCCTTACCTGTGACTCCCACTGCTGGTGCTCTCCCGTGTCATGTTCCCGTTCCCTTGTTGGGTACAGTCTTCAGTGAGGTTCTGTTGACAGCTCTTGGAACTGTTGGCCACTGCCTAGCAGCTATACATCATTCTTCTGATTCAGTATTCTTAAGGAGGGGTCACTTTCTTTCATCTGAATGCTAGATTCCCAAGGACTTCAAAGGGATTTTTCCATACATTGCAGACACCCTCTACAGTATTTTTGTGAAACACTCGGAGTGGGCGCTGATTCCTTGTCTCAACTCAGCCACCCCATGACTGTGAACCTTTCTGAGTCCCTTAACTCTAGAACTAACTGTGTTTCCTGTTTTCTAAAGTTAAATGGTTGAATATTATAGTCCTCTGATTATATGCCCGAAAGTTGTTAACAGGTGTCTTTTTCTTCTTAAAATCTGAACAACAGCATCACGCATATTTTATACGTGCTTATTTCACAGGGTGGATATTAACAGCACAAAATTTTATCCTCCGTCTCAGAATAGAGTATCGCTGTTGACAAGGAGGACAGTTAAATGCTTGCTCCCCACGTGGTTCAGCTGCCGCAAGTCGTGTTAGTGCACCATTTCTGATTGAGCACGCAAGTGCTCATCAGCCATATAAGAAAATGACAGAACAACAAACTGAGATGGCATGCCTGCCAAGGTTTCAGCGTTATCACGCTGGGGGGAAACACGCTTGTACAAGATAAAATCGGAGCTGGATGAAGCCCAAAAGACAAGCTCTGATGTACCTGTCTTCTCAAAGCTGCAACATATGGGAAGTGTGTTTGTGCCAGTGAGGCCAAGTTTCCAGAAAACCCTTTGCTCCCTGAAGCCACATCACCAGTCCAGGGATGGAGAGAGGGTCCAAGAGGATGTGGCATGCTGCTTTTCTTATAATGACCAGATCTCTAGCAAATTGTAACAGTGCTAAGGTCTTTTTGTCATTACCTTACTACATCTTCACAGAAACCTGGTCAAGTTTAGGATCCTTGTCCACCGCCTTTCCACAGGGAATATTTAGGCAGAGAGAAACACAACTAGTCAGCCAGATGGTGGTCAAGCCAAGATTCAGACCGGGTGTGTCTTACCTCAGTGCCCATGGTCTTTCACTTTACCTTGAACTGATTGTAAAGCCTTGTTGGTATCACCAAAATTGGAACATGGTGAGAGTAGGAGGAGAAGAGGTGCTACGTGCCACGCACCCCAAGTCTTCTCTGCTCTGGTAGAACGCTAGAGTGTGAAAGGAAAGGAAAGGAACATCTGCCCAACGTCAGTTAACTTTAAAAAAGGACCATAAAGTCATCAAAGGTACCATGAGAGTAAAAAAAGGAGAATTACTATTAATAAGAAAACAGAAGATACCTTAGATACCTTTATTAGATACCTAATAAAAGATGGCCAGAAAGTTGAGCAGACACTTCCCCAGAATGACCAACCAGATGATCAGCAAGCATGTGAAAAGATGCTCAACGTCATTAGTCATTAGGAAGATGCAAACTTGAACCACAGTAGAGATCACTGCCTACCCACTGGAATTGCTAAGACAGACCACAGCTGGACCAGATATTGGGGAGGATCTGAAGCAACTGGATCTTTCAGTCACTGCTAGTGGGAGTGTCAGGTAGTTAAACCACTTTGGAAAACCATTTGGTAATTCAAATACAGCCGAACACTTGCATACCCCGTGACCCAGCATTTTTACTCCTAAGACTCTGACCAACAGAAATCCCTACATATGTTCATCAGAAGGCCTTTGGGGAAATGTTCATAGTAGCACAATTCCTAATGGCCAAAAACTAGATACTAACCCACAGCCCAGTAACAGGAGACTATTGAACAAATAAATGGTGGAATGTTCACATGATGGAATACCGTGTAGCCACAAGAATGAGCAAACTATTGCTACACCAGCAAGGCGGATGGATCTCACAGACATGAGGTAGGGTGGTTAAGGCAGACACCAAAGAGTTCATAAAGCTCAAAAATAGGCAACATGGAGCCACACTGTTAGAAGTCAGTCAGGCTAGCATCAATCTTTGTAGAGGGTGGGAGGGCAGGACTGGAAGGGGGTGCTTGGTGGGTTCCTAGGGTGCTGAGCATGTTCTCTTTCTTGGTCTGGGTAGTGGATTCAGTGTGTTGAGATGTTGAAAATTCATCAGGTTCACTTAGGTGCACTTTATATATATTTTTATACTTTAATACTGAGTTTTTCAAGCACTAAATATATAGATGCTACTTCTTAATTTTTGACTGCCACTGTGGTAATAAAAATTTAAATCAACTAAGAGATTTACATACGTATAAAATAGGGATTTTGTGGCACATCATGACATATATTGTGGAAGAAATGTTACTTTTTTCTTAATAACCCTTCATTGGCCTCTCAATTTGTCCGAACCTGACAAGGTGAGGAAGGCAGGAAATAGTGAATTTCATCAACACCAGCAATTATTGCTGCTTAGCATTCATTCGACCAGAGCGGCACTGGCTGGTCAGGTACTCACCAGATTATAGAGTTCTTTCTTGCCTCACAGCCTATAATAAAACTTATCTTTTTATTACGCTTTTAATACCTCCAAGAAGAGAAGCACAAAGAAAATAACTATGAAATCCCAAGACCTGCCTAAAAACAAATTCTAAACCTTTATTCTCTAAAGAACAAGCTGAAAAGATTCAAAGAGAGGTCCTCTCTTCACACGGGAATTCTTCATTTGTAACCATAGTTATAAAAAGGCAATATGGAATGTTTAAGGAACCTGAACAATGGTCTCAGAATGTTTACAGAATGTTCCAGTAGTGTGCAAGGTAAGTTTTCAAATTCTTATCTCAGCACAAAAATAATAGAATTCTAGCATGAGGAGGGGGACTAAAAGAACAAACTTGTGTTTTAAAAAATAAAACTTGTGAAACACCCATCTGAGATAAAATATTGAGACTAAGATCTGTCCTTTCTCTGGATTCCCATAGTCTCTCCTCCTCATTTAACCATTGTGGAGCACTACCCTGTCTATTCAAGGTCACACAGTTGGTTAGTGACAGAGTAGGGGAGGATCTACCATATTTAAACTTCCACCCTCTTCTTTTCACCCCATGATAGAGACTCCAGGTAACAGATTAATAAAAGCCAAAGATCATAGGTGTGATATTAATGCATCTCTTATAAAATATGTATTTCAGCTTGCTACCCTTGAATTCCCTCCAAAGAAACTATTTGGAAACAAGGATGAACGAGTGATTGCTGAGAGGCGAAGTCACTTAGAGGTAACAGAATTAAGCTTTACTTTCTCCATCTAGAAAATTTGCCATCTGATTGACCAATGAGAATTGTTCCTATTACAAACACTATGGCTCTTGCTTATGGGTGTGAAGGTGTTGCTTCATTAACAGCAGAGGTGGCCACGGTAGATTATAAAGTATGGGCATCATTTTACTTAAAATGTTCGTCCTTAACCCCCTCTGGTCTAACAGAATGTTTTTCTGGCTTTGGAGGAGATCACATTTCTTCTAAGGGTTAGGAAGCAGACTGTGGGTGAGAACTAACGATTCACAGAGACAGATGGTCTGTGATACAGATTGAGGTACAAAAGTTTGCTGTAAGAAGCTTGAATTAATTAACTGAAGATAGATAGTATTGCATTATTGTTACTTTTTTGAGAGAATTGGAAGCAAAAAGACACATACCTATTTTGGTCGCGGTGAGGTTTTGTTTGACTTACTTTAATTTATTCTACTGAGCCAGCTACATATAGAACTTGGGCTCGACACAACTGTTGTTTTTCTGAGTGCCTCACTGCCAATACACATTGTTGACTGCTGTATATAGTTTGTATTCTTTTTCAAGATAGAGTTGCTTATTTGGTTGAAATCTAATGCCGAGGCTGAATCTAGGTGCGAAGGCCTGGTCACAGGTATCCTGGGTTGTGCTTCTTGCCATTGTGCCGTTTTGCCTGGGTTGTGTCCCTTGCCACTGAGGCGGGCAGGATAAAATTACAAATAGCTGACTACAGTCTAATGTCAGCAAGCTTTCATGGGGCCTCTCAAATTCCTCTTTGCTACTAATTTAAGAGGAATAATAATAAGACCTATTGCAAATGAAATCAAGTAAGAGAAGGCCCAAGAGTGCCCCTTCTGAATCATGAAGTGCTACATCATAATTAGGTTCTATTCTCATTCCTGGTGACAGCCAGTTTGAAATGACTGCTCATGGGGTCCGCTTAATGCTAGTGAACCAAGGATTAGGGAAGCGTCCAGAAGCAGGAGGGTCCAGTGAGAGCAGAAGAAGGGGAGATGTGGGAAACAGAAATCAAAGATTAGGAGATTGTGGTCCATCAGGGGCAGCTTAGAGTTTTGAGATCCTCATATAGAATTGCTCTGTGGAAAGAAGAGTTTCAGGGTGTAGCCGTCCTTACTGGCATTTGAGTTATACTGGAGGAATTAGCATTTGAAGAGGTCCTGGATCTGTGAAGTCTGAGCTTTGAATGAGTCATGGTAGGTTTCTAAAAATCATCCTATGATTAGGCATGACCTTGACACCCAACTGAAGAACTTGCCTTCAAGGGAAAGGTTATGGTGGTGAGCCTGTTCGATCAAGTTCTCTTAAAGGTTTGCTTGTATCATACTAAAAAATGTAAAAATAATGATAGAACTGGTGATTTTTTTTTTTTTTTTACCTAACCTTTACCTGCTTCAGTTATCTAGATTTGTCTTTAATGGAAAGGTGGAACATGTTAGTATATAAAAACAAGTTTATAAACCAACAGAAATTAGACTGTTATCTTCCCTAGCTTCTCAGGGCTCCTGTTAAATTCACATGACACCCGGCGGTGCCACTGCAGATTGGGCCTCCTGTGTGTTGAGCATTTGTGAGTTCTACCCTTGGTGACGCTTATCCTTCCATTCCAGTTTCCAGGGTCAGAGCACAGCTCGGGGACCTCTTTCATTCCTGGTATTTGGGTGGGCCCATCTTTGTTCTTTCTGTGTCTCCCACCCAATCACTTAGCCCTACTAAGCCATTGACTGTTGAAGAACAGAATTCTATGTTGATGTCTCTACCTGTACAAGGAGCCCTTCCATGCCTGTGCCTGTTATTTACCCGTGGCTTTAGCCTTTAAAGAATGGATTCCATGCCTCATGGAAATAGGCACATTTTAAATTAAATGCATTTCTCCTCACGCTGACAGTTAAATCTTAGAGTATTATGTCCTTTTCAAGGAGCAAGGGCAATTCAGTTTCACTTTAATGGAAAATTAATCTGAGATTCTTGAGTTAATTTCCCACGACTATTGTACCTTTTTTTTTTAATCTAACGTCAGAAGCCACCATTTGATTTATAGTATTTTCATGTGAAAATTAACATAATTACTTTCCCTGAGTTTCCTGTTCGATTTAATTCAGTATACATTTACTTAATTTCTAATAACATGCTGGAGACAGTGCTAGGTATTATATAGAATAATTTCTTTCCCTCTAAGAGCATATATTAAATTCCTATATAAAACTTTACCTAGAGATAAAACTAAATACATAAACACATACAGAAAAATGGATTTCAGTAGACCACATTTGTGCTCATACACTCTAGTATACATAGTGTTTGCTCAAAAGAAATTATCTGACAATTTTTTAAGATCCAGAAATGCAGCTTTATAAATCTCCTCACCGTAAGAGGCTGTATAAAGCAGTGTTTTAAGCAGGCATTCATTGTGCTTTGATCTGCCTTTCTCTTAAAATATTTCCAAGATTTAGAACTTGTGTTTACGTTTATCAGCAGAAAGTATAAAATATTGTCACATTAAAGACATAGACACCACGTTGGTGCTTTCCAAGTTGTATAACCTGTTACAATACTTATTTGTAAAAATGATAGGTAGTAATAGGAATTTCTAACTGTCATGAGATGTTTTGGGAGATGGACTTTCTTACTCGGGAAAGAATGATATTAGCTGTGTATGTGGCGGTGGTGATGATGGCAGTGTGGGAGCCTGGGGGTTGTAGTGGTGCTTATATTGCACCATAAAAGGCAGGAGTGAGTAAGGAGGTGATGATGTCGATGGAGGGGTGTAAATATGGCTTCCAGCGCTAGCTCTGACTGATAAATCTGTATGTGCCCCACCCACACAAAGCTATTGGGCCAGCTCTAGTTTATACCTGGAGCCACATTTTCCAGAATCTGGCCTGCTATTGCTTTGCATCTCAAGCTCGAAAGCTGTCCAGCACTTCTGCTCAAAAAGAGCCATAGAATTTTTGAAGGTTTATAATGTGGTTTGTAACAGTGCTTCCCTTGAGGCCCGCGAGGAACCAGTTCAGTGTACGTGTACATGTCATGGGCAGACCCTGCCATCAGGCAGTCAGAGGATTATGATAGCAACGCTCCCCATGTGTGACATGCTTCCCGGGCTCCTACATCCCTCCTTATAACTTGGACAGCAGCCCAGGAGACCTACGTTGGCAGGTAAGATAGTGGAGCTGACAGGAAACGAATACATCAATCTCCGCCTGATGAATTATTTTGAGCAGAAAGATTCTTTTTACTGTATTTGAAGCCAGATACCATTAATATTAGGTTGAACCATAAGAAAGTGCCATTGTTGTAGGTCAAAATGATGAAATATTGGCAGAATCCTATGCTTCCACATAATACTACTGCTATCTTACATTTGCCTAGGTATTTCCTAAGTACCAGGCATAAGCAAAAATGCTCACATGTCATCTTCTCCCCCCAATTAGCTTGTGAGGTGAGCTCTATTATCATCTCCATGTTGTAGGCAAGGAAATCCAGTCCTGAGGAGGATAAAGAAGGTCCTACAATCAGTCACTGACAAAGCCTCAGCTCATACTGTAGCCCCTCTCATAATAATTAGCATGTTCTAAGTTTGGAATGGAATTGAGTCTTCCCATAAAGAAATGTCTTTTCCTTTGAGGAAACATCATCTTCTAGCATTACACCACAATGTTAACTAAAGTCCATTGCCTCATTATGTATTCTTAAATACCATTTTCTTTTCATGCAGCAATTATTGAGCACTTACTCTATGCCAGGCGGTGTTCTACAAAACTCTAGAGCAACACAGTGTTTCTCATCTCTTTTTTCCTCATCTCTTAATTTGACCATGGAGTGACCTCTCATTTATTTTTGTTCAAGGAAAAATACTTACCATCATTGTTGATTTCTCAATAGTCACTTCATGGCTCATCAAAGGTTCTGAATCTCAATTGCTTATGGCTTTATTTTTAAATTAAAAAACATTTTTTAATGTTTATTTTTGAGCGAGAGAGAGAGCACACGCACACACAGGCAAACGGGGGAGGGGCACAGAGAGCGGGAGACACAGAATCCGAAGCAGGCTCCAAGCTCCGAGCTGTCAGCACAGAGCCCGATGTGGGGCTCGAACTTGCGAACTGCGAGATCATGACCTGAGCCAAAGTCGGACCCTTAACCAACTGAGCCACCCAGGTGCCCCATGGCTTTGTTTATTTTTAAAGCATATGTTTATTGCTTTGTCACATTATTACTCTGCAGATTTATTTTCTGTCTGAATTACCAAAGACTATAAACTTAGAATATCTTTAGAGATTCTTGTGACTTTAAATATTACATGCAAATATTATATGTAAAAAAAATATGTAGTTTGTTATTATATGTATATCCAAATGGCTATCAAAGTGAGTTCTAATAAGAAAAATGTGGTAGGCCTTAAACATGGCTCTAGGATATACTGCTTCTCAAGCTGCAGTGGTAAAGAACCAGTTATTTACACTCCGTCATTTATAAGTACTTTTGCAAAATGAATGAGAATTAATTAGAAATATGAGATGAAAAATGAAATCAAAAGTTCATACAAAATAGAAGCATAATTATTTAGCTTACTATATATAGATTTAATAGACATGAAAATACTGTTAAATTGCAGTACAGGTCTAAAACAGACCACATTTTGAGTAGCACTAGTCCATAAAGTCCAGGAAACCTCACCTCCACTTCTGTTCAGACTCCTGTCACTGTTTTGCTTGTACCAAAAGATAGGTTTATGTCTCACACCTTCCCTGTCGTGCTCTTAAGTTACAGCAGAATTGCCATCTCATTGAAATCTTAGCCCCCTGTGATATTTCACACATACTTCACAAATCCGTTGAATTATTCAATGAATATCAGAAAATCTGCCCACATTCCCCACAAATGAATGAGTTTTGTGTTTTGTTTTTGTTGATTGATGAGAGGTGCATTTTTGGAAACTAATTTCAGGGAACATCATCGTCTACTTGGAAACATTTCTGCCAATCATCTTAATAGTCTATCATTTCAGGGAGTAATCTGTAATTAATGAAAGTAAGTGAAATTCTCTAAAACCATAAAGCTTTCAAGAATAATACAGCCACCTTTGGAAGTAAGAACCTGAGAGATTTCTAGGAAGTTTTCTTCAAAGTACTAAAGAGCATGCAGCAAGTCCAAGGCAACTTCTTTTTTTTCTTCCCCATTTTTATCTCATATTCTAGGGCCTTGTGAAGAAGGATAAAAAGCGATGTAGTAGCTAAGCATGTGGGCCTTGGGGTAGATTATCCCAGTCTTGAATCTCTGTCCACCCCTTTGGAGTTATTTAATGTCACTGCTTCAGTCTCCTTATCTGCAAAATGAGGATAAATAACACCACCACCTTCCTAGAGTTGACCTTCGGGTTAAAGGGGGTCATGTACGTAGCATAGACTCTAGTACAGAGAAGAACATTCCAGACGGCTGGGCGATACAATGATGGCAGTGAGGATGGAGTATCTCAGTTTGACACATCTACTTGGACAATCAATGTCTGAGGGCAGAGACGCTAACATTATGTGAGTATTCTTATTCATGGTGACACCTGGATATCAGGAATCTCTTGCTATAATACCAACCTTTCTTTCAGCCTTTAAAATTATAATCTGAAAAATAGAACTGGTGTTTGATGAATTAATCATGGTCAAGCTTGTTATTCATTGTGTAAAAGATAAGAGGCATAGGATCGTTATGAAATGAGCACACCTCCACATTTACGTGGCTTTTATTCACAGCTGGTTAGTTCTCTTTGCGTGTTTCCTGGGTCTGTAGCTTCAAGACTGCCCACTGTGGAGTCCCCAGCTGACACCTGATCCATCTCCTGAGCTTCTTCCCCCGAAAAAATAGACAAGTGTCAGTGCCTTTCAGCACAGACCCCCAGAAATCTACCACTTTTCCAACAGTGTTAGATTTAGTGGCTCACTGCACTCAGGGAGAACATATACAATGGGAAGTACGGGGCATCCCAGGAAAAAGGTGTTACAAAGAACTTAAGGTAGGATTTGAGCTTGTTTTAGGTGATTTGGGGGAGTGTAAGAAAGTGGTACTTTGCTCTGGACTGGACGCTTGGCTGATTCTGTGCTTGGGTGTTTTAATATTTCTTATCTAGAAAGCAAGAAGAAGAGAGTGTTGTTAAAACTGAGCACCTGGGTGGCTCAGTTGGTTGAGTGACTGACTCTTGATAACTTCTGATTTTGGCTCCAGTCATGATCCCAGGGTCATGGGATCAAGCCCCATGAGATTTTCTTTCCCTCTCTCTCTCTCCCCCTCCCCTGCTTACATACACACACGCACACTCAAAATAAATAAACATTTTTTTTAACTATGATAAAAAAGTAGTCATCCATGTTAGCCAGAATAGGGGGCTATTTGGTATATTCATGGTTTGTATAGTGTTCATGTTTTTGTCTGCGTTTAGACATGATTATGGAGTGGTCTTTGTGTGGTGGCTGGGAAGGGAAGGCACCCATGATCAGAGCAGCCTTGCCCTGTGTTACTGTTCCTTGAAGTTGATTACAGTTGACAGGAGAATACTACCAGTTAGCCGGGAGTACCAGGCCAACTCCTAGCTGATTTTCTTCCTTGTTTTTTTTGTTTTTGTTTTTGTTTTTTACAATAAAGGTATGCCCAGAGTTACAGGTATTATCCTTTCTAAATGGTAACAGCGCACTAAATGAAGAAGTGTTTCCAAAATAAAGTCTCGATAGTTCAGCTGCCTTAGCTACCAAATACAGGTATTAGTGGTGGTTGCCAGTATCGATGCCACCACTACCGCCAAGAGTCACTTTTCTGGCTTATGGTGCCCGCCACACATACAGTCTGGTTCTTCTGTGCCTCATTCTACTTTAGTTTTATGTTAGTTTCAAACCTTACATTTCTAACAATAGAATCGTTTGTTTAGACGTTTTATAGGTTCAGCCCTTTTAGTTTCAAAGTAAATTTCAGGAGTTAAAAATCCTTAAGTTTTCTCATTCATTTAGCTATCTTAAAGATATCTAGCAATTCTGTGCTTAATTTAACATCTCTTCCATCCACGTTGTGCTGATCTTACAAAATAGATAATGGTAGAACCATTATCAAACGTAGATTTAAGAAATTTTTCTTCCTCACTAATGTTTTTTTATTTTTTTCCTCTGGTTTTCTGGTTATTCACATTAACTATTTTCTGTTATTAGTCCATTACCACCACTGTCAGTAGCAAAGCATTTTTGAATGGGGTTAAGTGGCTGTCAGTGCGTTAAAGGAGATGGGTCCAATTTGACAGCTGTTTTATCTTGGTGTTTCGTGAAGTCAGAAGAACTGACAATGCTGTGATCCTGAGGCTAAGATTCGGGAAGGAGACAGAAAACTCTCTGATATTGGAATAATGTGGAAGGTTCTACAGTCAGACCTGGGCTTGAAACCCAGTGTCCGTGTGAACTTGGCAAGTTTCTTCTCTCTGAACTTCAGTTTCTTACTTACTAAATGGCAAAATTAATATCTACTCTGGAGAGTTATTGCATGAGAAATCATATATACTGGGAGTAAGCCATGCCATAAACTGGGGAGAAGGAAGTATGAGAAAGAATGAACTCCACAGGTAAATTGCCAGTCAAGAAGTCATTTTATATGACAAAAACTCTCATCCTATGAATGTAAGTGGTGCTTTATGGTCACATCAAAGAGTGTGAGTCTCCAACTGAAAGGAAAATCCTCTTTGGTTTCCATGAGCAGTTGTTGGTTTAAGAAGCCAAAATTAAATGTTACCCAGGTGAGTAAAAACTTTCAAATCCACATGGAAGCCTGGAGGGGGAAGGGAAGCACCCCCATACTGCCTTCAAACAGTTTTACTCTCTTGACATTTTTCTTCCTCTCGTCCTCCTGCTCTTCCTCCCACGCACCCCCCATGGCATCCGGTATGAGCCAATGGCTAACAACTCAGGATCTCAAAACACAAAAACGGAAAACTTGTTCTCCACCGTTGGGCTTATGATCTAAAACTCTAAGCTGGCAAGCAGGATCTCCATTTCTTTATTGATTATGATTAAGTCAACTGAAACATCTGCAAGCTTGGAGCATGACCTTCCGCTCAGATGTCTTCTCCTCAGAGAGACCTTCCTCCAATTAGAAGCAGCATTGACCCATTAGTCCCCACAAGATCCCCCTATCTTGGTCTTAGTCACAGCACTTAGCGGTGGTCAGAGGGAATTTTTTCTTGTTAGTTTGGTTTTTAAATGTTTTATATTTTACTAGAAGGTCAGTTCTGTGAAGACAGGGATTCTAGCTTCCTTGTATATTTGTTTCCTTAATGCCTAGAACACTATCTGGCCCTTAATAGATTCTCAGTAAAAGTTTATTGAATGGCCAGATAAAGCCATGTTGAACAGTATATGCACACATTTGTTCTGACAATTTTTTTTTTTCTGAAAAGAGAGCATGTGCTTGAACTTGGGTTTGAATGCCAGCTCTGCCACTTTGCAGTATGCCACTGGGCAAACTCCTTACCCACTCTGAGTTTCATTATTCTCAGTATAAAACAGGATCAAATGAGAATAGTGTGTAAAAAGTACCTAATAGAAGACATATAGCCCATAAAACATCCTCAACTGATAGAGGATAATGGTTAGAAACATACACTATAGAGTCTGGTAAAGCTGTTTGCAAATCCTTGTTCTGCTGCTTACTGACTGGGTGACCTCTCTATCGGGCTGTTTCCTCATCTATGAAATGGTGATAATAATTGTACCCACTTTGTATAATTGTAGGGGTTAAATGAGATGATTCATATAAAAATATACTTAGATGCCAGGTACATAGCAAACACTAGAAATATCATTGTTTTTGAAAATATTGCTACCTTGTGGTTGCTATATACTGACTTATATAGTAAGTATACTTTTATAATTAAACATTTAAAGTCCCTAATTAATGTCATGGGACAAAGGAAAGGAAATAAAAGGCCCACCTATTGAGAAGGAAGAAATAAAGCTGTCTTGTTCACAAATGACATCATTATCTATGTACAAAATTCAAAATTATTGACCTAAAAACCTTTTGGAATTGATAAGCCATTATGGCAGGATTGTAGGATACTTTGGTTAATTGCATTCTCATATAGCAATAATGAACAAGTGGAATTTGGAATTAAAAACACAGTGTTATGGAGCACCTGGGTGGTTCAGTCAGTTTAGCATGTGACTGTTGATTTCAGCTCAGGTCATGATCTCACGGTTTGTGAGCTAAAGCCCCACATCAGGCTCTGTGCTGACAGTGCGGAGTCTGCTTAAGATTCTCTCTCTCTCTCCCTGTCTCTCTGTCCTCACCCCCCCCCCCAAAATAAATTAACTAAAAAAAAAAAAAAAACCCACAGTGTCATTTAAGTTGGCACCCACAAAAAGTAAATGCTTAGTTAAAAATTTAACAAAGTATATATAAGATCTATATGAGGAAAACTATAAAACTCTGATGAAAGAAACCAAAGAACCAAACGCATGAGGTATTTCATGTCATGAGTAGGAAGACTCAGTGTTGTTAAGATATCAGGTCTTCCCAAATTGATCTATAGACTCATGGTAATTCCAATGAAAATCCCAGCAAGTTATCTTTTGACTATGGACAAACTGACTCTGAAGTTTAAATGGAGAGGCAAAAGATCTGGAATAGCCAGTACAGTATTGAAGGATGAGTACAGAGATGGAAAACTGACACTCCCCAACTTCAAGACTTAACTAGAAGCTACAAAAATCAAGACAGTGTGTTATTGGCAAAAGAATAGACAAGTCAATGGAGCTCAGAACTAGACCCACATAAATACAGTCAAGTTATATTTGACAAAGGCACAAAGGCAACACAATGGATCAAAAATAGTCTTTTCAACAAATGGTGCTGGGACAACTAGACACTCACATGCCAAAGGGGAAAATGATGAATCTAGACCTAGATCTTACATCCTTCACAAAAAGGAACTCAAAATGGATAGTAGACCTAAGTGTAAAACACAAAACTATAAGACTCTTAGAACATAGCATAGGAGAAAATCAAAATGACCTTGGGTGTATGGTGATGAACTCTTGGATACAACAGCAAAGGCACAGTCCATGAAAGGCATAATTGATAGGCTCAAAATCATTAAATTTGAAAACGTTTTTTCTACAAAAGACCACGCCTAGAGAATGACAAGACAAGCCGCAGACTGGGAAAAACTATTTGCCTATTTGTGAAAGATATCTGATAAAGGACTCTTATGCAAAATATACAATGAACTTTAAAAATTCAACAGTAAGATGATGAAAAACTCAATTAAAACATGGGCAAAGAGGAGCGGGCAAGATGGCGGAGAAGCAGGGAGCTCTGTAATCTGTGCACGCCCGTATGGACTGAACTGAGAAGGACTGAAGGGATAAAACTCAGATTTGCAAGTGGGGGAAAGAAGAAACAGACTCCAGAAAGAAGACAACCTCAAAGATGCCTGAGTGAGTGACTGTGATCTGGGAAATTAGGAGACGGGCGGGTCCCAGTGGCAAAGGGGGAAGGAGTCCGACCCCAACCCGGAGAGCGCGCTGTGCCCCGGAGAGACCAGGGGAAGAGAAAGAGAGACGGAAAACGCTCATAGAACCATCTCTAAGGGAGGAAAAACTCGCCCGTCTCCCCATATATAACTACCAAGCACCGGGACAGAAATCCGTCCCATCTGACTGGCGAATTCTTCCTTGGGCGCAGC
>CM053576.1:39413103-39483036 GCA_028646485.1 Cryptoprocta ferox | reverse complement strand
AAAAAAAAAAAAAAAACATGGGCAAAGACATGAACGGACACCTCATCAAAGAAGACACACAGATGGTAAGTAAGCATATAAAAAGCATGTTCATCAACACCATGTCATTAGTGAATTGCAAATTTAAGAAAAAATGATGTACCTCTCCAGACCTGTTAAAATGGCCAGAATCCAAAACACTAAGAACATCAAATGTTGATGAGGATGTGGAGCAATAGGAACTCTCATTCATTACTGGTGGGAATGCAAAATGTTGTGGCCACTTTGGAAGACAGTTGAAAGTTTCTTATAAAAATAAAGATAGTCTTAACATTCAATTCAGCAGTTGCACTTCTTGCTGCTTCCCCCAATGAGTTAAAAACCTATGTCCTCACATAAACCTATATGTGAACGTTTATGTCAGGCTTATTTATAATTGTCAAAACTTGGAAGCAACCAACATGTTCTTCAGTAAGTGTATGGATAAACCATGGTACGTACACTAACCAAGAGTTAAAGATTATTCAACCCTAAAAAGAAATGAGCTATCAAGCCATGCAAAGACATAGGGGACCCTTAAATACATATTGCTAAGGGAAAGAAACCAATCTTTGAATACTATATACTGTATGATTCTAACTATGTAACATTTGGAAAAGGCATACCTATGGAGATGGTAGAAAGATCAGTGGTTACCAGGGGAAGGGGGAAGGGAGGGATGAACGGGTGGAGCACAGAGGATTGTTAGGGCACTGAAACAACTCTGTATGATGCTATCATGGTGGATGAATGTCATTATATGTTTGGCAAAAGCCCACAGAATGTGCAACAGTAAGAGTGAACCCTAATGTAATCTATGGACTTTGGATGATGATGATAATGATGATGATGTGTCAGTGTCATTTCATTGCTTTATATAAGATGTCGCACTCTGGTTTGTGGTTTTAATAGTGGTTGTGGTCATGTGAGGATAGGGGTATATATGGAAATTTTTTCACCTTACTCTCAATTTTTCTGTCAACCTATAACTGCTCTTAAACATATAGTCTATAAAAAATTACAAATAAATGATCATGCAATCATCATACATTTATAACCTCAGTCCTTTCCTTCTTTTTTTTCCTCATTCCTCTTTCACTTCTATCCTCATATCCTCCTATTTTTCCGTGGTCCCTTTATTGCTTTTCTAAAGAAAAAGAGGGAAGAAAAATGGATGGATGGATGGATTTGACACCATTACACGTTTTCTTAAGAGTGTGAGGTTACACTATTGTTAAAAGAAAGGTAATCATCCTCTAAACAAATAATATTTTTCATACATATTTTATCCACTTTTACACAAATTATAATTTATATTCCATTAAGATTGGCTCACCCCTTCCTCTGAAACTTGAAAGTCACTATTTTATCTCTTTACCAAGCACCATTTTTCTACACTCTTTCTGTCCTAACTCAGATGTCTGTGTATATGAATCAGTGCTTCTCAGAGTCTGCAAATTAATGAGGTGCCCATCCAGTGGATAGCCCTCGCCAATTAAAACATTTCAACACAGAAACAAAGAAGGAAGTCTCTTGTAATCACATGTAACCATTGAAATAAGGTTAAAGGCCACTTGGAATACTGATGTAATTGACAAACAGTTGCAAAGATCCTTCCCCCCTATAATTTTCATGTATTTACTACAAAGACTTTTTCACATTGATATTTGTTTCTGAGGACCTTTGTGCTCTTCTCTCTTGTCATATCACTTAGGATATTTTAAGTGACCTATTATTACATTTAATAAGACAGTATAATTTGTAAAGAGTTTTTCTTCAAGTGTCACTTTAAAAAAGTCTCAGTAAAGGTTGCCCTTTTCTATACCTCTTAACTTTCCACTGTACGAAAAGTAAAGGCCCCTTCGTTCTGTTAACTTAATGTGAAGATCCGGAAGGACTTGGACGCATCCATTTTAGCATCAAAATGTGTTTAGACTTTCCCATGGGAAAGAAGAAAACATCTTTATTGAAGGCCATGGCCCCACATCTCCTTGGTAATCTTCTTTGGCAATTCTTTGCAACCCATTCTGGTTCAAAAGAGGAATTGGCTTTACCTAAGAATATCCTGTTTTTTAATATCAGGTGTTAAAAGAATTCTTAGTATCAAAGAATGTAATCCTGTTACATCTGAACATTTCTACTCCTTGAGGGTTTATGCAAACTAGCTCTAACTTTACAAACATTGATGCATTAAAGGAACTTTGAGATATCGTAATATAGAAATTAGTGGTCTATTCTACCTCCTGTTTTCACTGTATTTCTCATGACAATATTTATAAAACCAGAAACCATGATGTAATGAACTCCTGTGTACCCTCCCATATCACTCAGCTTCAACATTTCATTCTCATGTGTCCAGTCTTATTTCATTTGTACCCTTAGGCATGGCATTACACACACACAATTAATATATAGCAAATATCACGTTATATATTTTAACCGTAAATGTTTTAGGATGTACCTCTTAAAAAGCAAGACACTCAGAGTGCCCGGTAACTCGGTTGAGCATCCGACTCTGGTTTTCGGCTCTGGTCATGATCCCAGGGTTGGGGGATTGAGCCCCGTGTCAGGCTCCATGCTGAGTATGGAGTCTGCTTAGGATCCTCTCCCTCCCCCTCTCGCCCACATGCACTCTCTCTCTAAAATAAGTACTTAAAAAAAAAAAAAAGGCCGCTCTGTTTTTTTACAATATAATCATTATCATCACACATACACCCTAAAAATAATCTTTCAAAATAAATAACTAGTCATTCTTCAAGCCACATCAGTCTTGTTTTTTTTTTTCTCTTCAAGAGATGAACCAGGACCTAAATTATATCCATATGTGATATTGATTGACACACCTCTAAAGTGTCTAAAAATCTATAGGTTTCCCTTCCCTCTTTTTTTTTCTCACCATCTGTTTTTGATGAAACCATACCATTTATGCATTGAATTCCTACATTTTGGATTTTGCTAATGGCATCCTCATGGTGTCATTCACCAGGCTTCTCTAATCCTGCATTTCCTGAAAACTAGTAGTTATATTGAGAGGCTTGATCTAGTTTAAGTTTGATTTTGGTGGAGGCGGGGTGGGGGGTGCAAGAACACTGAATAGGTGGTGCTGTCCCTCCCATCTCAGAGGAAGCATGTCTAATGGTCAATTGTAATCTTTGGTCTTTATGAAAGCAGTGCACTGACCATGACAGTCATTGCCCATGCCTACTACTTCCCATCCCTAGATTGAGCTGGCCCTGCCTGCATCAGTCTATGGTTCCTGTCTTCAAGGAACTCTTAATTCTGTTGGAGCAAGGACAACTCAGTTAACTACAGGCCACTGTCACAACTACAAGGATAGCCACAAGCTACCTCTGCAGTTATCAGAGGACGTGCTTCCCAAAGCAGTGGTTCTGAAACCTGTCTGGCTGAGCTATGAAATTATCTTGAGCAGCTTTGAAAAATACGGATTTTCAGAATGTGTTCCAGGATGTTTGGATTCAGCAGAACTAGGGTGGGACCCACAAAAGATGAGAGTGGTATACAGGGAGACAGGGGAGGAAAAGCCAGATCCCAAAGCCGTCTCCATAATGGCTTTGATCCAGTGGACAGTGAGGAGGCAGTGGAGTGCTTTAAGCAGAGGAGTGGAGGGATGAGTGGGTGGGAGCAGGGGAGACAGGAGGCAGGACCTGCAGTGGCCAGGCTGTTGCTGTCTTCTGGTAAGACAAGACTGTGGCCTGAAGAACAATGGGATGAGAGCTGGGAGTGGTAATGAAAATTGTATGGATGCCCAAGACCTGGACATCAGTCTTAACAGTGAAATCTGGTATTAAATATATTTTTGAATTTTACATTTCTACATACCACCCATGGTATCAAAATAGTGGTTGGTTTTTTTGTTTGTTTTTTACCAGTTCAATAATTTGGGGTTTGGAAATGAGTAGTTGTGATTCTCCATAGAAAGAGAGCCAGTGGTGTGTGTGTGTGTGTGTGTGTGTGTGTGTGAGTGTGTGTGTGTGATTTATTATGTGGAATTGGCTTACACAATAACAGAGGCTGAGAAATCTCAGGATCTGCAGCAAGGTAGAGACTGGGGAGAGCCAGTGGTGTGGTTCCAGAGAGCCTGAGGGCCTGAGAGCCCTTGAGAGCTGATGGTGTAGGTTCTGTTCTGAAAGCCAGCAGTCTTCAGACCCAGGAAGTGCTGATCTTTCCATTCATGGCCACCAGCAAGAAAAGACCAGTGTCCCAGCTCAGTGCAGCCAGGCAGGAGTGCCCTTGAACTCATGGAAGGGTCAGTTTTCTTGGTTCTCTGCAGGCTTTCAACTGATTGACCAATGCCATGCACATTAGGGAGGACAGTCCGCTCAGATTGTACTCAGTCTGCAGACTCAGATGTTACTCTCACCCCCGAACACCCTCACAAACCAGAGGGTTTGGCGAAATATCTGGGCACCCCATGACCCAGTCAAGTTGATGCGTAAGATTAACTGTGACAGAAGCCACTTTGTTCACCCCAGATACAGCTGCAGTGGTAATTGTTCCATTTGTTGGGCTTTTGATATTCTAATATCAGTCCCAACTACAGTCCCACCTCCTGTGCTTTCCTAGCAGTAAATCAGTAACATTTGTCATCTCTCTAGCCCCCTTGCTCATTGACAAGGTGTTTGGGGCTTGACAGATACCGAACAGAGATTCTCCAGCTCCTTCCTGTTTATGGAAATAACATCGGATGAAAGCAACGCAGCACAGCTCGAGATGGCAGGCTTAAGAGCTGTGCATGCTCTGTTTCTGGAGTTCAGTGTAGAACATTTTTCCGTTCCCTGGTTTCTCTTAGAAGCAAAATGAAGTGAAGCCTGAACATTGCAGTGTTCAACAGCTGGAGGGTTGTTCCTGCTCTCCTCCTAGATACAGTGCGCCATCGCTATTTGTTTTCTTTTATTAAATGTCTCATTGCCTCTGGAACAGAAGAGGATATTACAAGTGGCATGGACCAGAGGAGCCTGCAGCATAAGCTCACTTCTCTGTTGCCCGTACCTGAAGGTAGCCTGCCTTCTTGTTCGGAGACAGATGTCAGCTTCAAGTTGCTACTGACCTTATTGTTTACTCTGCTTAATTAAATACCATTTTAGTATTTTCTCATCTGCCGCCCCTTACAGCTCACATTCATGCTGCGGCACAACACGGGTGAGAAGGAAAGGTCTTTTAAGCTGGAGCACTTAATTAGCTCCCAGGCCCCAGGGGGAAGAGTCGCACAGAAATACAGCTAAAAGTAGGGAAAAGAGTAGCCATACCTGAGAGGCAGCAATTGACGGTTGAGAAAACATTGACCACCTTCTGATGATGCCCATGGTATTAAAATTGGTGCCTGGGTTGCTCAGTCAGTTAAGGGTCTGACTGCAGCTCAGGTCATGCATGATCTCGCAGTTTGTGAGTTCGAACCTCACGTCAGACTCTGTGCTAACAGCTCAGAGCCTGGAGCCTGCTTCGGATTCTGCGTCTCCCACTCTCTCTACCCTTCCCCTGCTCGTGTTCTGTCTCTCCCTGTCTCTCAAAAATAAATATTAAAAAAAATTTGTTTTGGAATCAGTGACCATTTTGAATCACGTATATGATAGTGACATGTTTGTATCATCAGTTTCTGTTTGTATCCCTGTTTATTGGGTTATGCTTGCTCATGTCTGCCAGAGGGTCCTATTTTTCTCTTCTCCTCGGTATAAATGAAAGAATGACCCCACCCGTGAGGTTCTTAGTCCCTTCCTGGTGCAGTCAGGTGACCATTTAGCGCCCCCTGACTGTATTGTTTTAAATGCAGTAGCAATCTTAAGACTCATTGGAGTCTTATTGGAGAAATTCCTCATACATTAAGGTGTCATTATAAAATAAAATGTGGTATAAGATATAGTTAATAGATTTAATTATAGATTACATCATACAGATACAGGTATAGTCAGAAATATAGTTATATAGGTATAATAGAGAAGTAGGATATCGATGTATATGGAGATGTCAATAGATATAATTCAATATTGTATATAGATGTATGGAAGTATCAGAATAAAATAAAAATCTGTTCTTGCTGTGAAAACATAGAACACATAAGTTTCTGGAAATGACTGCAGCCTGGTTCCCCTAGTGCTGTCAGCTCCTGTGGAGACCCCACAGTCCAGCCCAGTGGATGTTAGTTAAGATACAGGGCAGGCTGGGAGCTATTTGTAGCTCTTTATCTTCTGAATGCTCTGGAATCAGTTTGACCATGAACTGACTTAGGCCCAGTGCATGAGCCACAGTCACCTCAGTCTTATCGCCTAAGGTTGCAGTAAAACGTGCATTTTAAATCCTTTAAAAATGCTTGTTCATCCCTGAAAAGATAATGAGTAAGCTTGCTGTGAATCACAGAAAACTAAAAATGCTGAAGACTAAGAACGAATTCTGGGGAGGGACTAGAGCTGCTGGAGCCAAGAGCAAAGAGCACCCTCACCCCGACCCGTTACCCCCCTCCCCCCGCCGCCATCACCCTGGCTTCCCAGGCTGGTTAGCAGGCAGCACTAAGTGAAAGGTTCTGTCTTCATATCTAAAGCCGGGATCCCTCCTAATCACCACCAACACCAGTTCCATCCTGTAGCAAATACATGCTGTGTGCTGTTCTGTGTCCCTTTGACTTTCCCTTCGTTCTGGCCATGGCCCTGGAGAACAGCCCTACTATGTGCTGCAGCGCCCAAGGTTTCGCTCTCTCCCTTTCTCCCTGAGGCTGCAGCCTAGAGGTTACAGGGAAGTGAGGCCTGCAGGTGCCTCTGAAACAGTGAGAGACCGAAGTATGGATAAATGTGCCTGCCTCCCATCATTACAGATGACTCAGGAGCACAGCTGCATGACTCTCGAAGAGTCCCCAGCAGGACCAAGTGCTGCCCTGGACAGTAACCTGTACTGGCCACCTCCTTTTCCCACTCTGACTTTCCCGCCCCTTTACCTCTGCGTCCAAGATCATCTGTAAATAATCTCCCTCTCTCTGCTTTCACAGGGTCTCAAACAGAGGTACGTGCCCAGAGGTAATTGCTCTTACAGTGGGCATATATCCCTTTTGACCATTTTTCCAATGAGAGGGAGATTTTAAACCTTTTTTTAAAAAAAATCAGTGCCAATTATGGGTATGCTCAAATAGTTCTACTAGGCTTTTCTGGAAAGCAGGTTTCTGCTTCCTGGGCGTTCCATTCCCCTTTCCTAGCAGCAACCCTTGTGATACCTTTTGGTATTTTCCTACAGACTAAAATTGCATTTGTGTATTGCTTTTTTTTTTTTAATTTTTCAGAGTTTACTTACTTATCTTGAGAGAGACAAAGATAGTGCGAGTGGGGAGGGGCAGAGAGAGAGAGGGAGACAGAGAATCCCAAGCAGGCTGTGCATCATCAGCGTGGAGCCCGACATGGGGCTCGAACCATGAACCATGAGATCATGACCCCGAGCTGAAACCAAGAGTTGGACTGAGCCACCCAGGAGCCCCACCCACCATTTTGCTTTTTGGTCCTCTGTATGTGACATAATACTTCTCTGACCCTTACCAAAAGCTTCCCCTGTCCCCAGGGTTCTGAGCTTTCCTAGTTCTACTTTGGTAAACAGCCCCTCAGTTCTGCTGGATGCTCCCTGTGCACGCGCACTCGTTCTCTCTCTCTCTCTCTCTCTCTCTCTCTCTCTCTCTCTCTCTCTCTCTCTCACACATCCTTTATTTCTTTCTGGGAGGTTTTTGTGATGATTTCCTCCTGTAAGCTTTTTCCTCTTGTTTCTTTCTGGAATCCCATTTGTTGTGTTAAGCCCCCGGTCTGGTCCTCCTTGAATTTTCCTGTCTCTTCTATTTGCCATTTCTTTCGGTCTCTCTCTCCTCCCCCCTCCCTCCTTCAGTTGGTCCTTCTCCACAAAGTATTTGAGAAGCACTGCACAATGTGACCCATCTCATTCTTCCTGACCTTGTTTTAACGTTGTGTTCATTACTTTTGCACCTTCTAATGTTGTTACAAACCTGAAGGCCTAGCTTATTTCCTGAAATGATCAATTATATTTATTTCCATTGACATCTATACAGCTCCTTGTCATACATTCCCTTTGTTGCAATACCCCAGAAGATACCCACAGAATTCTTCTTGTGTGTCTGTTTAAGAACCACTTTCTCTTGGGGCACCTGGGTGGTTCAGTTGGTGAAGCATCAGACTCTCGACTTCAGCTCAGGTCATGATCGCACAGTTGGTGAGTTTGAGCTCCTAGTGGGGCTCTGTGCTGACAGCCTGGAGGCTGCCTGGTATTCTCTCTTTCTCTCTCTCTCTCTCTCTCTCTCTCTCTCCCTCCCTCCCTCTCTTGCCCCCCCCCACTTGTTCATTCTTTCTCTAAATAAATTAAGAAAATAAAACTTTAAAAAAAGAACCACTTTCTCTGTCCAATCTCTACTAGTTCACTGTTTATATCAACATCTGGAAGTCATCCTTTCTCTTTTATAAATTGGAATTAGGCTTTCTTGAAGATGCTTCAATTCCCTTAACTCCATTTATTTAGATTTTTTTTCCAAGTAAATTGTGCTTTTATTAAAAGTGCTTACTGTGGCCTTTGCCAGTGAACCTGTGTACTGTCCTTTGTTGCTTTTGAAAACTGTATCTTTATTTTAGAATTCCGGTAATTTTTTTTCCCTTGGGTGATCCTTTTTTTTCTTTTTCCTGTATGTGTTGCTTATATTTCATTAACAGTAATGAATCACAGCATATGGCGCAGTCCTTTGAGACAATATTTGGGAGAAAGGGGTAAAAACATCAGTTTGTCCCAATTTCACTCAACTTTTTGTCTTTATTGTTTGCCCGTGTAAAGCTCCCATCCATTTATAGATGGACTTATTTCTGTTCCCAGGAATTCACTGCAATGCAGTTACATTTACATATATAATATTCATTCCAGGCAACCAAAAAAAATTAAGACTCTGCCTAATTTGTTTCCTAATTGAGATCACCTGTTTCATAGTAGTTATAAGTAAAATTGAGAAACTGCTACGAAAATCAAGAAAGCATGTGCTAATCAGAGTTGAAAATGGCAGTAAATGAAGCCATCCATGCCCTTTCCTTGATGGATTTTTTAGCCTACTGGAAACAAAGCCCCGGTGGATCACAGAGCTTTTATTTCAGAGCTCTGTGGATAAAGGGGGAGTAAGAAGGCCTTCTGCTCTATCTCCATAGGCTGGGGTATTTGTGCTTTTGGGTGTCTGTTGCTGCCTATTGATCTTTTCTTTGGCACTTCTACTGCTTATTTATCTTCCAACATTGCGTTTATTTGCAGTTTTTTATTCGAAAGACTGGGCAACCCAAGTAATAGCTCAGTCAATACAAACTGACATTTCTTACTTTGGAAGGCAGTTTCCTTGTGACAGCAACTGGATGTCAAATTAGCCCAAATTAGCCCATTATGTCTTAGCTTAAATGACCCCACCAATTTCTCCGCGATCCCCCAGCTGGTGCGATTTCCCTTTGATCTGCACGGTCTTCTTTCCACATTTTGCCAGGACTCCGTTTTAACTCGTACCACATTGCTTCCAGTGCCTCTCGGCTGAGAACAATCTCAAGCGCTAAAAGTTGTGACAGCTGAAAGGCTGGTGCTCACACAGGTTCAGGTTCCTTGTGGGGGATGGAGCCAGACACGCGTCTCCAAGGAAGCGCCTGCTTCATCCACTGCCGGCCGGCAACCCTTCCAAACCTTCTGCAGCAACTTCTCAGATTTGGAGAGAGGCCAAGGCAGTTTGAAGAGTTTCTAAAGTTTGACTTTGAAGCCTAAATTAGGATTGGATAGACTCCTTCTCTACAGTAGTTTAGTAAACATCCCTTGTTCAGGATAGAGAAGATACTATCAATCTGTGAAATTTTGCTGCAAGGGAAGATCCAAAGGAGAGAAAACCCAGGCTCCTCATTGTTCAGCGGGATTTATTAACATTACCCAATATCCATTGCATCAGGCACCTAATAGTGTCTTTTATGAGCAAAGTGCTGTGCAGGAGGTACAGGTTTTCAATGTATATATTTTTCAACTTAGATACTTAGATATTTTTCATTTCATTCATTTCATTTCATTATATATTTTTCAACTTAGATACTTGTGTGCGGATGATATCTGTTTGGTGAAGGAATTTTTTAAAAAGCTACACCTACGCCATCCTTTTTTAGAATTAGAGATGTTATATTAGAGAAGGTTCGGTCTGGCTTTTCTCCCCGCCTCCAGCTTCGCTGATGTAGTCAAGCCTCCATCATTGTCCCCAGTGAAGGGGATCGTTGGTGCAGATAATCCAAATCCCCAGCTAATCCTCTCCGTGGGGTGGGGTCACAGGCCCACCACTTGGGGCCACAGGCCTCATCACACCTGGGGCATGACTATGGCTCCCTCCTGGGACGCAGGGCAATGTGTGGACACTGAGGAATAACTCCCAAGGCAGGAAAATAATCTGGAAGACAAATAATCTCCCAGGGGACATCAGGAGCCCCTCGTGCAGAGAACAAAAAGGGGGCAGCAGGTCTTCCTTCCTAGTCTCAAGAGCTGACCCTCTTGCCCTGGAATTCAGGGACTCTTTGGCATTCAGAGATGGCCCAGTCCAAGGCCAGCCTGAGAAAACTTGCCATCAATACAGAAGTGACCTCAGGTCAGACATTATTAAAGGGAGGGGATGGCCCTGCTCAACCACAGGCACAGATGGTAGAAAGGAACGAGATGGTCATGCAGGGTTCCTAAAAGCATCACACCATGTCCCAGTGCTTGGCTTCTAACAGGGAAACGTTGGGATGCCAGTAGTGAATGTGCAACTACTTCTTGATTCTTAAGCTTTTGGGGACCTGTTTCTTCGAATTTGAGTTTAAGGATATTATAGCCAAGAGGTACCCCACACAACGAGATTCTCATTTGAAAATCTGTCTGTCACATTGGTCATTCAGAGCAGTCATCCTCCTCAAAGTGCCCAGACCCTCTTTGAAGATGTATACCATGCAAGAAGGAATCATGAGGTGAGAAACAAAGAACAGTTCGTTCTTTCTCCAGAGAGCATGTTTCAGAATCTCAGTATCCAAACTATTATCTCAAAATGAGCTTTGGGCATAATTAATTTGCCTGGTGTAGCCTGGGTTTTTTAATGTATGAACATGATTCCCCATTTTGAGAAACACATTAACCCTTTCTTACTTTAAAGCAAATTTTGAAATAAAGGGTCTGCCAGTATCTGATACGAGTTGACTTTGGAAAAAAACCATTCCATACTTGCTGTCTCCCACTTTCCTTTAAAGGGGAAAACATTAAAGCATTAAATACTAACACATTTTAAGCCCACGTGTCCCCAAACATCTAAAAGAGTAGAAAACGATTATATTTGCAGATTAACTCCGCAAGGACAAAGCTATGTAGATAATAATGTCACCTACCTAATAAATGCATCCTGTGACTTGGGCCCTACCCCTAGCACCTGACAGACGGCTCATTTCATCTTCAGATTTACAAAGCAGTGTCATCAGATGAGGAAAGTGTGGTGCAGAAGAGTTGCACGACTTAATCTGGACCCCAGCATGGTAATGCCCCCGTGCTCGGCATGGTGGCTGCTGTGTGACTGGGTGCCCAGGGTGTGGCTCGCAGCGTGAGGGTAAGACTCCAGCTGTCATGTGGTCCACACGGCCAGGTGCTCTTCCACCCTCCCCGCCTGGATGCTGAGACAGTTGAGTTACTGTGCCTCTGTGAGGGACCATTCCCAATCTCTTAAGCTAGATCCAGGAAGCAAAAGTCAAGGAACCAGAGCGAGCCCTTGCAACCGCGCTTCTCCACAGCATCCATCCTCCCATATTTTGCTTTGGCTGAATGGGGTTGAGAGTGGGGCCTGTCAGACCGCCTGGAAGCAGGTTCGCCTGCCCCCTGACAGATGCCGTTGCCTGTGGCTCAAGATGCAGCGTCAACTAGTTGCCCTCTTCCCTTCATGCACCAAAAAGATGGGCCTGAGATCGCCTTGGGTTCTGCAGAAAAGTTCAACCAGCCTCACAGCCCGAGCTGAGAGATTTGGGGCTTTCTAATGTGGCCTGTTTGTTTGTACGGGTCTCCCCCTCAGCTTGCTGGTCTCCCAGGCCGGGTGGTCGCGATCATTGAAGCTCACTTTGTACCCTAAGCGGGGATCCCAACCTGTAAAAACTGAGTATCACATGACTTTAAATGCACATTCCTTATAAAATGTTTAAAGCTCACTGGATTTTATTAGAATATGTGAACCAGACTGAGTATATTAAATTTATGAGTCCAATTGATGCAGTACAGTAATAATTCAATACAATATGCTTATGTCATTAAGCTCATAAAGTAGATTCTCTGAATAGCTGTAATGAATAGTTCCAATTCTGTAATCACAGACTAACATTTTCACCCTGATGAATTTTAACTGGGAGCTCTCAGAATTCTCTATAAAATCAAGAAATAAATGCCATATTTCAAATGACGACTACTTATTTCAAGTATTTACTTTAAAACCTAGGATGGATAGACAAGAAGTACCTGCTAAGACAGAATTATTCATTCGAAATACTAAAAAGGTGGGAAGAGGTTAGTAGCATGGAGTAGAATAGGACTGTGATTTATGGCTAGTCATAAATTATAAATAAAAACCAATAAGACTTTTCTACTCTGACTAATTTCATGGACTCCCTCATCCCTTACCTTCTTCCCACGCATACCTATTTTGGTTATCTATCACCACGTAATAAACTACCCCAAAACTTACCTTGCTTAAAGCAGGTGCCATTTTATTGTTTGTGATGCTGTGGTTCTGGAATTTGGGCAGGGTTTGGCCAAGTGGTTCATCTTTTCCAAATGTCAGGTATCAGGTCAGGCTTTCACATGGCTGCATTCTGATCATGGCTCCACTAAGAACTGGGCTCGGCTGGGGCACCGAGTCTGCAAGGTGACTCCTTCACTGTCAGCTTTACCTCCAGTGTTTTCTCTTGGTGAACACAAGACGTAGGCTTCACCAGAGAGCTGGCAAGATCTGTGGATTGGAGAGAAGAGATGTGGGGAAGCCGCAGTATGAGGACCAGTGGAGAGCCCATCCAGCGAGCAGTACATCCCAGAAGTGTGTCCCTTGCACTAAATGAGCCCCATATAGTGTGTGGTCCAGCCATGCCGGCCTCTTGGTGGAAGCCCAAGCTGTTCGTCATCGCCATGAGGCTTTGCACATGCCCTCCCCACTGCCTGGAATAGGCTTCTTCAGTATCTTCTGCCAGTATCTCTGCCTATCTGATTCTCACTCATCCCTCAGCTCTCGGCAGAAATGTCACCAGTTCCCAGGACTAGGCTGGATGCCTTTTCTATGTGCTCCAAAATCGTCTCATTCCATATTTTAATCAGTGCTTTACTTATTCCAACTCCCTGGAACACCTGCATGTTACTCAGGACGAGAACTGAGCTCATTTACTACTGAATCCTCAGCAACATGGCATGGAGAAAGCTCTCAATAAATTTTTGTTGGGTGCGTGAATGAAGTCTCGAGAGGAGCCAGCAAAGAACAAACCTTGATCCAGTCCTTAGAAGACAAGTATGATTTAGATGAATGATTCTGGACAATGAGGAGATGGTGCAGGGCAGCTCAGGCTCCTTTTCAGCACAGGCTCTGTGTCTGTTTTAGTCAACATTGGACACCCAGTGCCTGGCATGCTATTTCATGTGGAGCAGGTGTGCAGTAACTGGTGGATGGATGAGTTGCTTGAATCAAACTGTCCTAGTTTCATCGGAGCATAGAGGACATTTAGGGGCATGTCAAGAAAGGAACCCAGCATTTTTGATCCAGTGGAGACCAATTTTAGGATTCCTAAATAGCCAGAGAGAGGTGTCGACTAGAATTAATGAGAGTTTAGAACTGGGAAGACTTGAGTGAGTGATTATTGACCCCACTGGTAGGGGGTTGATTCATGATCCATGGCCAGTGGTGACCAGACCTCTCTCGCATCTAGAAATATCCCAGCATGTCTCCATCCCAGCTTGATTGGTCTTCGGAGCCCATCAGTCGAGGATGAATTTTCCAAGTGCTACAAGGTAAATGAAACCTCTAAGTCTTATTAGACCGATCGTTATCTTTAAGCCGCCACAATGGCTAATGGCTTCTGGAAATGAGGAATTCCAGCGAACTGTCTTCCCTGTTAATATATCACAGTGGAAAGGTGGATAAGGCCCTACTACATTTTTAAAGTACGTTTTAATAATTTCAATAACTTTAAATTACATTATGAATATGTTGAAATTTTGTAAGATGAAGGGGCTCCACCACAATGAGATGGCTGGGGAAATCATGAGAGTGGCACAACTGGGTGATGTGTGCCTATGAAATGAGCCACAGGCTGCACTTATGGTCATGAGCCCTATTAAAACAAGCTCTCTAGTAACCTAACATAGTCATGACTTTATCCCCCTGATCATTAAAGCAGAAGGAAGGGAGCCAAAAAATAAGGTCAGATCTTTTGAATGCTTCTGAGGCCCTCTTATTCCCATACGTTCTCTCTCAACCATACACACACACACACACACACACACACACACACACACACAGTAAATTCTGAGAGTCTGCATGAACATGGCATGGAGATCCCCAAAGAGAAGGGCTGCATTTACCTGTACACTTACTCATTACCTTTCAGGCTTAAGGGACTGCACCTTGTAAGTGACATTAGGCCATCTGACTTTCTCTTGAATTTGAAGAGCAAGTTGTTTGTCAGCCTCTCTGGTCTGTTGACATTGTCTAAGCCACTGCCTCTTGGGATCTCAGTTTCCTCGTATGTAAACAGGATATGCATACCTGTCCTCCTCCACCTCAGCATGTCTTAGGGGTCACAGGAGCTCATGAACTGGGAAGTGTTTTGTACAAAGTGCCTGAAGATTCAAATCCAGGGTCTGCGTCATCCACATTCTTCTTCAAGTCCTTCTGTTCCCCACACAGAGCCCTGCACATGCTGGCCTTACTTACTCCCTTGTTCACACAGTTTGCTGAGTTTGGATACCACTCCATCTTCCCTCCTTTCCAGATCCCAGACCTGAAAGGAAGTGGCTGCAAGATGAGAAGGGCCACACCATTGAACTCCCTGCTGATCGTGCAGGTTTTTCCCTGGAAGGACTATGGAGCACATGATCGATCCCAATGACCAGACTAGCATTTCATCGAGAAGCTCCGGAGTTGAAAAGAACAACCCAGTAGAGGCCATCTTAAGGCCAGCTTTTTAGCTAGGTCGTTCCAGTGACTTAAGTACTTTTCCTTTCAGCAAGAGTGGAGCCTGAAATTATATTGTAGGTCACACATGAATCATGTTAACAAAATGACCTTCATCAAGAATGAAATAAAAATGAAAATAGCATGTAGCAGCACATTATATTTTCAATTTTTTTTTCTTGATGCAGTGTATCGATTGAGGTATCAGGCTAAAGCTCTAAAATAATCGACTAAATTCTTGCTGAATTTCCATGTATTGCTATAGGGAGTGTGTTTCACCTTTCAGAACTCATTAACACAGCCAATAGACCATATTAGCCTGTGTTTTGGTTCAAAAGATTAATAATGTTTGGTTGTATTTTGATATGGTGTTGGGATTTTGAAGATTGGCCTGTGTGTATATATCTGGGTTTGGGCAGGAGCTTTCCAGGTTAACGCTTGGCTGGGCACATACTGCTAGGAGGCACTGACCCACCTGAAATGTTACTCACTAAAGCCTCCTAGGATTGACCTCTTCCTAAGAGAAGGGCGCCTTGGGCAGATCTTGATGGGACTACAGACAACACCCCTCATCCCCCAGGAGCTTGGATGTGGTATAGGTGGGAGGTTTCCTCTGATCCCAACTGGTACCTACTACCTGCCAGTGCTTCAAGGGTTCATGTCTGTTAACTTGTTTGCAAACAGTAGAAAATCACTGTGGCCTTTGTAAGCAAATGGACTTATCCACTCCCAGGCTTTGGTCTGGGAATGGCCCGACCAAAGGCTCTCCTGAAGCTGCCGCTCTGTGAGAGAGGTCCCTGAGTTCCTTACACTCTTGAAAATGCTCTCTGGCAGTGACCGTGCCATCAATAAGAGACTGGTTCCAGCACACTCCAGGAGGCATCTCCAGTAGCTCTTTGGCTGAGGTGCCCATCCCAGAATATGAATGGGAAAAACTCACCAGCCCTCTGCCATAAGTCAGCTAGATAACCAATTCCCAAAGATGGGAAAGCCATTTTTTCAGAAGGGAATCTGAGTGCTATTTGGGAAGGAAAAAGGAAGCAGGGCATGAAAACATGGCCAGTGCCCACCAGGGCTCTGTAAGGAAGATATTGGAGCATGAACAGAGTTACATTGGACTCCATGGAGAAGACTATAAGCCTCGCAGCAGGAGGTCTTTTTCCCATGTTTCTATAGAACATTAACTCCAGAGGACCCGGAGGCCCCCGGTCTCTGTGAGAGCGTCCTCAGGCCTGGAAAAGGCAGTATATCTGGCTCAGCATAGCCGACCTTGCCTGGTGAGACAATAGTGCTCAGGACATGGAAACAGGAAAAAGGGCGGATGGTAGACTCTGGACAGCAGGCTGGTGATTGAGACCCAGCCTCTAGGGCTGGAAGATGTGGATATGTATCTAGTATTCCCACCTCTATGCTTTGTGACCTTTGGGGCATTACTTAAGCCTCCTGGTCCTCAGTTTGTTCATCTAGCAGATGGATCCTATGTAGTGTCCCTATTTCATAAAGCTCTTGTGGTAAGTAAATGAGATATACCATGAAAAGTTTTCACTGTGCCTAGAACACTGTAGGCCCTTGATAACTGGCTTCTTTGTAAGGTAACAAGAGGGCAGCTGTCAGACTGTGTGTATACAGACTATACACACTGTATAGGTGTCTCAAACAATCTGTGTGTCCCCGTCTTTCTTGTGGTCTTTTGGCCTCCTCTTGAAAGCTCCTGGTCACCTGCAGAATTTTGTCTTATTTGGAGGTGGAGCTTAAAACACATGCCTATTTAACACTTCCATCAGACCCATGGGGGCCCATTTTTCCCAGTTTCGTCTACCCCTGCTCATTGCCTTTGCATGGATTGACTTTAAAAAATAATAAGAGGGGCACCTGGGTGGCTCAGTCAGTTAAGTGTCTGACTTTGGCTTAGGTCATGATCTCAACTATTTGTGGGTTCGAGTCCTGTATTGGGCTCTGCACTGACAACTCAGAGGCTGGATCCTACTTCAGATTCTGTGTCTCCCCCTCTCTCTCTGCCCCTCTTCCCACTTGTGGTCTCTCATAAATAAATAAACATTTTAAAAAACAAAAATAAAAAATGATAAGATATTCCCGCAGACTGTAGAAGAAAGGCATTTTATGGAATCAAGGTACTCTTCTTCAGTACTGAAATATCTGTTCAAGATCAGCCATCTAAACTTGATTTTCTGAAAGTATCAATAATACCTTATACTTTAGTGTTAGTCCAAGTAGCAAAAAGTAAATAACCTAGATAAATGTCTCATATATTCTTGTATCTTTTTTTTTTTTCCAAATCAATAAATAACTCAGAGTTTGGTCTCCAACATTGCCGTGCTATTTGCCTTCTCTCCCCTGTGGCTTCTGTTCTCCCTTCCATCCCCAAATTTCCTCTCTCGCCCTCTGCCAGCTGGCCCCTCCATCTCTTTGTGGCCCCTTCTAGCCCCTGCCCTTTCCCACAATCACTCATACTCAGATCCTCTCCCAGACCCCTTCTTGTTCTGAACTACGGATTTGCAATCTTACTGAAAAAGGATTTGGTTTAATCTGACTTTCATCCTCCAAGTACCCGGATGACGCAGGGCTGAAATGTTGCATGACCTCCGGGGGTGCAACCGCCCATTCTCAGTGGCCCTGATCTGGGTGTTTAATGAAGCAAGGACTCAGGTGACATGCCCACCCCCAGGGTGGGCAGGGGCTACTGGTCCTCTGTGGTCCCTAACAGCAACCGATTTAAACACGTCTGCTTTTGTTTATTCTTCTTCTTCTTTTTTAATGGAGAAAATGCCATGTGAAGGAAACAGAAACTGGATATTGGATTTCACAAATCCTTTTCCTCCTTTGCCCTTGTGACCCTGCTAAGCTGCTTAAATTCCTAATGTCCTTCAATTTTTGTAATACTTTTTTATAAAGTGTACTGCCCTGGGGATACACTTGGCTCCTGGACTTATTTTTCACATACCAGGGAGGGCTAGCCTTGACAGGAAGGACTCCCATTTTCTCCCTTCAGCCACAGATGCCATAGAAAACATGGGCCACAAACAACAAAAATTACTAACGTAAATATGTGAGTATTTACATATGTATTTTATATATAATTATAACGTATATTAAATATATGCAGTAGTCAAGTTCTAATTCATTGCCTGATCTTGGCCTGAGCCTAAAATCCTAAAGGGGAACTTCTTTACTGGAGAGAGAGTGATAAACTTGCCTCACCAGACACCACATTGGGGAGAAGCAGATTTCATCACCGAAGAAGAGCTCAGACAGAAGGACCAAACCAGTCACCGTCGCTGGCCTCTCTGCCAAAGGCAGTCAGCGGGTGTGGTCACATGCGGAATACTGTGCAGCCGCGATCGAGAGCCAACTATGAGGGTGCCCAACACGGTGTATGCATCTCCCAGGCATCGCATTACGCACAGGGGGCCCGGCATAAAAGACCATGTCCTGCATGATTCCAGTGGTGTGAGGTTCAAAAACTGGCAAAACCAGTCGATGGCAGGAGAAGTCAGGATAGCATTGTCCTTGGAGAAAGGACTATGAGAGGGAGTGTGAGGAGGGCCACCTGGGTACTAGCAATGTTGTCTTGTTTTTATCTAGGTGCTCACCACACCGGTATGTCCACTTTTGGAAACTTCATTAGGCTGTGCCCGTGTGCTGTTTTCTCAGTGCACAGCTCAATTTTTAAAAATTAACTCCCCAGAATCAGTCATCAGGGTTCTCTCCAGGCTCTTTTCCCAAGCTTAGCAGTGTGTCAGGCATGGCGGGGGTTACGAAGAAGGAGATGCTGTCTGTGGCCTCAGGAAACTTCTGAGAGTTTAGTTCTATCTTCTGTCCCCAGCCCTACACCTAGTTCTTTGGTTTTGTCATTCACCAGAAGTTGGCCAGCCCACTGCAAGCACGTGGCTCTGGACACAACACCGAGGCCACCATGCCTCCCCTTGGATACTTCCAGGCACCTTAAGGTCACTGCAAATAATACTCCCTAATCAAAGCATTTCTTTGCCCAAGGAAGCAGTCTATGTAAAGGGAGCCACAGCTGTCCAATCCTGTGAAGCAGAGGTTTGTTTTGCAATGAAAAAACTCTTCTGTAATGTTTATAATTCGTTGAATGAGATCCCTATATCTCAGGTTTCCATGGAGACATGCTAGTGTGTTCCTTTCAAGAAAAAGGCACTACCTGCACCTAGTTCCGTTTACTCTTCACTTGATGGAGGTGGCCTGGCAGGGAAGGTATCTCCAGTACTTTCACTTTTGTTTATATCTTTAACTTTCACTTTTCATAACCCCCCCGCTTTGGGCTCTCCTGGCCCTTTAAAGGCCCCCTACCCTTTACAAACTAATTATTACAAATGTGGATACAACATCTGCCCCCAGATTTGAATACCTTCCATTCTATTGGAATCCATCTCGAAGGCAAGATGGTTGTGAGCATTTGTCGGCACATTCATGCTGCCCGTGGGAGACCGGGCTCAGGGGCTGGGCCTGGCTCTGATCGAGCTTTAGACTAAGAAAGACGTGCGGCCCCACACTCCAGTGCACAAGCTCCTCCTCATCCTTGTTCGAAACACCTCCCTCTTGACCTTCCCACAACAGTCAGTCAGCGCACATGTAATTATCGCATTGTAAATACTGGCTGGCCAGCTGGCATGATCTGCGATGCGTGGTCGCATCCACGTTGGATGGACGTCAGGTCCTTCTAAAGTTGCTGTTCTCTGCTTCCTGTCCCCCCAGTAAGATTGAAGTCCAGTTCCCTTTTGCCTCTGATGCAAAAAAGTACTGGTGTGAGATCTTCATTTTTCAGCAATTGGTTTTTACACCTTCTTGCCTCAACCTGATTGCTCTTTCAAGCTCCTTTCCTGAGAGATTACTGCAAGACCAGTAAGTTAGGAAAATTGAGCAAAAAAGACAGCATCTGAGTTAAAAACCCTTGTTTTCAAGTCCCCTCTCCCGATTGCCAGCCTTGCTCGCCTCTCCAGCAACAGGGTCCTCACCTGAAAATGGGTATGACTAATAAAAGCAGATAATTCCAGGCAGAGAACAGTAATAACATCAAATGAGGTGAGCTTAGAAATGTGGAGGCACAGTACAAGCCTTTGTTCTCTTGCTTTGGGGATGGTTTCCCAGGTGTCTGCATGGATCAAGACTCACCAGATTGTCCATTTGAAGAATGTACAGTCACCGTGCATCAGTAAGAAACTAGATGTTAAAAGATTCTTAGAAACTAAATTACTATGCACATGTTAATTATGAATAGTCCTCATTATTTTTAAGAAAGTAGCTGATGAATTTTCCTTGAGCAGAGTGTCTTCTTTCAGAAGTAAATTTCAGACTGGCCGTTTGTAGGGACAGCTGGATTCCACTTCTGCTGGGCCAGGTCTTCACAGTCATGGCCTGAGTGACACTGGGAACGCACCAATGCTTGCACGGGGGCTATCCTGTGCATTGTAGGATGCGCCTAGATGCACGCCACCCACCCCCCCCAAGAGTAACAAAACCATCCCCAAACATTGCAGTCTTCGATGGAACGGATGGCTCCTGGTTGGGAACCACTGCTTCTCGGCCTCCGCCGTGTTTCACTGACAAATTTCATTGTTACTCAGAGTCCATAATTATTATGTTTAATGTCAGGGTTTGTGATAGGATTGTTTATATTTTTGAAACAAGCTGAGGCAGTAATAAAGATTTAGGCTTACCCACCCCCCACCCCCTGCATTCGGTCCCATCTTCCCTTATAAATAACACTTGCCTGACCTGAAATATATTAACTATTTTTGTATGTCCTCTTTTCCTTTAATACATCCTGCCTGCACCCACGTCTGATTCCATCCCCGGCGTCTCACATCCTTGTCCCAGACATGCTTTGCTTGCTCAGTGCCAGAAAACACAGTGAATGCTGTGACAAACACGTGCAGCCGCAGGGAGGGGCAGAGCAGGGGGCTCAGAGCAATTAATCTTAGTAAGAAAGTCTTTTCATTGATGATTATAGGTTTTGCAAAATG
Organism: Cryptoprocta ferox; assembly: GCA_028646485.1. Taxonomy (NCBI): domain Eukaryota; kingdom Metazoa; phylum Chordata; class Mammalia; order Carnivora; family Eupleridae; genus Cryptoprocta; species Cryptoprocta ferox. Next base: position 39,461,808 of record CM053576.1, on the reverse strand, counting down.
ATTTGTAAATATTAACACTTGGAACTGACCTGCTTGTCCCCAGTATTTCTTTTCCTTTAAAGGATCCAAATCAGACAGTTACAGTGCCATTGAAAAATGCTAGTCAGCAGCACATTTTGCATTATACAGATGGTGAGCCTTTCCCCCCACCCCTCCTTTTAATTGCCTTTCTATTTAATAAGTAAGTTGGGAAACGACTTGTTAAAAAATAGGCTATTGACTGATGCTACTATTGTTGGCAAGCAGACCACTTCCCCACCCCCCGTGCATGGTGCTACATTGGCCATTTCTCTGGGCATTGTCTGCAGATAGACCCGAGGCCATGTGGCTGTGAGCCAAAGTCACCCGCATAATGGAGGCGGTGGCTGTATTCCCTTGGGTTGGTCTGGTGACAGCCAGGCCACATAGGTTCCCATGTGCTATGTCTAATGACAGCAGCAGCTCTTCCAAACTGTGTGGCAAGCCGTTTCTGGAATTTCTTCTCTCTTTTTGACTCCACCCCACAATGACGTCTCACCATGTTTTGTCTCTTGTCTCCTTTTCAGAAATACCTCAGGGACTTTTTCAGCGTGATGCTCCAGTCCGTGACATCTCCCCTGCACATCAACAAAGTGGGCTTGACTCTTTCCAAACACACCATCTGTGAGTTCTCACCATTCTTCAAGAAAGGGGTCTTTGACTACAGCAGCCACGGGACGGGGTAGAGCTGGAGGTGACGGAGGAACCACCAATGCAGTGCCTTCTCATCCAAGTGGCCCTTCTGGCACGGCAGCCTCCCCTGCTCGGTATGGGCCTGCCTCCTCCTGCTGCAGCCTGACATGCAGCAGCCGGCCTGGGCCACCTCACCAGGGCCTACCGAGTGCCTGAATTTGGGACTGGCATGGTTCACTTCACTGATGGTGACCCCGATGGGCAGCTGTTACTGCTCCATTGCCGTTGAACGTGGCCTTTCCCCCATAGTGCTTCCTCCTCATTGCAGTGGGAGGCTGTCCCCTGTGGCATAATGGACGTGGCTGGCTCAGCTTGGGCTCCCTGAGCCCAGCCAACCTGGGGCCTCCCGAACTGGGTGTGCGGCTTACCAAACCTACCTGAAATGACTTTCATCTGGTTTCCTCTTCTGCCAAAATATATCGTATTTTTTATATCCCTTCCATGTGGCTGGCCGTATCCCAAGAGAAGCATTTTACATGATTTCGTTGTATTTTGTTCTGTTTCCCCTCATTTGAATCAGAACTTTTGTACAATGCCTGACCACTGATGTTTACACAGAATTTCATATTCTGCAAAAGGGATTTTTGGTCCAATCATGGCTGGAATCTTCCATGCTTGACCATTTGGATGTAGGTGACATCACTTAAAACATCTGTAAATCCATACAAATAGGATATATGTTTAATCTTGAATATCTGAGGAAATTTTCCCCAAATGCAAATGGCTACTGTGCGTTCTTGAGCTTTCTCCACTAAGCACAAAACAAGCGCATAGCTGAATGCATATTTTTAAATATTTTTTTCACGTTTTTGCTACAGAATCTACTGGATCTTTGGCTGAAAGACTAGAATTTACGGTAGTTTATTAATGATCCCTTAAATTACTCAGGACTTAATGTAGCATTGTACATCCATGTACAGTAAAACTGCTTTGTTTTACTAAAGAGAAAAATGTAAGTAGAAAAATATATATGTGGCATATATTTAAATGTATATAATTCTACCTATAGATTTATATATGTACGCACATCTGTACAATAGTTGTATCAAAACGTATAATCATTCACACCAAATTGATTAAAGGTATTTGCTTTTTCAAAGTTTAAATTGAGCTGCTATCAATATTAAATGAAGTTATAGAATCCATCCTGTAGCACAGTTTATTTTAAGTTTGCGACATGATCATCCCTACTGGTCTATTTAAAAATTTATCTAATGTGTTTGGAAAGATCGGTAATATATAATTTAGCATTTGTGTTGCGGTGGATGCCGTTAGAGTAACATTTGAAGCCACAAATGAATGGGGTAACAAAATGTGTTTGCATTAAGTCTTCTAGAATATGCCTGTGCAACTGAACCTTCCAACCTGAAAAATATGTTTAACTATGCAATTATCCAAATAAGGGGGAAAACTATTATTACACTAATTAGATATCATAGTTTAACATGACAAAAATGAGGACTTTTAAAAATTGCTACAGAAAGACTTGCTTTTTGTCTGCAGCGGTGATTACAGGCATAGGTTTAGAAGCAATTTCTACCAGAGAATTTAAACCTACAGATTAGAGGATAAAAGCTGGGAAATCATAATTAACCATAGGTCATTCATTTAAAAGGAGTCAGAACACTTCAGATTGTCCCTCATTTGCTGAGTAAACTAAATGGTTTTCTTCAGCTGACCAGATAATCTGTCCCCTGCCCTTTTGGACCTGTATCTAAGACAGGCTCATCGCAAGTGTTTCACTGAAATGACAGAGGATATGATGATAACTTGGCAAGAATAAATAGACGTGTGTTTGTGAGAAGTGAAGGAATCAGAAGACCCTTTGATTCCAATCCTCGTCATCAGTAATCAGTGTTGGGTTTGAAGTGCAGGCACTAGCTGGTTCTGGCTAAAGCTGGTTGTAGTGTTAGTGGGTCATTTCACCTTTCTGAGCCTCAGTGTCCCCATCTGAAAATGAAGCTGTTGCACAGGATAATCTCTCTTTCCCATTCTTGCCGTGGTCCCAAGCAGGGGGATGACTACTGACGGATGGACCAGGTAATCCCCTGGAGTGCGGATGTGAAATACAAACTTCTAACCAGACTCCAAGGCAGCTTGACCTGAATAAAACATGAGGGAGTGTTGAAAAGCCAATGAAAAGTCTCACCTAGACAAATAGTGGAATTTCTGGAGTGTAGACAAAACAGATGTCAGAGTCAGGATGACAGAATTGAAGTTTTGTTAATTTAGACTGATTCAAAGCAGTAAAGGAAAATTAGGAAATGCCTATTTTTTTTCTTCAAGTGCATCAAATAAAGTAATGCTAAAATGATCATTTAATTCAATTCAGATTGAAGTGCCATCAACTTATAAATAATCAGTTGGACAAATCCAAGGAACTTAGGATTCTTCATGACCTAGGATCTAGCATGTCCTAGGTCTTGCTTGCATCGTAAAATGTGTACAACAAACTTGTTTATAATTGCAAGTAGTGTAGGCACCTTCATCCTAGATCCAACCTGGGCCTCGCTGTCTTGATTAATTTGGGCATGTGGATAGGGAATAGCTAAGTCATGCTGGCTCCTGAATGAAGGACATCTAGAAGATTCTCTGGCCCATAATGTGGAGATGCTTGGAGACTCATGAACTGGGTACCCAGGCCTCCCCCCAGGGCCACTTCTGTGCACATTTGCATGTATAAAGACCCAGTTCTGCTTCACTTGGCTCTGTCTACCCACTTAGTGCTCTAGACAGCATATGGCTGGCAGTCTGGGCAGAAGCAACCAGAAGGTTCACAGCTTAGAGCATCCGTGAGCTGAGATATGTAGCTTCCTGCAAGGCTTCAGTCCCTAGCCTCAGAGCTGGGGCACGGTCGTGTTCTGGGTGCGAGTTTCAAAGATGAGTTTCAGATACACCTCCCCCAGTGCACAATCCAACACCTGCCCCATCGTTCCTCAGACGTGCTCTCTGGGATGGAGAGCAGTGTTCTGTTGTGACGCGGCTCATTATTAGGCTGAGCCTCCCACAAGCAAGCCTTGCCTCCTCAGAGGGAACTTGGGTAACAATTCAAGATGGTCATGAGAGAATTTTCAGTGACATCTTGCTTTCTGATCAGGAGGGTTGGAAAGAAGTTTTAAATACACTCCTTCACGAATGCCTAAAATGATGCCTTGAGGGGTCATTAGTCCAGAGTTGAACATTCCTTCCACATGAGGCCCTTCTCTTCCCATATTCCTACACACCCGTGCAAGAGTAGTTCGGATTGGACTTTGTTACTGGATAATTGGGTTTTTTTTTTTGTTTCTGTTTGTTTGTATTTTGTTTTGTTTTTTTACTGTTTATTTTTGAGAGAAACACAGAGCACAAGCAGGGGAGGGACAGAGAGAGAGGGAGACACAGAATGTGAAGTAGGCTCCAGGTGCTGAGCTGTCAGTACAGAGCCTGATGTGGAGCTCGAGCCCACAAACCGTGAGATTGTGACCTAAGCCGAAGTGAGACGCTTAACTGACTGAGCCACCCAGGCACCCCTGTTTGTTTGGATTTTGAATAAAAGGAGTAAAGAAATTTAGGTAAAATAAGTCCATGGCAAAATCAACTGCTTCAGTTTTAACTTAAATTATCATGACAGGGGATTTATGTTTTGGGAAAACTAATTAAGGACCATTAATCTAAGGGGACTCATTCTTGGCAAATTAAGCTCTGTATATCCCACCTTTTAATGGCAGGGCTCTTTGTACATGCAAGAGGAGGACCTGGTTATTGACTTTCTTCCTTTTGTTTAGAGTGTTTCTTTCTGATGATAATTACATGGATAACGATTCTGTGGTGCTGAAATTTTGAATTTCGCACACACAGGATTATTTCTGAGTTGAAACAAACCTACCGGTTGTTAGACATTTCTAAAGCATCCTGTTTCAAATGGACCCTACAGTGGTACCTGGGAGTTATCTGGGCCATTTTGGTGGTAGCCAGGCTTCAGAAGGCTCCTCCATTTGGGAACCCAGAAGAAACCAGCTACATTTTGAAATGGTAGGAAAGACGGAAAGACATTTGGCTGAACTGAAGGGATTCAAGGATCTGAGTTCATCCTTGTTCCCTGCAAATAGCGATCTGCATGCATTTATCACTGGAATTCTGTGCCCTAACCTCTGGCACTGTCTCTTACCACATGCCTTTCTAGAAGGTTCTCCCTTTTGTGGATCTCTTGGAAAATGGCTAAATATAAAATGTTCTTTCTTTGACTATGCTCATGTGCTACCCCTTAATTTGAAAAATAATAAAGTTTTTTTTTTTTTTTTAACCTGGGGATTACCTCTCCAAAAACTGATTCTTCTGTCGGAATCTAAGGTTCATCAATTTGATTTTGCTCCTTCTCCATTGCTGGAAAGGCAAAATCTTCCCCATTCAGGGAGAAATAGATGTGTTTGCAAAATGATGCACAAACCATCTCTCTTTATGCACTGAAAATGGGGAAATGCACTAGGTACAAAATTGGCAATGCACAGAGGGAAATGCATCAGCAGAATGCAAAAGCCCCTAAGGGTGAGTGGTGCTGAACAAAGCTGTTCAGTACCATGAAGGTGAGTCACCAGAAAGAGAGAAACCTTTCTCTAGAATTTAAGTCTGGGGGGGGGGGACATGAAAAATATAGTTAAATATCTTCACTGCTTGAAAGCAGAGTTATTTTCCTCAAAGTGTCATGAATCCTTATGCACAGTTAATATTTGCAGATATGTTTCCAGTAGCACTTCAAGTTGTGCCTGAGAGCTTCTCACTAAATTACAGCCTGAGGGTCTGCTATTCCTGAGGCTCCTTCTTCCTTCTCAGCCCCGAGGAAGGAAGGAAGGGAGGGAGGGAGGGAGGGAGGGAGGAAGACTGCAGCTGCTTTTCTGAAGATGCCAGGGAATATCTTAGAGGAGAGGGTCACAGTGAACAGTCAGAGCAGTTGGTGGTGATTAAGAGCATCTTTAATATTTGCATTTTCCTGGATTCTAAACTCTCTTAGCTTTTCTCCTGAAAACAAGCCAGAAGCCATGGTGGGCGGGGGGGGCAGGGAGTGGAGGAATGGGGATGCATGGCTTGCTGTTATAAATGACTCTTTTTCGTTGGTGTTGTAATCCCTAATTTTAATGAATGTAATAAGTAAAGTCCATTCACAGAGGGTGCAATTCTTCATTTGCACAGTAATATTAAAACACTGTTTATCCTTTATAAACAGATGGGGAAAGTCTAGTTTATATTATAAAGGATTTTCTTTGCCTTCTGGTACAAGGGCAGCAGCCTTAATGTACCCATGTACAGATTTTTTTTTTTCCATAAAGAACTCATGGCCAAAGAGTGCAGTGCTCCCCTCGGGGCAGAGTGTTCTGGAGTGGAGGATGCGTCTGTCTGTCGCACGTATGTGCATGTCTGATCAGGAAAGCGGTGCCAGCTGGCCCAGCCCCAGTACACACACCACTGCCTAGTCCTACCTCATTCATTCCCTGTGTAAGCTGTTCCTCTCTCTGCCTTGTGCACCCCTCTGGCCCCTCTCTTGTTCTGTCCCCCATGAGGGTTTGGGAGGAGGGATGGACAAGCACAGTAAGATGAGCCTCAGAAAGTTCATAAAGCATGGATGATGCTTGCCCTGCTTAAAGCCAGCTGTGTGTATATCACAGCCACACCACCCAGCCCCTGCCTGCCATGGGGATGGGGAAGGAAGGATCAGACCAAACTGTGGCCATTTGTGTGAGTCTGCTGGCCACTGGCTAAGTGTTGAGATCCTAGCTGAGAGAGAACATGGCCCAGAGATTGTAGAGCAGGCTGGTGGTGTTCCGCTCCTTCCTGGTTGTTAGAGAACTGACCTGCTCATCATTGGTGTTCTACACACCATTCGCTCATGAGCGTCCTCCCTGTCCTAGAAGGGGACTGGGGCCCCCTCACTGCGGTGAGCAGCATGGCCACGGACCTGCCCTCAGGGAGCTCTCGTTCCACTCAGTGACCCACCAATGCTTGCACAGTCACGTGACTGCAAATGGTGATAAATGTTATGGGATGAGAGTAGACGGTGCCAGGAGAGAACGTACTAGAGAAGCGATCTCATCTGGGAGGCTCTGCAGTTTCCCTGAGCTAAGACGTGAGCAATGAGGAGAAATGAGTGCCAAGGAGGCAGAGAGATTGCCCCAGAGTGAAGAAAGTGCGTGCGTGTGGGAGGGAAATGCTCATCATCATCACTGTAACATGAAGAGAACATCGGGGCCAATGACAGATTGGAGAGAAAGAGACCAGAGGAAAGAGCACCTGAGAGGTTGCTGGCTGAAATTTTGTAAATGAGCTCACATGTCCCATCAGCTACCCCTGTTTTGGAAGGATATACCCCTGGGGGAAGAGCACAACAAGTAGGGCTCATCCTTTAAAGTCACACGTAATAAAGGGAAGCAAACTTCCTGATCCAATATTAACAACGAAAGGATAAGATCTGAGTGAGAGTATTGTCCTGCACCATCTAGAGGCTGGAAGTTCTGCTCTTGTCATCTTGACCTTAAGTGTGTTTCAGATTCTGAGATTTCAGCGGCTATTGCCTTAGAGAAGCCTGTTCTCCCAAGACCCTCATATGTCTTGCTGGGGTATGTCCCAGCGCCCACACCACAGTAACCAGCAAACCCAAATAAAGTCTCATCTTTGGGCTCCTACTTAAGCCTCGCTTTGTAAACAGAAGAATAGGGAGCCCCATGCAGACATAGCTGTCAAGAAACTATGAGTTAGTTGTGGGGTTTTGTTTAGACTTAGACTGGCAATTGCACAAGGACACCATGTCCTCCTCAAGGTCTAGCAGCCCCACATGGACCTCAACTCCTCTGTCTACCTTTTGAGACTGAGCATAATCATCCCATCCTCCCCCATAAGAGAAAAGACTGTTTTCAGATTAAACGAACAGCATGTAACCCTCCCTAGGATGTATAGAGAAACCCCTTGGCTGGAAAAGAAAGCAAAAATCAGCCAGGCTGAGAATGTGGTTCAATAAAGCAAGTCAGTTTCTGGGGGTCAGGTGGCTCGGAAACTAACATCCCTAACACGGAGTCTCCCAAAAATTTCAGCCTGGTCCATTTTGTATGAATTCAGTGCTACCATTCAAAAGGACCATTGCTCTTCATACATTAATGCACTAGGCCATTTAGTGAACTAGCTTCTCTGCTGGGTGCACACAGAAAGAGCCCTCCCCCCCCCCCATGACAGCATCACTCTTTGGGGACAGACTGCCACTGGCTGTGACTGTGGTCACTGAAAGCTTCCCACAAAAGCAAGAGGCCATGGGGGCCAAGACATGTGTCAGGTGAGGAGAAGGTGCAGCAGAAGTGGAGGATGACAGGTTGTGTTCAGCCTGATAGGGGGACACACCTAGCCTTGGGTATCACAAACAGTCAGGCCTGTGCACCTTTTCTTTGATGCTGATGATTCCCCTCTGCTATTCTTCTGGCTCGAAGGCCTCCTCTCTCAGAGTCGGAAAGGGGATGTGCATGCTGAGGCAAGAGTTAATTTTGTTGGCAGTGGGGACACTTCAAAGACAGTCTTCCTAGGTAGCTTTTGTCCAGGGACAAATCTATTGATGTTAAAAGCAAGAGGAAAGATGGGGCGGGCCACCTAGGGCCCCTTTGGCTGCACATGACACTTCTTTTTGGCATCAGGTAAAGTCAGCTTCCTGCTGCTTCTACTGAGTGCCATGCCAGCTCCCTGTGTCATCTCTCTGCACACATTGCTATGACCTCAGTGAGCTGTGTGGGGCTCCTGAGAATCTCAGATAGCCTTGGGGATGGTAGGAGCCCTGCTAGTTTCCCAAAAATCCATGAACACTCTGCTACGAGCTTCCAAGCCTCTTGTGTCTTTAAGCCAAGCAAAGCATTCAAAGCATACAAGGAAAGTCTCCATCTGTTCTGGAAAGCCTGCCAGTAAGGCACCATCTTGTGGATGAGGAATAGGTTACAATCCATGCCGGCCCCACAGAACACAACTTTAGCATACTTTTAATACCTCCAGGGAGGTCTATGTGGCTCAGAACGGCCCCAATAGAGGGGGCCAGTTATTTCTCGCATTTCCTTGCTGTGCCTGCAATGGAACCGAAATTGCATCAATTGAGTTGTACCACCTTTGAGACATTCTCCAAGCTCCTAGCGACACCACAGGTTGTGAGCAGGATGGCAGTGCTCCTGGCTGGAGACAAAAGAATGTCAGAGCCGGAAGGAGACTTGGAAACAATCTGGATTCAGGATCCGTTCGGGAGCTAGACAGACAATACACATGTGCATGGAGAGGACATCCTCCCCCAAAGGGAATTGAGAGCATGGGGCAGAAGTGCACACATAGGAGCCAAGCAAGCTGCATGCTGCCCACTGTTACCATTCACAATCTCTGATTGATTGATTGATTGATTGATTTTAATGTTTATTTATTTTTGAGAGAGAGATTAGGGGAGGGCCAGAGAGAGGGACAGAGAGGATCCGAGGCAGGCTCCAGGCTCCGAGCTGTCAGCACAGAGCCCTACGCGGGGCTGGAACCCATGAACCGTGAGATCGTGACCTGAACTGACATCAGATGCTTAACCGACTGAGCCACCCAGGCTCCCTTGAAATCTCTGATTTAAGTCCATCTCTTAATTTACCAAAGGCAAGGCAGCTGGAAGGAGGTGATGGCTTACCTAAGTCACTGACCTGAGCCTCAACATCCTGCCACTGCCCGGATTAGAGGAAAATGCTGAGTGCATCAGTCAGGATAGAGATCGCACCAGTTATTTTCATAAAGAGAATTTAAAATAACTAGAGTTAACGTAGAAGGTGAAAAGCAGAGAACTCAAAGGTATGGCAGAGGTAGTAACTACGGGAAGCAGCTGTCATCCAGGGTGCTGGGGGGAACACCAGAAGATTAGAACTATTAAAACTTAGAAGCATGGAAGAAAGGCCCCCACAGAGTTGAAACTGACAGCCCAAGAGAAGGGGGCGCAGGCGCTAGTACTGGTGTCTGAGCCGGGGGAAGGTCCGGTGGGGCTGGGACTCGGGCCTCTGAGGCCAAGGTGCTGGCGTCTCTACGGGTCAGGGTACAGTGACGCTGGTTGGCAAATGTTGGGAAAACACTGGACTCAGTTGTTGCTCCCAGTGGGGGCGCGGGGTGGGGGGTGGGGTTGGGGAGAAGTGTGGCTGGGATGATGCTGATGGGAACAGGAAGTCATCTAATCAGGAAGAGGAAACAGACAGGAAGTGCTGCGGAGATGATCCTCACAGGAACAGAAAGCAAAAGAAACACGTCCCTTCTCACTCCCCCAGCCTTGCTGGTCTCCCTCTAGGGCTCTGTCTTAGCCGAGCCTAACTGGGAGCAGCTGGCAGAGAAGAAATAAGGTTTGCAGAGTCCCAGTCCTTGCATCCCAGAGCAGAGAGGGGTGGGTTTTGAGCTGGGAGATATGTGTTCACCAACTGGCACACTGAGCTTTTGCTCCAGTTGAAGCCTGGACCTAACACTCATCAGCTATCAATCAATTTGCAGAAAACAATCTGGAAGCCAGGCCCCCAGTCCCCTCTGACAACCCATCACTGGACATCCTTTAGGTGCTATGTATGCCAATTGCTGGACACAGGACACTCTTGTCTGGGAGTTAATCTGCATGCCCGCTGTCTTCTAGGAGCTCACCTGCAAAGGTAAAATTTATTCCAAACATTTATCAGGTTGATGCCCAAGAGACTGGACACTCTTGTCTCTCAAAGCAGCTGCAGGTGTGTGGCACCTGCACAATGCATTGCTCATCGTGTGGGAAATGATACCTCAAGCATCTCCTGCCTCACCTGCCTTTGCCATAGGCTACTTTTTCTGAAATGGAAAGAAGGGTTTAAAGACTGCTTTAAAAGACAAGGGACCAAAGGGTCCTCGGACACCCTTTCCTGCACCGAAATGATAGTTGGTTTTTCCCTATTCTTCCCTTACATGACAAAGAAAGTCACTTTGGAAGGATCTGCTCTAATCCCGGGGCCCTGTTAGGTAGAACTACAATCTCAATAGGCCTTGCAGACATACGTGAGGATGTTTCTAGAGCATCAAGCAGAGGAGTGAACTCTGTGGTCAAGGGCTTGGGGACCCAGAATTGATATGCTGTTGATTAAATGCAGTGGTTGCACAATACAGCCCTTATGAATCTGTATGGAATCACCTCTATTCTCTCCGCTCAAGGTGGGCAGCCTCATCCCTTCTGCCTGAGTGATCTGTGGTGCTACTCACCTGAGAAATTACTTTTCTGTGTTTATCCCCATGAGAGGCAAGATCAGCCATAACATTCCTGGCACTCGGCCATGACATTGACCTTCAAAGACCTGAAATGGCTATTTTCCTGGCTGTTGTGAACTTCAAAATTTGAGAATAGGTATTTCCTGTGAGCAAAGACGCTGGAAGCATTGCCTCAGTCTTATTTTTCCCAGTCTCTCATTGGCCTTTCTGCACAACTGCCCTTCTCACATGGAGAAATGGAATCCAAGGCTCATTTTCCCATTTGAGCTTTCCTGCTCACCCATGCCAGGAAGTGGAGTGGACACATGGTGTATGAAGGAGTTATACAGGAAAGTTCTGAAAGAGAACTGGCCAAAGAATCCAGGATCCCAAGAAATCGCTCTGCTGGCATACAACAAGCCTCCTGGCCCTGGGGCTCAAACTTCTCTATCAGAATGAAATCCTCAACAAATGAAATGGACATTTAATAGTTGCTTGCTTCAACATCTTAACCCTCCAGTCAGCCCACAATGACTGGGCTGGTATTTGTCTTCCTCGTAGAATGGATGCTGTCCAGGGAACTCAAAGAACTTCATTTATTTTCATTAAACTTCCTGGTATCAGTGACAGACGATTGGCTCATGGGTGTGGGGGATGACAAGTGGCTGAGAGTACATCTGATCACAAAGAAAGCTTCATCCTGTAAAGGTGCAGAAGCTTGAGCTGTAACAGTCCCTGCCATCTGAGAAATATGCTGTCACAGGGCTTATCAGGGGAGACAAGCCAAAGCCAGACCTACAAATTCAAGGGAATTCAATTAAAAGTGAGGTTTTTCAGAAGGGGAAGTCTGAATAGATAAGATATATTTGAAGTAATCTCTACAATTAACCATCATCCATGTGGTAAAGAGGGAATGGCAAAATACAGGTAATTCAGAACATTCGTTCAAGCACTTGGGTTGAACTTCCTTCTCTACTGCCTTATAACAAAAATCTCTAGTTCAGAATCTACTAATTCGAGTTGTACTTTTTCATCCTCTGTGAGGGCTGGCAGAGAGGTCTCAGAAGGACTGAGAGAGCACACACAGAATGGCCTGATGTGCCATCTTTGTGTCCAAGTGTCAAAGTTGTGAAGAGAAATGCTCTCCATCCTGTGAAGCTTGGGGGAATTGCTGTTTTCCAGAAAGCCTGTTATCCTGAGAGAAAGTCAAAGGCTGGGACTGACTTACCTTGAAGACAGTTCAGCTTCAGCCCCTCACATGCACACGGTCCCTTCCAAGGGTTCTCTGATGAAGCCCTGGAAGGGAAGCAGCAACCTGGCCATCCACGGGAGGGAATGGGGGTGATCTTGTGGGTCAACCCCCATATCTGGTTGTCCTACCATTACTGCCATGGGGTCTGTAGGCTGCCTCTGGCACCCACAGCAACTGTTCAGTGGGACAGTGCAGAGAGGGGAGGATGGGTCTCACTGAGCTGGACCAGCACCACCAAGACCACGGTCCTCCATGGTCAAAGAGCTCCATCTCCCAGGACATGCCTCAGGGCGAGAAGCTCTGCCCCCAGAGTGTGCTATTTCCAGTAACATGTTGGGATGCCAAGGAAAGACTATTTTCTGTTCTCTCTAAATGTGCTGTTACATCATTATCTGATGCAGAAGTGATCAAAGAAAATGCAGCAAAAGCAGTGGGAAACAATTATTATAGAATTGGGTCAAGCAATAAATTAATGACTCTTTAATATAATTACCGTGAGACTCCACTTACATGACAATCTTGAGAAGGCAAAGCCACAGGGAAAGGAAACATCAGTGCTTGCCAGGAGCTCGGTTTTGCGGGGTTGGGGGTGGGGGGTGGGAGGAGGTTGGGGGAGGAGTTCCCCATAAAGAGGTAGCAAGTGGGAATGTTTTGGGGTGAGGGGCTGTTCTATATCTTGAGTGTGGGGGTAGTTACAGAAGTGTAGGCATTTGGTGAGATTCATAGAACTGTATGCAAAGGGTTTTACTGTATGTAAAGTATGCCATATATATTTTTTCTTTTCATTAAATGATTCAGTAAAGTGTGTTGACTATCTGACTCTATTGCATATCATGCCTGTTTCTACTTCCTTTGTACCAGAGACATCTAACATAGTCTTGTGGAAGGAAAAAAAAAAAAAAAAAAAAAACCTTCAACCTCCAAAATCCAGTGGTGAGCCTGGGCCCCAGGGCCTGACTGGAAGGGGGACATGGGTTTGATGGCAAATCTGTTGCCTCCCTGTAGCCTGTCAGCCTACAGATGGCAGGGACCATTTCATGGCTCTCAGCAGGTGCTCAATAACGGTCGTGAAATAGAAGATAGGGATGGGGGGGTCACCAACCACTCCAGCTCCAGAGCTCTCTTCCCTCTCCCCCTCACACTCCCTTCTTCCTCCTTCTCTCTCCTATTTCCCACTATTTCCCATCCCTTCTTGCTCTTTCCCCATCCCACCCCCACCAGTGTCTAAGGATTTCCACTGTCTCCCCACAGCTAAAAGATCATGGGCCCAGGTGAGATCATCACGGTTCTTAAAGGAAAATTGATCCAGAGGTGTTCCTTCCCAACCCTTCAAATCCCTAGGAAGACTCCCAAGGCGGGACATCAGAAATTACTAGGAAAAGTGACTTCAGGGCTCTCCAAGCACATGGAGCATCGCATGCTCAAGACTGTAAGATGAGAATGTTGTCACCATGTTGGGGGCCAGCAGGGACCCAGCATGGTGAGGATATGTGTAGTATGGGGTATCTGCTGAGCCCACTAGGGCCAAGTTACAAAACCACCCAATGAGGGGTTAGACTTCAGGACTCAGTGGGAAATACAGGACTGGTAACAACTGTCTGTAGCCTTCAGTTTCTATGTCTGGTGCCCTTCTAAGTGATGAATTCTGGAAGGATAAGACCCCATTCTTCTGTTCACTCTGGTTCCCCTACTTCAGCATGTGGCATGCTCCATGGTTATTACACTGAGTCGGTGTGTATGTTGGGGTCGGGGGCTGAGGGTAGCAATGACTAACATTCTAAAAAGAACCACAAGAGACTCAAATACAGAGAACTAAGGATGGACGGGGGCGGGGAGAGGGAAAATGGGTAATGGGCAGTGAGGAGGGCACTTGTTGGGCTGAGCACTGGGTGTTGTATGTAAACCAACTTGACAATAAAATATATTAAAAAAATTAAAATGACTCCTCAGGCTACTGCTTGGAAACAGACTGGAGGGACCAAAGTGGAAGACGTGAGAAAAATTAGGGAGCCTTGGCTGGGGCAGCCTCTGTGAGGAGAGAAAGACCGGGTGGGTGTCCATCCCTTTGGTATCAACAGGATTGGATGGATGGACGTCCAATGTAATAGAAAACAAAGCTGCAGATAAAAGATCATTGCCTTCTAAAACTATGTTCTGGCTGAAATCCCTGCACCTCTTAGTATTTAGGAGGAAAGGAAAAGTCAAGGTTTGTGTTGGTCGACCTTCCTTGCTTCAGCATGAACAGATTGGAAGTGCTACCCCAAACCCCAAACCCCAAACCCGAGAGACGGAGTGTTGCTACCAGCCTCCTAAATGTGTTATTTCTTGTTCTAGTAAAAACCGAGAGCAAAGCAAAGGGAAGGCTTATAACCAGAGGTTCATAGACATTCCAGATGCAACAGATGCTCATGTGTGTCTGTGAGACACAGAAGAAGGGAGATGGTTGGGTTTCTAGAAAGTCTAGAAATGGCGAACTGAAGCCAGATGGCCCAATCTGAGGGACTGTCATGGCACACGAGCATGAAATCTGATTTTGGAGGGGGAAGGTTTGGCAGAAGCCTGGGGGTGGTGATTCTCAGCCAGAGGTTTGTGTGGGATCCAGGATACTCCAGAGGTGTGTACTGGAGTGCCTTAGTGCAAGGTCTTCCCTCAACCCCAGTTCAGCTCAGATACTCGGCACCCCATGTGTATAGGCCACAGTCAAATGCCGAAGTGAGCCCACCAGTCCTTCCTCCTCTTTTCCTTCAGTCCTCAGCAGGCTTATGTTTGCCCATACCTCAAAGCCTGTTACCTTGCCTTTCTTCTCTCCCTTCTACACTTTCTCTCCACTGCTCCATCCAGGGACAGGATCACAACCCAGGCCCATGGATTCTGCAAGTACAGAACCAGCTAAAGCATCCTGGTCACTGGGGTGGGTTCGGTGAGTTAAGATCATCTCCTAGAGAGGACACTTACACCATCGTGGGCTGGTTCAGCCAGTCTGAGGTCTATAGGGTAACGTTAATGGATGCAATACCACGAGTAGCGTCCTCCAGTGTCATGGTCAGAAGCTATCACCCACAGATGGAATTTCCTCTCTTTGTCTCTCTCACCTTCTCCCTCTCCCTCTCTCCTCTTTCAGAAATCTCAGTCCTGGTTTTAAAGCCTTCCAATGGGTCCAGTCAAGCCCTACCCAAATTATTCAAGATACATCACTTACTTAAAGTCAACTGATGAAGGTTTTTAATCACAAAGGCAAAATACTTTCACAGCAATACTTGGGGTAGCATTTGATTTCTAAGTTGGGGACTATCACCTCACCATCAAACACCCATCACAGAAGCTTGGCTCACTAGTGCAGAGTTTCCAGGCCTATCAAGCTGCTGCTCAATCTGTTCCAACCTGGAAAAGAGTCATGACTTTTCTGCCAGCCATTGGATGGCATTCTTCTGAGGCTGGGCTGTGATGCTGGGCAGGAGAATCTGGTGGTGTGCAGGTACTGCTCTCCAAGCATAGGGGAGAGTAGTAACGCTGTCCTTCCAGGGACTTGGCAACAAGCTTAATTTGGTTCCCTATGGGATAATGAAAAATCATGGTTTGTTGTGATAACTACTGAGATGCCCTAAACTGACTAGTCTTCTTCCAAGATCCAATCTGAACTTTAAAACTATCTCACATGATGAATGAGAACTTTCGACCCCAAAAGTGGTGAGATATGTCACCCAGCACATTCCCCTGAGTGAGCTTCATAAACTAGTATTTTAGATACTACACAGACCAGATGGTCAGCCCAGAAATTCACCCTGAGTTCTCATGCCTGAGAACATGGGGTATGGGGGGAATCTAAACTCACTGGGCCTGAAGTGACGGTTATGTTGATATGAAAAAATGCAGATAGTGTTCACATCATAAAGAATGCAAAACACAACCTGAGAAAATAATTTGTAATGTATGTGACAAAGAATTGGTAACACATGAAAAACGCTCTTTCAAATTAAGAAAATAGATATGTCTTTTTAGGACTCTTTGATTTTTACAATGGCAAAGAATATGAACATACAATTAACACCAACAAAAAGAAATTTAAGTGGCCACTGTACATACCAATAGATGTTCAACTTTACTAGAAATTAAGATTTCAAATGAAGTCATCACCAAGCTGTCATTTGAGATACCTGGGACGGATAAAATTTTAAAGAGCTTCTGGTACCCTAATGAATGGAGAAATTGATACTCTTTCTGCTGTAGGGATGTTACCGATGAATCTCTCTATTGGTCAGTATTTGTCAAAGGTCTTTATGATTTCCACATTCTCTGACTTATATGTAGATTGTTTGCAGAGATGGCCAAAACAGCTCCTCTTGTACCAAGTGCCCTGTAGCAATGTGATCTGCCATTCTCCATCAGTTATCTGGCCTCACCTAGACACTTGCTTTAATGAACAGAATGCTGCAGAAGTGAAGCATACAACTTCAGAGACTACACCTCAGGAGGTCTGGCAACTTCCATTTTTGCCATTTTGGAACCCTGAGCCACCAGGTAAGGATGGCTGGCTACACAGCTAGAGAGAACACTTAGAGAGAGAGGCTCTGGCTGATAGGCAACCATAAGACGTGTTCTATCTCCAGCCACCCCCTTGGCTGAAGCCAGATGAGCGATCTTGGCCAATACCTCATGGGGTGGAAGAACTGCTAGGCTGAGTCCAGCCAAACCACACAATCATGAGAAATGATAAACGGTTGCTGTTTTAAGGTATTATGTTTTAGGATAGTTTGTTATATAACGATAGACACCTGACATATATGTTTAGAATTCTGTAGAAATAGACAAATACCCAAAAAGGTACAGGAACACTTATGATAGTACTGTAACAATGAAAACAGGATTTTTACAACACTGAAATAATGCCTATAGAGGAATAAATGAATAAATTAGGGTGTCTCCATTACAGTGAAATGCAACACAGCTATTAAATATGAAAATGCAGCCCCTATTTATTGACATAGAAATAAAAGTACGATACATTAAGTGAAAAAAGCAGGTTACAGGAGAGTGTGAATAGCTTAGTGGTGGAATGTGCAGGCTCTAGATAGCAGACTGAGTGTGAATAGCGGTCTCCACCATCAGTGTGCTGTGTGACCTTGGGGAAGGCACTTTACCTTTCTGAGCCCTCAGTTTGTTCATCTGGAAAATGAAGAATTATCAGAGTACCTATCTGAGAATCATGAGAATTAAATGAGGTAATTAAGTAAATAGCTTATTAATAGTATGTGTAAATTTTTTTCAAAATCCAGTACCCATTTATTCCAATATAGTGATACCTTACTGTGATTTTAATTTTTTAAATAATTATTAAACTATAATTAACATACAGTATTATATTAGCTTCAGGTATACAATACAATGATTCAACAATTCTATACATTTCTCAGTGCTCATCAGGATATAGTATGTGTAAATTTAACTCATTGTAGGAGCTCAATTGGTGGTAGCTTCGATTATGATTAGGATCCCATTATTAAAATATATGATTACTAATAGAAAAATATTAATATAAGTCTATTATATTATATATTCATCCTATAAAATGTATTATATTAATAATAAACAATAGGAAACCCTATTTTTATAAAATATGTACAAATATACCTAAACTATGTTAATATAAATGTAAATATATATTTATATGTATATATTTATAAATATATTTATATTTACATAAATATATAAAAATATATATGGAGATTGATTTAGCAGATATTTCACTTTTTCCTCTATTCTTTTCTATTTTCAGAATTTTTATGGTGGGCTATATATTTTATTTTTTATAGTAATTTCTAAATTTTAAAAAGCAGGGGCACCTGGTTGGCTCAGTCAGTTAAGCGTCCCACTCTTCATTTCAGCTCAGGTCATGATCTCGTGGTTGTGGGATCAAGCCCTGTGCCAGCTCCATGCTGAGCCTGGAGCCTGCTTGGGATTCTCTCTTTCCTTCTCTCTCTCTCTGCCCCTTCCCCACTCATGCTATCTCTCACTCTCATGCTCGCTCTCTCTCTCGCTTGCTTTCTAAAAAATAAAAAGCATTCTGATTTCCACACTTCTTAATAATTTAATTTAGCTATGTCATGATGAGTTTCCCTACTGTGTGTGAGTGTGGGTGTGTCTGTGTTCCTTGCATATAAACCCAAATTTGGGGGCCCCACAATTGATAATAAGCCCCAGAATTGTTGATTTAAACGTATTACTTACTAAAGCATTGAATGAATCTGTACTTTCTAGTAGAATTCATATTAGAACATCTTGTCTCCCCTAAATCTGGTAATAAATTGCTAATGGAAATGTAACATACCATTTTAAAAAATCATTGAGTTATTTGTGATGCATAAAATCCAAGCATACAAAATCAGCTTTTCCCTTAATAAAGAACTTCTACTTTATTATATATTAAGAAACTTCTAGTATTAGCACTAAAAGATCCCCTAAAGTCTGGGATCTTTCTGGACAAGCTCGGATTCATTTTCAGCACTACAACAGGGATCCTTAGAAATCTCAGCTAATTCTTCCCAAGCTAATACACAGGATGCGCTGTTCTGGAGATGAAGAAGGGACAATGAAGGACCAGGTGCACAGGGCACTCACACCACAGAGTATTTAAGAGAGGAACACTGTCTTTAAAAGCCCACCATAGTTGTCTGTGGTCAAATACACACATCTTCTTTTGTGGCTATTTCAAGGCATTTTAAAATATTGAGATTTCCTATAGTTAATGCAGTAAAGAAGTATTTTTGTGCAAAATTTCCTCAAATCATGGGGCACCTGGCTGGCTCAGTCAGTGGAACATGTGACTCTTGATCTCCAGGTTGTGAGTTCGAGCCCTAAGTCAAGTGTAGAGATTACTTAAAAATAATTTTTTAAAAAAAAATTTCCTCAAATCATTTGATCATGGAATTAAATAATCTTTTCATTTGTTGATGTTTATTTGGGATGGAAGAGGAGGCGATTATTGACAGGAATCAGGCCTGTTTATATCTCACAGATCACACACTAGTGACTAAACAGTGGATGGACTAAAGGGTGGACAGAAGGAAGAGAGGGAAGGAGGAATGAGAAAAGGAAGGAAGGTAGGACATGCCATAGGAAAGAAAACAAATAAGGTCTATAATTTTAAATTTATGATTCCAAACCCAAGAATGCTCTGAAATCAGAAAGGGTTCCCCCCCTTCAGAGATTGATAGAAAAACTCATTAGGTGGCAAATCTTACCCAGAAGCGACATGAGGTTATTTATAACCTTTACTGAACCCTTGCAGGGAGAATATTCCTATGTTTTGCTGTGGAAATATTTGTGCTAATGAAGATGGCGTTTCCCCTCAGCCCCTGACGGTGTATCACATACTCTAGGGTCATGGCATCATGCTACCTTTTCCAAATCTGAAACATTCTGAATTCAGCTGGTTTGAAGGCATTTTGAGAAGAGACCATGGGTCCAGAAAACCAATGCCCTCTGGACACAGCGTGCGCGTCGAAATGGCCGCTGCTCTTTTCCCACTTTGTGCTGGCCTGACCCCACCAGCCCATCTGGTCCACATCAATGCTTCATGATCTCTGAGCTTTACCTGTCCCACATCAGGAGAGCGCTGAGTAGAAGCCAAGATTATGTCTCTGTGTGTCCCCCACCCCCACCCCACAGAAAGCCTAACATAATTACCACATACATCAATTCTGCCATAAGAGGCTATTCCTGGACTTGTTTTGTTTTCCTTCATACAGCTTTAATGATTTCCTCTGTGTAAAACATACCATTTTAAATTAAAAATTAAAAATTCAGAGGCAGATCTCCAAACAAGGCAGAGGCACCCTCTGTTGGAGGTCCTAACACTGGAGCACACACACCATCATGCCAGGGACAGTGCATACAGATAGAGTAGCTACCAGTGTTGTAAAATCTGAGTCTCTAGCTGTGGATCCAAAGGCTGAAATGCTTATGAACAGATCAAGTGAACCTGACAGCTGCTTAAAAAGGCCCCCCAGTTTGTTATGCTATTTAATGGGACCAAAGGACGTACTTGCAGGGAAAAAATAGGAATGACAACTCCCTAATCTCATGCTGTTTGAGTCTTGCATCCTTTGTAGGTTAGGAACAGAGTGAAGGAATAGGAATTTGGGAGGAGTAGCTGAAAGCACGGAAAGTAATTAAATAATAAAAATTATTATTATTTTTCTCATACTAAACACCAAGACTTTTAGAGAGAAGCCCTTAGTAGGAGTTTGGAAGGTTAATAACAAACTAGTTTTAGTTTCTTTGGAAATAGGGATCCATGCTCAGATGCTCAGAAGTCCTCCAGGTCAAGTAAGAAGATCCCAGGGCCATGGGGCTCCTGCTGCTAAAAACAAATAAACAAACAAAACCACTAAAAAAAAAAATCCTAGGGCCAAGATTAAGGAATTAAGGAAGGATTTGGAAAAACAAGGTGAGACTTGGGGTTTGTGCTTCTGTGAGCTGTCCTCTGACCCTCCCTGCAAAGACAACTCGTAGGCAGTGTACCTCTCTGCCTCTGGCCTCAGCTTCTGTTTCTGTTTGGTGTAAAATTCTTTATTCAAAAGATCTTTATTGAGCACCTGCAATGTACCAGGTACTGTTCTAGACACAGAGGAGATCACAGTGAAAACAGGAGACAGCTTTCCCCTTGCTCTCAGTCTCAGGTAAGCAGGCATGAATATCTAACCACTTAGATCTTGAGATGCTAAGCCAGGTGGGGGCTTCTGCTAACTATAAATAATACCCTTGTCTGTATTTCTCAGTGTCTTGGCTACCAGACCTATCCCCGTGTGTCTCTTACTAGTTGTAGTGAAGATGGCTAGCTGTCCAAGAAAATTTGTTCCCACCTCTATAGTATCACAGCTGGAGCAGGGAAGTGGCCACTCAGCCAGGATCCTCCTATCCAGGCTTGGTGGGGACTTAAGACTAGTTCTAACCAACAGAATGTAAGTGGAGGTGATGTAAACTATTTCAAGGCCAATGCTTTTAAGAAGTGGGTGTACCTGTTCCATACTTGCTTTTCTTTCAACAAATGAATACAGACTAGGATAAGACCCCAGGGGGTGGATGTGTGTCCTTGAATGGAGAAAGCCACTTGCCCCAGTGGATAAATAAATTGCTACTATACTTTTTTTGTTGAAAGAAATGAATTGCTACTATATTTGTTGCATCTGTGGGTTCATTTGTTGCAGGTCTTTAGCCTATCTTAACCAAAACACATACCTTACGTCTTATTCTATAGTATATCTCTATATCTCTCTTCCAAGTTCCAGTTTGTAGCTCTCAGGAATCCTTTGTCTTTTCTCCTTTTAGCAGAGTTATCCTGATTCCTTCTAATTCTTTCTGCCATTTGTTTTGTTGTATGTTTCTACTCCTCTTGGCACATTTTACAGTTATGCTTTTTTTTGGTCATATATTCTGACAGCTACTTAAACCCCATTCTGATGCACCTGTCAAATGGATGATTACCTCATTATATAAAGATCTCCTAGAAATCGATAGAAAAATGGGAAAGGTATATAAATAGATGGTTCACAGAAAGGCAAATACAAATAGTAGTTACATGAAAAGGTACTACTTTTCTCAAAATAAGAGAAATATGAGTAACATTTCATTGAGATATTTTTTCAACTATTACCCTGGAAAGGCTAGAGTATATTAATATACTCTATTGACAAGAGTGTGAGAAGACTAGCACACTCATATAGAGCTGTAGGGAGTGTAAATTAGCACAAGCTCAAAGAGCGATTTGGCAATATCTGTCAGAATTACAAATGCACTTTGCATTTTGCCCAGCTGTTCAATTTATAGGAACTTATCTTAAAGATATGTTTATGGGTACAAATTTATGCATGGTCAAACTTACTTATTGCAGTTTTCATAATTGTAAAATATTTTAGTACAATCAAGATGTTATCATTGAGGGACTGGTTAAATAAATTATGGTATGTCCATGAATAGTAATATTAAGACACTTAAGTGAGAAAGATCTTTATGCCCAGAGAGGGATACATTAAGTGAAAAAATAAATGGGACTAAAGTGTCTTTAATACACTATTCTTTGGGTAAAATATACATACATAAATGAATACATAAATATAAATGGTAATATATTATATATACATATACATGGTCATATACTAACTATATATATGATTGTGTATTTGTAGGTATATTTGCCCATATAATACATATAGAATATATATTGCATACTATAGACACATATCCACACACATATATGTATATACACACATGTAGTATACATGTATATACACATACATATACACACACAAATTTATAGAGGATACATTTAGGAAGGTGCACAAAAACTGGCCACATTATTTGCTATATGGAGGAAAGTTAGATAGATGTAGGTGGAGGAAGGAGGAAAACTTTTTGCTGAATATATGTTTCTAATTTTGAACCATAAAAATAAGAAATCTACTCAAAAAGGAAATACAAGTATTTCATAAAACTTTTATCTTTCTGTTATAACTATTTGCTCACTAGAGTCATTATTTGGGCTGGGACATTGGTGCTTAAACATTTTGGGAATTATGGTCATTTTTAAGGACCTGCCAAGATCTGTGGATGAAGAATGCACACAATATTATATTCAGTTCCAGGGTATTCACTCATGGACCTCTTTAGCTCAGTTACAAACTCCCAGTTAATAACTCCTGTTTAAAACAAACAAAACAAAACATATAAACAATGGAGGGGAAATGAGAAGACCTTATTTCTCACCTTTCCCTCTTAGAAACTGTGTCCCATCATGTTTGTCTCATTGTCTTTGTTTTGGAATACCTACCCTTTCTATATCTAATTTTCTGGATTTTGTTTAAAAAGAGGCCTTAACAAGGGAATCAAAAGCAAAAATGAACTATTGGGACCTAATCAAGATAAAAAGCTTCTGCACTGCAAATGAAACAATCAACAAAAGTAATAGGCAACCGATGGAATGGGAAAAGATAGTTGCAAATGACATATTGGATAAAGGGCTAGTAACCAAAATCTATAACAAACTCACCAAACTCCACACCTGAAAAACGAATAATTCAGTGAAGAAATGGGCAGAAGACATGAACAGACACTTCCCCAAAGAGGACATCCAGATGGCCAACAGACACATGAAACGATGCTCAACGTCACTCATCATCAGGGAAATACAAATCAAAACCACACTGAGATACCACCTCATGCCAGTCAGAATGGCTAAAATGAACAAATCAGGAGATTATAGATGTTGGTGAGGATGTGGAGAAATGAGCACCCTCTTACACTGTTGGTGGGAATGTAAACTGGTGCAGCCACTCTGGAAAACAGTGTGGAGGTTCCTTAAAAAATTAACAATAGAACTCCTCTATGACCCAGCAGTAGCACTGCTAGGAATTTACCCAAGGGATACAGGAGTGCTGATGCATAGGGGCACATGTACCCCAATGTTCATAGCAGCACTTTCAACAATAGCCAAATCATGGAAAGAGCCTAAATGTCCATCAACTGACAAATGGATCAAGAATATGTGGTTTATATATACAATGGAATACTATATGGCAATGAGAAAAAATGAAATCTGGTCATTTATAGTAACGTAGATGGAACTATGCTAAGTGAAATAAGTCAGGCAGAGAAAGATACCATATGTTTTCACTCATATATGGAACAGGATAAACTTAACAGAGGACCATAGGGGAGGGGAAGGGGAAAAATAGTTAAGGAGAGAAAGGGAGGCAAACCATAAGAGACTCTTAAATACTGATAATAAACTGAGGGTTGATGGGGGATGTGGGAGAGTAGAAAATGGGTGATGGGCATGGAGGAGAGCACTTGTTGGGATGAGCACTGGGTGTTATATGGAAACCAACTTGACAATAAACTGTAATAGAAAATTGTCTTAATGAACTCTTTTTTACATTTATCTATATAACTTTTTGAAAATACGTAACCCTAAACTCTTTATGTATAGGATCCGACCAAATTGAGAGAACCCCCCTGCACTCTCAATGCTCCAATGCTCCCTTTGTTTTGTTGAAGTCGTTGAGATTAAACCCTCAATGAGAAAAATAAACAATGGAGATTATGAACATATGAATATAAAGTTACAATGCTATAATAAAAACGTATAAAAATTTAAAAAAAGAAGCCTTAAAAATTACACTAGTTCTGTGATTACATTTTTAAAAAGACTTTCCCTTAATTTCTTCCTACCTCTTCTTGAGAATTGATTTCCCTTTGACACACATTCAGAAACACACTCTTGCTCACCCCCAGGGCTCACTTTTGAACAACTGTTCTTTTTCCTGTCCTTGAACTTATTTAATATAAGCCCTGTGTCCCTCTTTCCTTTGCTATTAGTATGCTCCCTGTAATCCAAATTTGGAAAGAAGTTTATTTTTTTTATTAAAAGTTTTTTAATGTTTATTTTTGAGAGAGAGAGAGAGAGAAAGAGAGAGAGAGTGAGCAAATGGGAGAGGGGCAGAGACAGAAGGAGACACAGCATCCAAGGCTCCAGACTCTTAGCTGTCAGCACAGAGCCCAATTCGGGGCTCAAACTCATGAATCTTGAGGTCATGACTTGAGCTGAAGTCCCACACTTAACTGACTGAGCCACCCAGGCACCCCCGGAAGGAAATTTCTTACAATGAATTTTATGTGATAGAAAAAACCTAGCATGGAACTAGTACACAGTAGGCTCTCAATAAATGTCTTTCAGCACATGGTGCTTCGGACTGCTGCATGACCTCAACTTGCCTGCAGTGCTGCCCACCTCCTTCCCTGAGATGGGTACAGTCAGTCCACACTGGTACCAGGGTAAATACAATCTGAAGCCTAAGGCTCACAAGTGGGAGAGCATTACTCTGACTCACCTCGTATACCACCTCCCACTGGCTACTCTTCATTCTGGTGATCCACCCAGATCTCCCCTTCCAGTGAGACACCTGTTCCTCTAGATACTCTGAATGATGCCTAGTGATGGCACTCAGCTGAGTCCCTCCCCCAAGAATTGCATTTGGCCGAAGGGAGCCTCCTCCCGCAAGACCAGAACCCTTCCCTTGGGACAGTCCAATGACTACTCCATGTGAGACGTACAAATGCCTGCTCTTACCTCAGTTCAGGGCAACGGGGAACATCTGTCCAGTTCTAGAGCACTTTGTGGGATGGGCAGAGGCTGCTGTTGCAACTTCAAGACAGCCCAACTCCTCCCTCTGCCGAACTAAGCTTTCCTCACTTCCCTCCTGATGCTATCCCAAGAACCCTCTGCAACAATCACCTGCACCTAATTCTCCATCTCCCAGTCTCCTAGGAAACGCAGAACTCTAAAACTCTCAGACATCGAGTCGTTCTGGAAAACTGCTTCCGATAGCTAATACGGCAATGAACATCAATTGTTTTTACCAGCACAGCATCCTTACCCCCCTTCTCATACCAGCCTCCACATTTTCCTTAGGGTATGCCTACGACCCTTCCTCTCTGCCCTTGCTGCATTGGAACTGAGCCCACCCCTCCCCAGCCTGCCGTGGAGGGGGAGTGATCTATGCCTGGCCAATCAGAGCAGCACATTGCCTAGGCCACTGTGATTGGCTGCGGATGGCACATGACCCCAGCTAGGCCAATAAGAAACCTCCCCAGGATTATGCTTCAACCATTGACGCAAAAAAGCCGTCTTTGTCCTAGAGTGCCAAACTGACTGCATAAAAAAGAATTTCAGAGGAAGGCAGGATGAAAAGATGAAGATCTGTGATGACATCATTTGACCATTTGAACCCAGCTATTTCTCAACCCAGATCAACTATGAAGTTTCCCGTGAGGAGTTAATGCATTTTCTTATTTAAGCTCATTTCAATTGGGTTTCTCCTATTTGAGACCAAAAGAGTCGTGTCTGATACGGAGGGTTTATCTTTTAATTTCCCTCAATTAATAATAACAACAACAACGATAAACATTTCAAGTTAGATTTTTTTTTCTAAGACGTATCCTTTCCTGCTTCTTAAACAGAGCGCCAGAACTTGACTTTTTTCTGAATGCCTCTGGGACATTCCTTGTCATACTTCCAGCATCTTTACACGAATGCCCAAAGGGCTACCTTGAACCCTTGCACCTGTAAGACTTGGTGTATAGGGCTTATTAAGTTCTCATATCTAATCACTTTGCATTAAAAATTTCTCCCATTACTGCCAGGCTGTTGCTCTTTGCCAGTTCTCTCTGCTGTCACTATCATTGCTTCTAGCAACCCCTCTCCTCCTCCTTAATTGCAGCTTTGACTTAGAAATCTGATCTCTGAGTTCATTTGAATTGTGTGTAAAGTAAGTGAACAGAGGTTTTGAGCAAATGCCTGACAGACTCTCCTATGCCTTAGGTGTGTAACTTTTTGATATGTAGACGTTAGATATTAAATATGGCCATTCAGTTGCATTTTATGATTTTTATACTTGTCCTGATATATGTTTTCACTCAGAAGTGTATGGGCTAGGAGACATCCATCCATATAGGCAAGAAGTGATATTTGTTCATGCAACCAGAAAACTTGGTTGGTATAGGATGGCCTCCATGTGGAATATTGTCTGTCCTGAACATAATGTTCTCAAATGAATTCATTCCACATGAAGCAGTGACTTTCTGAATCAAGAAAACTAGACGGAAGCCTACAGTAAAAGGATCCATCTATACACACATACAACCCCCAGCTGGCCTTTATGCCAAGTGATTTTTCACGTCGATTAGTATATCGTGTGCCATCCTAGTTACTGATATTCCAGGGTAATCTGTACGTGTCCAGAGATGAACGTGGAATTCCTAGCATTAAGTTGATTTCTCAGCTTAATTCCATTTGTTTTATCTCATGAACTTGACTTAGAGCAGCCAGAATATGATTCACTGACTTCTGTTAGCCCCAGTGACGGAGTCTGAGAGCCTGTAAGTGGAAAGAGGCACACAGACTGGGAAAGGAGAAATTTGCTTCCGTGTTCCCCTGTCTCTGGAGAGCAAAGAGCAATTATAGAAGGGAGGAAAATGTTCCCAAGAAGGGAGGAAATCTGACAGCCGGAGATAGTCAAACATCCTCAATTAGCATGAAAATGGCATGCATTATTTTGCACAAAGCGAACTAGTTTTGCCAATCACTTCAGCTCCTCTTTATCGCTTTCGAGTATGTTTATTTTGACGGCTTTTTATTTATTCTTTTTTTTTTCAGTGGTACATCAGAAATATGGCCCCATCTGGAGACAGTACACAACTTGATGCTTTCCACCACCCTTCCAATCAGGAGTAACTATAGCTGTCGGGGGAGCACTGAAAAAATGTCAATTAGCTATAAAAGTTCCACAAACAAGCATTATGTCTTCCTCTTACGAGTCCCTGGGTGCAGCTCAAAATTGAGCAATAATGTCCACAGTTAAAAATGGCTGTTGGGGGCCCCGGCACTCTCTTTTCCCATTAATAATTGCTTGGTGCGGGTGCTGGAGTCACTGCGTGTGTGTGGCGGAGCCCAGGCAGGCGCAGGGTATGTCTGCTAAGACGAGCTGCAGCTCCCATCACATTGATGGGGCAGAGGAGTGACCCTGAGTCCCTCCATGCTCATCCCACATGGCAAGGTAATCCCTCAGGGGAATGGGGACTGGAGCCACGTCGAGCCGCCTGCTTATTCTTCCCACTCTGCAAGCGCTGGCTGCTGCTTCCCTGCCCATGTCTCAGAGTCCCATCGGGATTGCCCTGGCTCCGGGGGAGAATTAGAAAGCAGGCTGCCTTCTGGTGTCACTCTTTGTGATTGTCCAGGCGCCAGCCCACATGGCCTTTAGTTATAGAATGCTTGCTGTCCTCTAGGCTAAAAAGGCAAAGCAAGTCTCTTCCACCAGTGAAACCAGGCACGTGGGGCCAGTGGATGTGGCCTGTCTTGACATGTGAGGTGTAATAAAACCTTATTTATGAAAACAGGCAGCTGGCCCAAGCACTGTAGTTTGTCAATTTAATTTTTCTTTAATGTTGCATTACAATATTATTTATCTTGACTATTGAGGTTTTTGGCACTCCCTTAAACCTTGTGCTTGAGGTCAGTGACTCACTCTCCTCATCCTACTGCCAGCTGTGCCTGTTAGGCAGAGAAGAAGTGGACATGGGTCCTGCTACAAGGGCTTGCCTGTGTGTTTCGAAGAAATGACTGTCCCATTTAGCAGGGTTGGGGAAGAAACATCCAATAGTGCATGGAGGTGGCATCTGGAATGAGCATGAAGACAGAACCCTGGTTTCAATCCTCGGCCTGTGGCGGTGTGACCTTCAGCAAATCATCCAACTTCTCTGATCCTCAGGCTTTCCATCTACAAAGCTGAAATAATAATATTGACCTTGGAGTATGGCTGTGAGGATTAAATGAGATATGTATGTCAAGTAGCTGGCACTTAATAAATGGCACTTGCCAAATGTTTGAAGAGTGAATAATCAATGCACAAAATGTTGTTCGAAGGACCAGAGGATTTTTTACCATCAGATTGCCTTCAGACCAGCTGGACCTTTTTTGTCATTTCATATTCTACATCAACTTTTCATGATTTCTACACACGTTTATGTTCTATGCTAGACCCAAGGGTAGGATTAATATATAAATCTTTTCCATATTCCCCATTATGCTTTGAGCAAGCATCTGATAAGTATTTGTTGCATGAATGGAAAGAAAGGTTATTAACAAACAATGGTATGAATAGATATAAAACCAGGGAGTGTAGTTCTGCATAGGTGACCTGAATCATTTACAATACTGTCAGCTACAGGACACTTAGGAGGGTTGGACTCAAAGGAGGTAAGTTCAGAGACCTTGAAAGTTACAGTGACCCCAGTGATTCTCAATGGAGGGTCATATGCAGAGATCATTTTGCCCAGGTCCTTGTCCCTCCAGGTTGGGGGTGGCAAAGAGAAGAGAATTTAATGCTTTTGCTGTTCCCAGGGTTGGTCCATGGAGATTCAGTTAATTTGTAATTTCTCAAGAGCCAGAAAGTTCTGGGTTCTCAGGGAAAGACCCTGCTGGGGGCTTTTTAGGTAAAAGATGTCGAGAGGGAAGCTTATAAGTTGGTGACCATGTGATTTATCATCAAGCTCGGGTAATTTTGGAAGTTAAAGGGGATGCTGCTATAATTATGCTGAAATGAAAGACACCAACCCAGGCTGTTCTGGGCAAAGTGGGACACGCATTCACTCTCCTTCTAAGGCAAACATGCAAAAAGCCTCCAGCTCGGTGTTGGAAGAAATAAAGTCATCTGTGCCTCTGCCTGGTGGGCAGCACAGGCTTCTTTTGCGAGGTGGGCAGCCTCACGCCTGCCCTTTGCAGCCCACTGTTGTCCAGTGATTGGAAAACTGTGCTGCTGTGCCCTCTCCTTAGCCAGAAGCCTGGGGTCTCCAAGAGCTGGTCACTCCCCTATGGATGTAGGCTGGCTCCCCTGTTGCACTTGGGGTCTCTGTTTGAAAGAGTGATTTTTTCAGGAGCCTGAAAAATGGAATCAGAAGTGGAGAGGCCCACAAAGGCAGAATGCCAAAGAGGTGAACAGAGTGGGATGCCAAATTATCTTCTAGATAAAAGACTCGTGTAAACACTGGAAAGGATGGTAGATAATCACCAAGTATCATATGTCACCTACTAACCTCTCCCTCCACCCAGTTTACTGCTGAGGAGGGTAAAATCAAGAGAGTAAAATAAGGTGCGCATGTTTATGAATTCCTTCAAATTCATGACTCTGGCCCACATGTCCTCCATGGATTCCAGATTCGAATACCCCACAGCTTCCTCGGTATCTCCGCTGATGGAAATATTAGACTCAGCGTGTCCAGGCAGGGCCCCTGATCCCTTGACACACCTGAGCTCGCTGTCCCAGATTCTCTCCCCCCAGCTGACAGCAAATCCTCCCTGTCAGTTACTCAGACCCCAAATCTTGGAGTTACTTGTGACTCTTCACGTCTTCTGTGTCACATCTAATCTGTTAGAAAATACTGTTCAGAATTTATCACTGTGTGACCACTGTCACTACCTGCTTCAAACCCCCAGCGTCTCTCACCTGGGCTCTTACTATTACTGCCTCCTAACTGCTTCCACTCCTACCCATCTATAGTCTTTTTGTCACTGAAGAGTCAGATGAATCCTTTTAAAGCCTGTCAGTCCATGTCACGCCTCTGCTCAAAAATCCCAAATCCATTTCCCATCTTCAGACTAAAAGCTGAAATCGTTACTCTGCCCTGCAAAGCCCCACACAACTTCACTTATCACCTAGTACCAGCTCAGTCTCAGCTTCCAAAGACACTCCCTTGTTCACATAGCTACAGCCATTCTGCGCCCCGCTTGCTGATCCTCAAATAACCCAGGCATAGCCCTGCCTCAGGACTTTTGCACTGGCTGCTTCATGTGCCTAGAATACTCTTCCCACCTAGCTAAACCCCTCAAATGTAAGCTTCTATTAAACTGCTACACCCTGTTCCTTTTCCTGTTTTATTTTTCTGCATAACATCTATCACCTTCTCATATACAGTAAAACCTTGGATTGCAAACAGCCTGCTCTTTGAGTATACTGCAAGGCAAACAAACATAACAAATTTTAATTTGATAAGCGAGCGATGTCTTGCAATATGAGTAGCTCGCGATGCCCAACGTCACCTGATCACAACTGAGCCAGTGGTTCTTGAAATTCGCTTTAATATACAAGTGCTTTGGACTACAAGCATGTTTCTGGAACTAATTAGGCTCGCAAACCAAGGCTTTACTGTACCCTATATTTTACTTCTTATCTTCTGTTTACTGTTTGTCTCCTCTGAGTGGAATATAAGCCCCCTGAAGGTAGGAATGTGTGTCTCATTCCATGCTGTCATCTCAGAGCAGGTATCTGGACAAAGTAGGAATCCAGTGACTGTTTTCTGACTGAATGAATTCTGCTCTTCACCAAATGCCTACCATGCATCAGGTGTGTACTAAGTATATCAAAATGTTCACAGCAAAATCTTCCTCTTAACATGATCCTGAGGTTTGGGGATGGAGGTATAGCCAACCCCAGTGGGACATAGTAATGATGCATAGCAGTGGTAAGGATGCAGCCTGCATTCTCTCCTGTTCTACCATGGGATTTAAACAGGTAATGTTTCCCCAGAGCGGGCGACACTGAGGCTGGCATTTGACAGGCAAGTGGAGCTCCACCAGGCAGTGGAGAAGGGTGGCAGAGCTGTCCCTCACGTCTCAGCGGGTTTCCACTCTGCATATTGATTCAGAGGCCAAGCTTGGTACCAGGGAAACAGGGAAAAGGAATTATTTGTGACAGTCATGTTGCTCAGACAACATATTCTTCTCGACAGACAGAAGGATGACCTGACTGCTTCCCAGGACACTAGAGTCACCCAAGCGATCCAGCCTGTGCACCTGCTGGTGAAATGAAAAACAATTTTCCTGGAGAGCAACCTGGGCAGGTGACCTTATAGCACCAGAGCCACTGCCCTGATCCCCTTCCACAGAAATCACTGAATGAGATGTAAAAATGCCCTGCTTTGCCCACAAAGCCTTTTCAGAACACAGCATGGTCCTGTATCCAATTTCCCCTGGACTCTTAGGAAGCCCTGGCTTGTCAAAGGCCTTTGGTTTGTGATTTCTTAAGAGAATCTCCTTTTAAGTCAAAGATATGTCTGTTTTGGTTGAGTTCAGGTTCCCTCTGAGGACTAAAAAGACCAGCACATATTTGACATTTGTTAACTACCTCTGTGACATAACTGAGAGAGAGAGAGAGAGAGAGAGAGAGAGAGAGAGAGAGAGAGCATGCGTTTAAGCACTGGGCAGATGCTGCTTCTGGCTTGGGGGCCTATATGACCACAGGATTGTTCCAAATTCTGCCATTGCCTGATATGGGTAGGTTTGACCGTTCTGATGGTATGGATAATATATCGGTTAACTATTTCTATGTAACAAATTCACTGCTGCACTTGGTGGTCTAAACTAGCAAGTAGTCCCTTCTCCCAATTCTGTGAGTTGCCTGGATCGATCCTCTGCCAATTTTGTCCAAGACAACTTATGAGACTGCATCCAGCTGGAAGAGAGTGTTGGCCGGGGCTGGGCTAAGCTGGGATGGCTGAAACTTCCTACCATGTAGTCTTTCATTCCAGTGTCTTTACAGTGTAGTCTTCCTCGCATGATGGTCTCTGGATAGCATCCCCAGAAGGCACGCTCCCATACATATAGCACTTACAAAGGCTTACATCTTGTGGCCTTGGCCCAAACAAGTCCCATGAGCAAGCTCAGAGTCAAGTGTGGGAGAGGAACCACACACAGGGATACTGCGAGGTGTGATTCTTTGGGCCATGATTATAACCATCTTGCACGATAAAAGAGATTGCCAACCACTCTTTCCTAGTCCAGGTCTTGTGTCTCTTCTCTTCTGCCTGTTGATGTCTTAGTGTTCCCACCACAGTCCTGTGTCTGCCACCGGCCATGCTGCTAGATGATGGAACACGGCAGCACCCAGGCCAACATGTACATCCTTAGCCTATTTCTTTCAGTGAAGTTTTTAGGAGGGCAGGCCCTGCTTCCAGCTCTGATTCTGACCCTGAGCACCCAGAGCAATTCTAAGTACATGCAGATATCCCTTCTTCTTCCCCTGGAGTCAGAGATAGCACCCTGTACTACACACACACAAAAACCCATTGGAGTTTTCCTCCAAGTCTGATGGGACAATGCCCCTCCAATTCCATGCACAGATGATGTCTCCAGACAGCAGGTCTCTCCTCTGTCATAGTCATCTCTAGGACGTAGAGTCTCTAAAGACCTCCCTCCTGGTATTCATGCCCTTATGTGATCCTCTTCACTTGAATGGGTGCTGGGTTTACTGACAACAGAATGTGGCAAAGTGATGTGACTTCATTCCTGAGAATAGATTATAAAAAGACTGAGGCCTCCCTCTTGGGTACTCTCTTGCACTCTCTTGGGTCCCTTACTCTAAAAGAATCTGACCACCAGGTGGTGAGGCAGGCCTGTGCAAAGGCCCACATCAGTGAAACTGAAAGCTGAAATTCTGAGGTGTCTTACCAATAACCATGTGAGTGAGTGAGCTCAGAGGTTATCCTCCCCAGGCTGATTCGTGAGGTGACTCAGCCCCAGCTGATACCCTTAGTGCAGCCTGTGAGAGAGCCCAAGTCAGAACCACAGAGCCAAGATGCTCCTGGATCCCCAATCTGCAGGAACTGGGAAATCACATGTGTTTGTCATTTCCAGCTGCTATGTTTGGGACCACTTGTTACACAGCAGTAGGTAACTAATATACAATCATATCCTCACTTTTGGACACAGCCTTTGTAAAAATGTGCAGAGCTCAGGACCTCCACCCCACCCTGGACAGTGAGTACAAGACTAGCTGAGGCAAGAAGGAGGAGAAACAGGGAGGGAGTAAGGAGTCAGGAAGATTTCTTTGGCCCCCCTGGAACCATTTGTCTTTACTTTCCTTCCCTGGGTGTTGTGGTCTTTCAGAATGATCATCCAAGCAGAAAACAGTGCTCTCATAGTTAAGATCATAGCAACAAGTAATTTAATACTTTATTTTGATTGGATCAGTAGCAAAGACATTGCCTAGTCTCTAGCTGAGACAAGGAGAGTTGAGCTGTGTAAATTAAATCTCTTTAGCATCATTGGTTTGAATAGCCTACTTATCTTTGCTCCAGATGCTTGATACATATTTGCTTCTATTATTCTGGGGTGGGAGGGGAAGCAAAAAATGAATTCTCTTTTCTTAGGTAGGAGGACCCGTTCCCTGTACCTACCCCACATGACTCCTGCAGCACATACGGTTTAGAGCCACTGAGAATAGTAATAGATCTGCCTGACTTGGGTGAGCACCGGAGCAGAAATTCTCCCTTCTTTTAGCACTTTGGCTCAGTGAGGCAGGCCAAGCCCTATAATCATCATTGATTATCTCATTCGGCATGACTCCTGGGAAATCTTGGGTGAAAGCAAATTGAATTGGATATTTGGTGCCACTCTTGTAAAAGGAGCCCATCTTAGATTAATTTCAGGCATGATGGCAGCCTAGAAAATGAGGTCCCGGAGTAGTGTGGCCATGGGGGCTGTCTGGCACTGTGAGAAGACGTAGCTCTTGTAAGCTGATGTATGTAAAGGCTTTATAGCAAAGCACAATCTTTTAACATAGAGGATTAGTCACAGAGAGGAGGCCTCTTCATAGATGAGCTCGCCCGGCTGGTGCATGGAAAAGGCTGATTGTTAAAAAAGATTAATTAAATAAAGCCCATGCTGCATTGTTCCAGTGGGTGTCCTAGGCCCCCAAGGGAGAGAGGGCTGCCCCAGGTCTCTCGGGGTAGGTTCTTAGACATAAAGGGGAAAGAAGCCCTTTTGTGGACTTTGGTTCATTCCATGCAATCCCTAGCCCTTAGTGGGGAAAGATGAATAGGCAAAACTTAAAAAGGCCAGGGGTTTATTTAATGAGAAGGGAGGATTTGGGGCCGGCGAGTCCTGCTGGAGGCCTAGTGGCACTGCTGGGAGACCGAGTAACACTTACACTTGAGCCCTCAGCCACCTGCCTCCCTCCCACCTGCCTGGCAGGAAGTGGGGCTTTTCTGACCCTAGCCGAGAAGATTCCAGAAGGACAGTGGTCATGAAATTGGGTGACAGACATGGGGCCAACTAGACAAAGCCAATGATGTTGGCAAGCAGAGCACATGGGCATCACCGAGCAGAGAAAACAGGACTCCGGCTGTGAACTTGGGAAGATTTTATGGGCAATACAACAATAACAACAACAACAATAATAATAACAATGACACTAACACAAACTATTTATCAAGTGCCTTCTATGTGTCAGGATATTTAGATGTATCTCTCTATTTCGATATATGGTATAGATATGGATATAGATAAATAAGGGCCCAGCAAGGTAAGTATAATTTGTGGTGAAAAATGTCAGTACTCCACCAAGATCACCTTGGGTTCCTTTTCACCCGTTTTGGGGATGCTCTTGCTCCAACAGTAAGTACCTGTGGCTACTTTTCATAGGATTTCTCCTCGGCTGGTAGAGCTTACTTTGCAGAGAGGGAGGTGCCTTGGAATTTATATCCACTCTCCTTCCCACAGCCCTTGACCAATGACTAACAGGTGCAGAGATACAAAACACCTCTGGGTAAAGACGACTCTGAGGCATAATTTGCAGCCCACCGTGCTCTTCAGAATCAGGTTGAGGCTACCCTTTGCGGACTTTTGCCTGAGATTACTCTCCTGCTTGGCTCCCTCCCTTTTTCTGTCCTCTTCCCGCACTCAATTTCCAGCTTCCTCTGGCAGGGCTTCCTGAATAAAACAAATCTGCACCTTGGGATCTGTTTCTGGGAAACCGAACTTAAGGCACTAGCCCTGATTTGTAAGTTAGAAGCTGAGCTGATGGTCAGGCGAAGTCACTAGCTTGTACACGGTCATACCAGTAAGGCGCTGGTTTGCCACCAATCCCATCTGACTCCAGAGTCCATGTTTTTCACATCTCCCGAAAAAGCCCATTTCCAAGAGGAAGTGTTTCCTACACAAACATGAGAAAAACTCATGCTTATTATTATACTTTAGTTCCCTGCTAGGAGTGTTTCTTGCCCCTGGGACCAAGAATTGGTCAAGATCAAGACACCGCTAGCAGCAACTTCCTTGTAGGTGGATTTGTGGTTTCTTCTATGCCCAGATTATCTTCCATGCCAACACGGTGGTGGCATGCAGGATATATCACAGTGTCGTGTCACTGGTGTTCATTTCCCTTCAAAGCCAGCATCAGGCAACTGTAATCATGATCCCATTGTTGCTACCTGCCTGCAAAAGAAGTAGTCAGACCCAAGGGGAGATAAACTTTAGGAGCCTGACAGAGCCCAAGTGCTGGCCTTGGTGCCAGAGAAATTACCTAAAGTTGGAGAGGGAAGAGCAAGATGGCCAAAAGACAGGCAGAGGCCAGAGACAGGCAACTTTGGACTCGGAAAGACATGGATTGAAATTCTAGCTTATAAACTAGACAAGTAGCTTCAGACAAATTCCTTAACTTTTCTAGCCCTCATGTCCTCATCTGCAAAATGGGAATTCAAATTGTCCCTAGTTTATAGAATCATTGTGACTTTTGAATGAACTAATGTGTGCAAGGGACCTATTGCAAGGGTTGGTATAAGGTAAATATTTGATCGTTGTACCTGTGCTTTAATTAATAGCCTAACTGCAAATAGTTTTTGCTTATTTTAAGTAGGAGGGAATGGTCAGGACTTTGTATAAAATACAGCTAGCATGTCAGTGTATATCAGTGTATACTCAAACTCCAGCAAACTGCTCACTAAACAGATCTTGTTTTGTGCCTATAATCAGGGAGAGGTAAGGGAAGACCTGTATTATAAAAGCTCCATTTTCTCATAGGAGCAATGTCTTCCACAGTGTGTTCAATGATCATAGCACAATATAGAGAGCCTATGACTGTGAATTTTTATATTCTGGTGGAGTTCTGTAACCTTCAGACTTACAGACAAATAGTTAAGTGTAGACAGAAATTGCTTGGTTGCTGGCATGAGGACCACTTAAGTTAATTTCCTACAAGTGGAAATTGGCCCTATTTTCCAGGGGACAATTGCTTTTGGTTGTGATCTCAAACAGAGACCTGAACAACATTTAGGTTCATAGTACGTCCACTGGAAATGTGCTTTAATCCCCATGACTGCAATAATGCTGCAGAACAAACGTTATAATGTCATTCGGCTACATCAACAGAAGTTGTTGTTTTTGCTTATGTGACTTTAGATTTGATGGAAGCTCTACTTCAAAGTGTGGGTTTGGTTCAGGTCTGCTCATGTGTCTGCCTCTGGGGCCCACGCTGAAGGGGCAGCAGCTCCCTGGGCTCACTCTGCTCGTGGCAGTCACAGGCCAAACCACGCCAGCACCTTTAAAGTCTCCACATGTGTCACGCCTGCTAAGATTACATCGGCCAAAGCAATCACTGGGCCAAGCCACAGACCACGGAGCTCAGGAAATATACTCTGTCCACTGTAGGGAGAAAGTCTCCAAAGTCACATACAAAGCATGTGGATGAATAATTTTATAGTGGAAGAGGGAATGAAAGAGTGTGACAACAATTTAATCTAACATATAATAATGAGATATCACACTGGACCCGGAACTAGGACAAAAGACAGAGAGAGTCAAAGAGAGATCAAGGTGTTAATTTTGATGCTCTGAACATTTGCTATGCAGCTGGGACAAAAAAACCACTGAAATTACCCCGAAGGACACCCAGAGATCTCTCTTCTCTACCCCGACTTGCTGATGATTCTAAGTAAACAGATAAAAATAAATACACACATGTATATATCATAAGTTAATGATCCATAAATGATCCCTCCAGGGTAGGTAGTCACTACTGTGGCTAACTCTGGCAGGCGGTGGTGTGGGGAAGAGAAACTCATAGATTCTTGTTTGAGTAGAATTACAGGATAAAAATCACAATTTCTTGAGCTGTGTAGGATTTCTTATGCAGGTCTTCGCTTGTTGGTTTATTATCAGTTGAACTATCTGAGAGTGGCTCTGTTTGCCTTTTAGCTAAGCAAAGCATTCCTGTAAATACATATCTCTGAGTTGCATGCATTTTTGAAAAATTAAAATAGTAGAGGTCACATCACCAGCCTCCAGAGCTCTTGGCTGATGAGGACATGTACCTGGCAAGAGTCCAGGTTGATTGGAGTGTATCATCTCTGCTTTCCCAGAGTGTGGTGTCGTGGTAGCTGCGTAAGCAATGGCATTCCTGGTACAGCCATCCTCTCCCCACCTAAGGATCCAGCTAAGTGGACCAGGGGATAATTCCTAAAAGGCTTCTGGATTTCTTATCCCTGTCACACATGAGCTCATGTTTAAAGGTCCTCACAAATAATACCTGTGTTTACATCTTCCCTCTCACTGAGTGGGTAAGTTCATTTCTAGGAACAGGGACAGAAATAAAATAAACCTTGATGAAATTGACCCTGACCTCTGCCGATGAAAAATGGGGCATGATGTGATCAAAGCACATGTTTGAAGTGTGGGTCCCCTATATACCAGTCTTCATTTACCAGAGGTCAAGACCTGACAGCCCATGGCTGAACTTGGCCAGCAGGCACATTTGCTGCAGCAGGTAAGGATGCGGACTTGTTTTCTTCTCTGTGTAGCAGACCCTCACCGTCACCTCTGTGTCCCGGGTCCACTTGATTGATGTCTATTACCTGACTGTCCCTGGAGCGATGTAAGCCTGAAACAATCCTAAGCCTCATTTTCCGTGGCCAAATGTGAATGAAATCTGTTTCACAGGGTGGTGGGGAAAATCTAACGCAGCATTGAGGATAAGTGCCCAGCACCGGTTAGCACTTCATGAACTCAGTTTCTCTTTCTTGATTCCTTTTTAACTTGCTTTCCCTTTTCTCTTTCCTCTTTCTCATTCCCCTCCCTCTTTTTTCCACTTTCTTTTGTGATGACTTGATATTTATTTTATCTCTTGGGTAAACTTTAAACAGGTTTTTGGTTCTCAGTGGGAGCTCTGGGATATTCTGGCTTATCCTGAAGTGGAAGTTGTATTGAATGTGCCTTCTGGTGGCCCATAATTTCTGGATTATCTAAAAGGTGCAAAAGTGATTCAGCACTGAGTCAGTCAAGATGAGGTTCATTGCTCCTCTTTGGATTCATCCATTGGTGGCCATACACCTCACCTCGGGGATCTGACAGGTAGTGAAATTAAACTGCCTCACTATGAGAATAGAAAATAAAAGAAAATATAATTCCAGTTCTTTAAGACCACCTAAATAAGTTCATACTGCAGGAATAAACTAGCAAGAGGAGAGTTATCGAGAGACTTTTAGAACCCAAAGTGGATGTAGAGACAGACTTTTTTAAACCCCTTTCTTTTACAGTTAAGGAAACAGGGGCTTCTTAAGTTAAGGGACTATTCAAGGCACATGGGTATTTAGTGCCAAGGATCTCTGCACTAAATGCCCAGTTTTCACTCCCCACCATGCAGACTCGCTAATTACAAAAGTCCAGAAGATTTTCAGTGTCTGCATTTTGAATAACAAGAATTGAACTGGAGAGTAAGAGGGGCAAAGGTTACATAATCAATGAAGAGATTATTGAGTAACAGTGCTGACCTTGGTTGTGAAAAGAGAAAAGAAGGCTCTGCTATAGTATTCACATAACCCAGGGGGAGGGAGGGGAACCTTCTGTGAGTTCATTGAGATCTGGGGATAAGCTCTGATTTGAATACTTTCCAGCTGTAAACTTGAAAATGCCATTAAACTTCCTTAAGCACTATTTCCCTCATTTGCAAAGTAAAGATAATTATTTCTGAGCTTCCTGCCTTAAAAGGTTATTGTGAGCTTCCAAATACAGATGATTTAGTCCAATAAAAACAGTTGCTGTGCACCTACACACACCAGAGATTCAAAGGTGAGTACAGCAAGAACAGGTGACGTATGCTAACTGATGAAACACATGTGTGCATAAGAGAACGAATTATTATTATTACTACCTCGAGGGGTGCTCCCTTCCTCCTGGGAGCAGTGACTAGAATGACATATGTTGACATTTCCATCACCCACACACAGTTTAGAGCTCTAGGATTTGTTGGTCTTGATAGTTATGGAGCACATACGACATTCTCCAATGGCCATTGTTTAAAACAGGGCTTCTGAATTTTTTTTTTCTCCCTTTATATATAATGTAAGTTTCAGGAGTGACTCATGTGTTGTTCTTGATCAAGAATCATGATCCAGAAGGGAGAGTATAAGATAGAATATTATGGGTTGAAGGCTGGATTTCTTAAGTTGCTTTATTCCTTACTTGTTTTGAGGTTCCGGAGGACTCACTCAGTTTTTCTGAGTTTGAGTTTCCCCCCATCTACAACGAGCAGGAGTCTTGCTCTGCTTGCTCCAGAGGTTTCAATGAGGAGTCAAGATGGCATTAGGTGTGGAAGATTTTTTTTTTTTTAATTTATAAGTGCTGGAAAAATAACGTTCAGCAGCAGGCCTGCAACCTATTTTGGACCATCTGGGGTAAAAAAAAAAAAAAAAAAGAGAAAGCAGACAAATTCTCTTGCCAGCTCTCTAGTAACCAGATTTCCTGGAAAACACACAAAGGGTAATTTACCATTTGATAATACCATTTTGTAAATGATATTTACCAGCCGAAAGATAAGGGAAAGTCTGTCTATGCACTACTTTTAGCAGGATTAACCTAGTCTGTGTCAGCTGCTTATTGTAAATAAACCTGAAATGTATGCAGTTACGGGCCATGGCTCATTGGAAAATGTTTAAGAAGCTATGTCATTTATTTGCCAATTGCTATGTCTTTCTATTGTTTGTAAGCTGAATCAGACATAAACTTGGTACTAGGTCTGATCAGTGATTCACGCTGAATCTCATTTGCATTATTTTTGTGTTAGGTCCGGTACCACGATAGGTAAGGTATGGAAAGATAGGTATAAAAAGGAGGTATTTCACTGCTGACATGACTCCTCTGTTCAAACAATGCACTAGATGCAGTGCTTAAACCTCACATGTGAAACCTGAACCAAAGCAGTTGAGAGGAGGAGAGCAGACATCTGGGGAGCTGTGCTGACAATCTTAGATCTTCCTGAGGGAACACCACTTGGATGTGTCTTCCTATTTCTGGTAAACTTTGAATCAGAAATAAATTTTTTTAAATAATTTTTTTAAATGTTTATATTTGAGAGACAGAGAGAGAGACAGTGTGTGAGTAGAGGAGGGACAGAGAGACAGAGACAGAATCTGAAGCAGGCTGCAGGCTCTGAGCTGTCAGCATAGAGTCTGATGTGGATCTCGAACTCACAAGCCATAAGATCATGACCTGAGCCGAAGTCAGATGCTTTAGCCTACTGAGCCACCCAGGTGCCCTGAATCAGAAATAAATTTTGATACTGGGTGTTGTCAATGGTTTGAGTTGAGTCTCATTTGTTTCATCTCTGTGCTTCCTCAAGTGCCCTCACAGATAAGGCACTCTCATTACATCATTTTTGAGTGTCACCAAGGAAGCATCTGAAAAACCCAAGCCAATCTTTAGGGTAAAGATTTTGTGCATGTATTAGATAAACACAAAAGATAAAGAGAAACTGAGACTCTACCAAATGGTATCTTAAAGCGTTTGAAAATAGGAAAGGTGTTGGGAGAGAAAGAAAATGCCTTGGGGCTTTGCTGACTCTGTCACAGTCAGAGAAGCAGCAAGTTAGAGCTGGCTTTTTGGAAGTTTCTTCAGTCACTTGTTTCACACAGCGGGTGTGGTCACCAATGTCCACAGCCACAGGTGTTCCACTTGATCATTCTTATGGTTGGGTTTTCCCCTCCCAGCTAACTCCTGACCAGCCCACAAACCATTTGTGGTCTCCTCTGGTGCCATTAGGCCAGCAGCTTTCTGTGTTATTGCCTTCCTTTTCCTCTGTCATTACCACATATTACCTCTTTCATATCATCACCTATATGATATATGTAAAGCTCAAAGAGCAGCAGAAACAAGGCAAGTCTGGACTCCCAAGTGCTTTGCCCCTCTGCTTCCTTTGTTCACACATCGTCCATCTCCACTTTGAAAGCCAAG
Source organism: Cryptoprocta ferox (assembly GCA_028646485.1). NCBI lineage: Eukaryota > Metazoa > Chordata > Mammalia > Carnivora > Eupleridae > Cryptoprocta > Cryptoprocta ferox. The sequence goes on along the minus strand of CM053576.1, from coordinate 39,420,040 downwards.
GGGTAGGAGCAAAGTCAGGTGCAAGACATGGATATTCTCTTTAGTCTAAGTAAAAATATTCTTTAGGGGAATTAACCTAAAAAGGCAAGCAAGAAATATTTTCTCTTCTTGGAACTCACTATGGCTCACTTCTGCAAGCCCCAGACAGAGAGGGAATTGGAGAGAACAGCAGTTCTCCACCTTGACTGCAGAATTACCTGGGGTGCTTTCTAAAAAAGACTATGCCTGGGTCCTACTCTAGACTAGTTAAATTAGAATTTCTAAGAGTGAGGCTTGGGTACGCAACTTGAATGTTTCTTAAGTGATTCTAATGGGTAGCCACAGTTGTAAACCGCTGGGATAGACATTTTGTGGTCATTTGTTTTTGTCCTTATGAAGAGTCAGGCAGTAAATGTATTTCAGGTCATAAAATGGCTCAGAGCCGAAATATTTGCTATTGTGAGAGAAGCTACATAAAATGGCCACCCAGCCGCAGACCAGAGCATTGTCAGTCTGTCTATGAAACAATCTCTTTTGATATTTATGGCACTAACAATCCTGAGATGGTACTGTCTGATGAGAATGTGCTTAGTGATGACCTGAGTCCATCTGTGAGCTAGAGAAAGATCCTGATTTGACTTCTCCTTCTGCAGGTTTATCAACTTAAGAAGGGCATTAATATATATATATATATATATATATTTTTTTTTTATTATTATTATTATTATTTTTTACCATTTAACAGAATGATTTGCAAGTGGCATCTTACTTGAAGGTGTGAGATTCAAATCATGTCAAGGACAGAACCCTCCCCACTTGTTTCACACTTATGGAGCAGACACTTCTGTTCTCAGGAGAAAAAGCACTGAATTTGTATGTTATTCCAGAAACTCTGAACTGTGCAGCCAACTGGATCACTTTAAGGACCCAAATGGGAGACATATTTGTAGTCAATGTCTGCCCATAAGGTATTTCTATCTGCATAATTTTGCTCTTAAAGATGATGGAATTAACTCTACTTTAATTAAATGCAGAGGGAACACTAATCTACTTTGAAAGGCACCACTAATCCACTTATTGGCAGCCAAGGTATGTAGATACTAATGGGACTTTCAGAAGAACAGGCACAAGACGGAGACCATTTCTAGGAAATACCCACTCTTGGAATAGGCACTGTCGTGTATATGTCCCTCATGGCCAATCGCTACCAAGCAACCTCAAGTTAATCCATTATACTTTCCTTAACTCATGGCTGTGTCTTCATTAGGGGGTTATGTACATGATATAAGCAGTTTTTAGTAAGCAAATGATATAAGAAATTAAGGATCTATTTATAATTTGGTTCTCATGCCCAATTGTACATTAGTTTGGTCTTCTGTGTATGTGCTTCAAACTTCAAATTATTTTTCCACATACTATTATGGTTTTGTATTTCAGCCCTCTGGAAAACTTTAAAAAATAAGTTATATGCTATTGCATTTATTGGTGTTTATTATGAATAGTTTTATGATATTGTTTTTATTTTCCTTCCTTAAACAGACACTGGAGCTTCTATAGCAAATTACTCACTCAGAGAATATAACTGTTGTTCAGGAAATGCTCAGATATTTTAGGCAGAAGAAAGAAAAGTATATCAGCATCAATTTTATTGGCAAAATAGCTTAACTGTCTAGAAATAGTCCATGCATACACTATGCACACACTTGCATTCTCTGCACACTCCCAAGATTGGCCCAGGAAAACTTTTATTATTCCTGCATTCTTCATTGGAAGATGAGGAAGGGAAGGACAAAGGAAAAACATGCAGAGCAGGAAGAGAGAAGGATCCCAGGAGAATAGGAACAATAAAGCAGCCATTAGCAAACATATATCATGTCTTTAAAAATACAGACCCTGAGCACCTGAGTGGCTCAGTCAGTTTAGCGTCCGACTCTTGGTTGCATCTCAGGTCATGATCTTATGGCTCATGAGACCGAGCCCTTCATCAGGGTCTGTGCTGATACTATGGAGCCTGCTTGGGATTCTCTCTATCCCTCTCTGTCTTCCCCTCTCCTGCTTGTGCTCTCTCTCTTTCTCTCAAAATAAATAAATAAACATAAAAAAGTACAAACCCCATCTCCAAACCACTTCACAATCTCCTCTATTAATCTTGCAATACCCCATTAAAAAACTCCTTATGTGATTCAGATAGACCCAAAGTCTATATTTGACAATGAACTATGAGCTCATTTGGTGGCTAAGGTGGGGAGAATAAATAAACATTTATTGTATGACTGGTATACTCACTCTCTTATTTATTATGCATAATGATTTTGTAAGATAGAGATTATTATATTCATTTTTTACCTTATTTATTTTTTTAATGTTTATTTTTGAGACAGAGAGAGAGAGACAGAGGACGAATGGGGGAGGGGCATTCCTCCTCTAGCTAACTTGACAGTAATTTTTTTAAAGTCATAATAAAAATAAATAAATAATAAAATGAAGGTGACTTTTTTCCTCTTCTGTTAAAACTTACACTTGTTCATAAACACTTAGTTTTCTATTTTCAACTCCCTGTTGAATTTAGCCCAACTCATATCACTTTTGGATTAAAACAATGTGAGCAGAATGACCTATGTCACTTCTAGGGTTAAGAGCAAATGATGATTCTTCATCCTTCCTCTCTCTCCTGCTACTGTGATTAGTCTGGGTTTCTGAGTGAAGGTGATGTGGGACAAAGCCTTCCATCAATAAGTAATGAACGTGCATCATGAATAAATCCACCGTTCACAACACTGAGCTCTGGGGATTTTTTGTCACTGCAGCATAACTCAGCCTATCCTGACTTGAAGAACTTCCTTCATCCTTTTCAAGTATATTATTGACAAGCAACATTTTGGAGAATTTACTAATTGTCGCTTAGGTCAGAATTGACAGAGAAACCATAAATCTGACATTGTAACACCACCTAAGAAGAAACTTAGCTGTTATAGATAATTAGCTTATCCATCAATGAGCAAAAACTTCCAAGCGATCTAAACTAAACAAACTTTTGGTGCTAACTAGTCGTGTTTCTCATCTTCCTGCAAAATATTTAGTAAATGCCAAATTTTAGCCTATAGTGAATTATAAGGAACTGCCTGTATTCTTAAGATAGTTATACTTAAGTTATTTATATAAACAATTTTTAGAAATCAACAAATCATTGTGAAAATTGCATTATTTTCTGTTATTGTTATTTCTACTGTTGCCAATGACTTTTGAATGAAATAACATTTGCTACAATGAATTGAATCATTTTGAGGGTGAGAGATCTGGCTCTAATTCCAAATTTACCCAAATGACACGAGTTCTCCAAATTAGCCATTTAAAATAATTCCCTTGAACTTACAACTTGGAAATACATACCAGAGAAGAAAGGAGAGTTTTTTAAGTTTACTAGTGGCTGCCTTATTGGTCCCATTCTCCTGGGATCTTTCTCTCTTCTTGCTCTACATGTTTTCTCTTTGTCCTTCCTTCCCTCCCTCAGCTTCTAATGAAGAGACTCAGCAGCACAAGAAGAATAAAGAGTTTTCTGAGCTGGTCTTGGGAGTATGCAAAGGAGTAAAATGTGTGCTGAGTTGAGCCAAGGTTTATAGGTATAAAAACAGAACAGAAGGTCAAAGGGGAAATCAAGTCAGGGGCCAGAAGTGCCATCAGGAAAGGCAGTTGATAATAAGAATCAGCAACAGGGGCTCTGGGAAATCTAACAAAAACAGATTGCTGCTTTTTGCCAGCTTCACTGTTAACAGCTGCAAGATCTGCAGAGGCATAGCTCAGTCCCTGTGGCATTCAGCTGCCTTTTTGTGACCTTCAGGATGACCTCTAGCCTCAGATTTAGACCAGAATTTCTCTTGACTCTCATACCCTCTCAGTCCAGCTCTCCTTCACTACTCTGTCCCAGTGAATAGCCTCTCTTCCATCAGTGTTCCAAGCCAGAATCCTTGGAGTTATCCTCAGTTGCTCTCTATTCCTCTTTTCCCACATATAATCCTGATGTTCTTACTTGGAAAATACCTATTTGATTCAAATTTCATCTCTGTCCCCACTGTCTGTGGTACAGTTTCCTGTCACCAAACATTTCCTATTCTATTTCATCTGACACAGGATACCAGAGTCAGCCTCTTATAGAAGAAATGGAAATACCTGTGTCTTAGCTGCAACAGGGTGGGGAAATGATGAGGGTATTTTATTCTGAGAACCAATGAGCCCCTGAGAAGTTAGTACAGGGAATTTAGAGACAATCAGGTATAAAGAAACCTGTCAATGTGGGGGTTGTTTCTGCCAGACTCCTAGTTTCTCTCCAGGTGCCTGGAGGCAGGCAAAGGTCATCTTTCCTTCACTTCTATGAAGCAAGGATGAGACCCAGAAGAACATTACTGAAGGATTTCCCTCCAAGCTCTGTCCTAGAGCCCTACACTTCCTGGAATGGTTGACACCAGAAATGACCACTCAGTTTAAGAAAGACTGTGCCTTCATTCCACAGAGGTGTTTTATGGCAACTACCAAATATACTTGGATAGGTATAGACCTCATAATATTTGCAGAAATGACAGAGAAGCCAGGGATAGAAGGTTGAGGCAGAAAATTGGATCTAAGGGGAAGGCCCTAGAGCACTCAGTCTGAGATTATTAAGGGCCTGGCTTTGCAGAGAAGGCACAAGGGGTGTTTTCAAGCAGGAATGAAACTCGTTCCCATAAAGAGTGAAGTTGAGAACTCAGATCAAGCTAGGACAATGCCTGTATTTGAGCAAGAAGAGAGGTATTTTGATGTATTGTTCCTAAAGCCATGCACTTCATCTAATTTTATTTATTTATTTAAAGAATATTTATGTACTTTTTAATTCAAAGATTATTAACATACAGGGTTATATTAGTTTCAAGTGTACAATATAATTTAGTTTTTGCAATAACCTATTGATTCTTTGGGAGGCAGAGGTGGAAAGAGATTAGATGGGCAGCTCCCAAATATTCTTAAAATTTTTTTATTATTTTTGTTAGTATTTATTAGAAAGTAAAACACAATGGGGCACCTGGGTTGCTCAGTCAGTTGAGTGTCTGATTCTTGATTTCAGTTCAGGCCATGGGATCAATTGTCACTTCAGGCTCTGCTCTGAGCAGGGCAGGAGAGGGGGCACTGCCTAAGATTCTCTCTCTCTCTCTCTCTCTCTCTCTCTCTCTCTCTCCCTCTGCCTGCCCCTCTCCTGCACTAGCACTTGCTCTCTCTCAAATAAAAAAAAAAAAAGAAATTAAAACAAAAATTTAAAACACAAGACATAAGCACACATTCTATTATTCCCACAGCCTCATCTGAAACTCTCAACAAGTGCTTGATTGTGGGGCATAAGTGTGGGTCACCAAACAAAGGCACATGAGAGTATGATAGATATTCACTTTATACCATTGCATTTAATCCTGGGAAATGGTGTGTCATGGCTGAAATCAGACATGACTATGAGCCCTCAATACTGAAAGAATGTCCCAAAAGCATTTATGTGAAATCTGACTGTTCTTTCTAGGAGCTTTCAGAATTCACAGTGAAAAGCAGTGTGCATAGACCCTGTCTCAGCCCCACCCCTGCAAACCACTAAGCCTCAGTGGAGTTTCTCTTATGGAACACCAGTCCCTTAAGTGTGGGCTGGGAGGAGCTGCAAATAGGATCTTCTTCTCACAGGCACCATGGTGTCTGGTGAGCTAGGCTAGGCTGTGAGGATGTCGTAGTGACAGCAGTCATCTCAGGAAGGCATGGCTCCATATCTAGTCTGCTGGTGACATGCACCTCCAGGTTTATCTTCCCTTGTAATGACTCTGTTCAGAGAGATGTTTACCACTCGCATCCCATTTGCTGGGCTCCGCAATCCCTGAAAAGCCCTTTCAGGAGTCGTCATGTACATCTGTAAATGCCTGGAAATCAATGCCATTTAGCCAGCGGTAGTGACCTTTCAGACACAGAGATGATTTCAAAATGGAATGTGAAAGATAACATCCAGCAGTGCCAATACAACACACAGAATTTCCAATACCAGTTTAATGACCCTCCCTCGCAAAAATGAAGTAAAAGCCCAAGCTCAATATGCTTCAAAGGCAGCTCTCAAAGCTCAAGAAAGAATGAAGGCTGGTCTGGTTCAAAAGAAGGGTGTTAACTGCCAGTTTTCACCCCCCTTATCAAAGGTCATATCCAATGACTCCAGCCCTCATAGAAGAGAGAAGAGGGCCAAAACTGTGAGAGTAAGGCTCTAGGTTCTTATCATAGCTCCACTTTGTGATTCTGCCTGAGAATGTCCTCTCTGAGTCTTAACTTCTCCATATATGGAATGCAGTAAGAATATTTGTTTCATTTGTTGCAGAGGTGCAGGAAGAGTTTTAGAAACCTGAAATGTGTTTTCTAAAATAATCCTGGGGCACCTAGATGTCTCAATCAGTTGAACATCCAACTTTTTATTTTTTTTTAAACTTTATAGTTTATTGTCAGGTTGGTTTCCATATAACACCCAGTGCTCTTCCCCACAAGTGACCTCACCAAGACCATCACCCCCCATTACTTTTCCCCATTCCCCTTCCCCCTCAGTTTGTTTTCAGTATTCAAGAGTCTCTCGTGTTTTGTCTCCCTCCCTCTCCCTAACTCATTTTCCTCCCCCCCCCCATGGTCCTCTGTTGGGTTTCTCCTGTTAGACCTATGAGTGCAAACATATGGTATCTGTCCTTCTCCGCCTGACTTATTTCGCTTAGCATGACACTCTCGAGGTCCATCCACTTTGCTACGAATGGCCAGATTTCATTCTTTCTCATGGCCATGTAGTATTCCATTGTATAGATGAACCACATCTTCCTAATCCATTCATCAGTTGATGGACATTTAGGCTCTTTCCATGATTTCGATATTGTTGAAAGTGCCGCTACGAACATTGGGGTACAAGTGCCCCTATGCATCAGCACTT
>CM053576.1:39259215-39412603 GCA_028646485.1 Cryptoprocta ferox | reverse complement strand
GGCAGTTATATATGGGGAGACGGGAGAGTTGTTCCTCCCTTAGAGATGGTTCTAGGTGCGTTTTCCATCTCTCTTTCTCTTTCCCTGGTCTCTCTGGGGCACAGCGCGCTCTCCCTGTGTTGGGCTCGGGGGCTCCTTCCCCCTGCACCACCGGGACCCGCCCGTCCCCTAATTTCCCAGATCACAGTCACTCACTCAGGCATCTTTGAGGTTGTCTTCTTTCTGGCGTCTGTTTCTTCTTTCCCCCACTTGCAAATCCGAGTTTTATCCCTTCAGTCCTTCTCAGTTCAATTCATACGGGCGTGCGCGGATTACAGAGCTCCCAGCTTCTCCGCCATCTTGTCCTCTCCCCCCGAGCATCCGACTTTTTATTTGAGCTCAGGTAAGAGTGATCCCAGCATTGTTGGGACAGAACCCCAAGTCAAGCTTTGTGCTGAGAATGGAGACTGTTTGATTCTTTCTCTCTCTCCCTCTGCCTCTCTCCACTGATGCACTTTCTCTGTGAAAAAAAAAAATCCTTTCAAAAGCAGTACTTATCTATTTTTTTAAAACTTAGATCACAACAATTAGCTAAAGTAAAACACTAAAAATAATTTCAAATTCCAACATCATTTTTTTTCTATTCATACATGCTTTCTTATGTATGTATGTATGTATGAGTGACTGAGTGGCTCAGTCGGTTGAGCATCTGGCTCTTGATTTCAGCTCAGGTCATGATCCTGGGGTCATGGGATGGAGATGCTTGGGTTTCTCTCTCGTGCTCTCCCTCTGTTCCTTTCCCCTGACTATACATGGTCTCTCTCCCTCTAAAAAATAAAATAAAATAAAGGATGTAGAGGAGGGTAAAAGTGTTTTAGTGCCTTCACTCTAGACATGGTCCTATCAAGCAGTTCATGCTACAAAGGCTTTCGGTCTGCTTCCATCCAGGTCAGCTATGGTTATTCAGCATCCCCTTCTTTTCCTCCCTATAATCCTGTGAAATCCTGAAAATCCTTCTGATGAATTTCCTTCTTTCCTAAAGTAGCCATTGTCCATTTCTATTGCTTGTTATCAAAAAATCTCTATAGCAAATGCAATCAAGGAACATCTGTATATTGTATATTACTTACCTGACTTTTTAACATTTTCAATTAATCAGGAATGGCCTACAGATACTAACATTAAAGTTAAGTCTATAATCCTGTTTATATTGAGATTTGGGCTTTTTTGCCTTTATGAATGCATATTTGCCTCTGGAAATAGTAAACATCTGCACTTTTTTTTTTGTAGCCCACCAATTAAATTGGTATTTGTTTAATTGGCAAACGAAATCTATTAGTGTTTTTGCTGGACCCTGCTGGGAATGAGATTCAGCTTCTCGACCCAGTTTTATAGGCTATTTCTGAACCTCAGAAAACAAAGATTTACTATCACTTTTATAGAAATGCTAATAGGACCATAACTATAGTAACACAGATGGCACAGCTGTAAAATATACATATATGTATGCATAAAAGAAAGCACGATTAGGCAAGTAGATGTTTGTACTGTGGGATGGTTTCTGTTTATCCACATGGCCTAGCAGAACAAGTCACAGGATGTTTTTTCTTTGCTGTCCTTTCTTCTGGTTTTCTTTAAGGATCCACACCCGAGCTTCCTTGGGGTTAGCCTGCACACTAGTTCTCTTATTAGTCTCTCACGCCAGAAGGAGTTCACTGGGAGGCAAAGTGTCTTGAGCATTGGCCTTCAGGAATCCATTGATGATCAGCCAGTGGCTTCCAACTCAGAACCAAGAGCAAAACTGTGATTCTAATGACATTGTTGGACTCTTGAACTAACTCCCTGACTTTCTCTGATGGGTGATGAAGATGTACATGTTACTGCAGAACAGGATTCAGCCACTAAACAGGGTGTTGAACAGTCAGACTGATTTGGGACTTAGAATGTGATAGACCTAGTTCTGAATTCAGTTCAGGCAAGTTGACCTGACTTTGAATCATTTATCCAACAAACTGCCTAGTTTTGGTCACTCTCTCTAAACAATCAGTTTCTTCCCTCGTAAATTCTTTCAAATGGTTGCAAGGATTTATGAGACAGTGAATGCCTGGTATGTAGTAAGCACTCTTCAATGGTCACCATTATTACTTTTCAATAATTTGCCAGTACAATATTCTGAGAGTTAAAGAACTCCATAAGCTTCCGGTAATGGATTTATTAAAAGGATACATTTGGGAATTAGAAAAACAGGAGTCTCATATTAGTAGTAATGAAAGGGAGATAGCTCAACAAGCAGGGTCAGGGAACCCCATCATGTCTGAGCCTTGAAAAGTGTGGAGCTCGGTCATCAGTTGGCATTCAAGAAAGCTCTGGATGTCAGCAGCCAAAGCCTGTGTCTCCCCAGTCTGGAATTTCCCTATTAACCTGACACCCTCTCCATTTATATTTGTCTTCTTTTATCTTCCTTGTTCTCCCACTTCAAATGGCTGGTCAGAGCATCTTTTCAGTTCTTTCTGACCTTTCTGTCTTAGCAGTTTAGAGTTCAGGGATGTCAGAACTTAGCTCACCCCTTTTTGGGGAGAAGTTTTCTTTCCAGACTATATGATAAGCCTCATTCTGGCTACCTTGGGTTAGATGCCTTTCCTGGTCAAAGTGGGCACAGTGGAATTGCATTGGAGCTACATAATATAACTGAACTTAACTACATAAGCCACATGGAGAGAGAAATAAGGAGAGACAGAGGGAGGGGAAAGGAACACCTGTGATTTGCCAGCATTTCTACTTGTGAGTAACTGTCTTGGGATGAGTGTAAGTGAGTGATTTGAGTCTGTGGACTCCTCAGTTTTTCTTACTTCATACATGAACTGCATGTGATTCCAGTGTATGAATGTGGATATTTTTGGTACTATACTCTCTTGGGTCAAGTGTCCAAGAAACAGACTCAGAGATGGAAATTTATGGTTAGGACATTTATTGGAGAGTGATCTTGGGACATACATCTGTAGAGATTAGGAGAACAGAGTAGAACATGGAGAAGTTAAACTGTGGTGTCTTTGCAACCAAGTCTTCAGAATTACCCCAAGTTGAGTCAAGAAGGCCAGGTATAAAACCATAAGAGACTTTTAAATACAGAGAACAAAGAGGAGAGATGGGTGGTGGGATGGGCTAAATGGGTGATGAGTATTAAGGAGGACACTTGTTGGGATGAACACTGGGTGTTATATGTAAGTGATGAATCACTGAATTCTACTCTGAAACAAACAAACAAACAAACAAACAACAACAACAACAAAAAGAGGGGCCAGGTCTACATACGTCCATGTTAACCAGTCAATGGATGCAGCTGACCCCAGGAAAGGGGCAAAGCCTTGGGCAAACAGCTGGGAGCCAAGAGTACATAATATTTCTGGCATTTGGGGAAACAAGTGACTCAGTTTTGAAAGAAGGATTTGGGTATGATCTCTACTGCATATATCTATTTATCTATTCTCCCATTCATATATCCATCTATCCACCATTCCATTCACTTAACACTCATTGAGTGCCATGTGCCAGTCTCTCTCCTGAGGCTGGGGATGCTCTATAGTGCAGAGCTGCCCTCATGGAGGCTACATTTCAGTGAGGGAACAGATGTCCAACTTCACGAAGTGATAAAGGCTAGAAAGAAGCATAAAGCAAGGTAAGAGGTCAGAAAATGCCAGAAGATGTTATTTTATATGCTGTGCTCAGGGAAGACCTTTCTATCCAAGTTCTTTTATGCAGTAACCTGAATGGGGTGGAGGAGCTGATGAGACTAATTGGGGAAGGAATGTTCCAGGCAGAAAGAGCAGCAAGTTCAAAAGTCCTGAGGCCTACATGAGTTTGGCAGGAAGGAGGAAGTAGTCCTGGAATATAGGGTGTACAGGGGAATGTGGTGAGAAATGCTGGAAAGGTAGGCAGAAGACACATCATATAAGGCCTTGAGGGTCATGGAAAGGACTTAAGACATTATTTTGAGTGACACAGACATCACTGGATGATTTTGAGCAGAGGAGTAATGTGATCTGACTTTTGCTTAAGCAACACTACTCCGGCTATAGGTGGGCAACAGTGAAAGCATGGAGATCAACTGAGAGGCCATTTCAGTCCAAAGGTCCAGGATGGTAAGAGTGGAGGAAGAGAAAAGTGGCTTCTAGATAGCAACCTGCTATTTTATGTGGTGTGCAACAAAATAAAACAATGGTTAGTTTCCAACAATGGATGAAAAATATCTGTATTGGGCTTGTTGCAACAGAGTATACAAAATGATGAATTCCTAAGAGATTTTTAAGAGTGAATTTGGTAATATACAATTTTAAGTTTATTTGATAAATGTAAACTCTAACTTTTCGAGAACTTTTATAAAATGAGTTGTGAATGAACCTCTCTCATAGCATTCAACTCTTGAGGGTAGAGACTATGATTTTCTCTGCATCCTCAACATTTAACATGGTGCCTGGGCCTAAAATATTTATGGAATAAATGAATGAATTATGAATGAAAAGAGGATGGTACTCCAAACACCTGTCTTATGTGGGCTTTGTACAGCCTGGGTATGCTCTCAGTTGGATATTACATTCAAGAAGAATGCGTCAGTTAGATTCCTGGAAAATATAACATTTTCTCTGACCAATCAACTTGCATTTGAAGTGAGGATATTCTGAAAGGTCAGATGGGATTGAGAGTTCAAAATTTGTATGCTCAATTTCCAACAACTCAAAAAGGTGTAAAAAGACAACACTTTATTCTTCATTGTCAAGAGGTTAGATGCCTAGGGCAGATTAGATTTTCTAAAGAAATATTCATCCCAAATGCTCTTCTGCAATTAACCTTGCCAAACCCATCAAGAGACTTTGCCATCAAGAGAAGGAATCCATTTTCTACTTCCTTGAGTCTGGATGTTCCCTGTGACTACCTTGATCAATAGCATATGACAGACATGATGCTGTGCTAGTTTCAGACTTAGTTTAATTTGATTGACAGCTTCCTCTTTCAGCCTCTTGGAATGCTCACTCTTGGGACACTCCCTTTCAGTGCTTGGCTGCCATGCTGTAAAACTCCCAAGCCACATGAAGGTATTTCAGTTGATAGTCTTAGCTGAGCTGCAGTATCAACTGCCAGTTAGGTGAATATTGAGCCCAGTTGAGCCCAGGTGAGCCTTCATTCCAGCCCAGTTGAGCCTTCAGATGACTGCAACCCCAGCTGACCCTTGGCTGAATAGCATGATACACCAAGTGAAAACTACTCAGCTGAGTCCAGTAAAACCAAATGACCATGAAAGATAATAATAAGTAGTTTCAAACAACTAAGTTTTGGGATGGTTTGTTGTGAAACAATAGAGAACTGGAAAAATATCAATCATGGATATCAAGTCACTTGATATTCATGCCAAGTGGAGTGGATCCTAAATCGAATTCTCTTGAGATGGTCTGGGACCCCTCCTACTTAGCATCCCCTGCATAGGCATGGGAAGTAACATGCCTGTAGTTAACATTATCATAGACTCATGAAGTCATAATGAGCCTATGTGATTCCTTGCTATCATTTTCATCACCATTCTACTTTCTTTTTTCCCTACCATTGTGTGGCTCCTACTTCTCCTATGGAAACTGAGTTTCTTCTTTTTTATCTAGCTTCTTTCCTCTGTGCCATTTTCTTATATTCTTACCTTTTCCCTCTTCATTTTTCTCTTCCCTTTCCTGTATCTTAGTCTTCCCAGGGTTGTAGCTGGTTTTCCCCTAAATCCCTTTGAGTCCCTTTTGAGTTCCTTTTCTGTAGTGGACCACTGATGCTTCTGCCTGCCTGGAATTTCTTCCTCTTTGTCTTAGTGACATCATGGAGATATACCTCCCTCATTTATGTGATGTGTGTGGGACTCTCAATCAAGACCCTTTCCCCAAATCCTCAACTAAAGGTAGGTCATATTGTCCGTGCCCTGAAAAAGGATGCTTTTCAGTAGGGTGTCAATAGAAAGTGGTGATTACTAAGTGCAGACACCTGAAGAGATGGCCCGTTTCCTCCTCTACCTAGATCTGAGGAGCTCCTTCATTCTGTTCTGAGACCTGCTTATTTAATCCTTTTCTATTCCACCTGCTTACTGAACTATTCTTCCAATAGGTAATTTTAAATTTGAGTCAACCAGAATTAGTTTCTGTTATCTGAATCCAAAAATCTTGGCTGACATATTATTTCCCTCCCCATCCTTTTATTCTCATTCATGCCCTCCTCTTAGTTCTGCCTTTCTATTTATTTCTCAGTGCTTCTCTTATTGTCTCTTTTCATAGTCATGCATACACAAGAACTTTCTCTCACATGCACCCTCAACCTTTTTTCTCCTTCAGGGTCTGCTTCTTTTCTTTTTATAATTAAATTGCTTTTAAATTAAAATCTTCTGGGCCTTACTTATGCTCAATCAATTCCACATGGCTCTCCTTCCATGGCTGGTGGTCTGTGGGATTATAATAAATCTGTGAGTCTCTGCCATTGCTTTTAGTTTGCCAAGCTGGAGCTTATCCTTTACAGCTCCCTCCCAGAATGTCTACAGGCTCTTCCAGAAAACAATGGCTTTTTCTTGCTGGATGGCTCAGTTCTCTGAGCACCATGCCTCTCCTGCTGGGTTTGTCGTGGTGTTTGTGCAAGTCTAGTACTAATATGACACATATTTGCTGCTGAGGTCTTTTAGAAATCTGGGTAACAGGGTTGGCTCACAGAAAGTATCAGGGTCTAATGTTGACATAATTTTGGAGTGGCAAATAGGAGATCTGTGGGGCACCAGAATTCCAGGCCCAGGCTGTGGGGCACCAGCATTCATTCTTTTAACCACTACATATGCTGCCTCTCCTTGGGGTGCCAGTCTGCATCAGCCATTTTCTGATTTGCCAGCATTGGTCTTGATGAGGACTGCACACAAGGGCAGGTCACAGGTAAGGTCCGTAGAGAAAATGTTCAGGGTCCATCTCTGAGTAGCCTGATTGTTAGGAGGGAGAAGATAAGGAATAGAAAGGTCAATTGAGAGAGTCTAAAACTGAAGAGAATTATCTTTAGCATGAAGTGGACATTGTTAGTACCCTGTCCATCTTCGCTTGCCACTCACTATTCTTGTGTATGCTATATTGATGGCTTCCCATTGCTAGCACCTAAAAAAGCCTGAAGGCTTTTGCTGGCTGCAGGAGTGTGCTTGGTCTGTGCATGGGTAAGGCCAAAAGTGCACGGGAATTTACCTGGAGCAGCCTTGAATCAATGTCAAGAAGAAGTTGGTGGAGAAATATCTCACCTATCTCACCTGTTGGAAGGGGAACTTCTGTGAGATGCGTTCTACACAATCTGACATAGGTTCCCACTGGGATGGAACTCTAGTTGTCCACAGACATAACCTGCTCGTCAAAACACTTTATATTGGCTGCCTTCCCATCTGTCTTATTCCTCATTCTCTACCAGTGCTTCCTGAGGCCACCCTTCACCCCAGTAAAACATTTACACTCAAATCCTTATCTTAGGGTCTATTGTTTTGGAGAACCTAACCTGAAAAGAGGTCCTCAAGTTTCAGAGCCAATAGGTGGCAAGTCAGAGTGATGCTCCCAGGATAGAAAAACAGCAGCAAAAAATTTCAAAACACAAATTGAATCTTTGAAGAGTTCCTCTTATTAAAGTGTTTTGTGTGTGTGTGTGTGTGTGTGTGTGTGTGTGTGTAATGGTGGGTTGAGGATTTAAATATTGTGAAAATGACTCTGGAGAGTTGGGGCATATGAGCTAGAAGCCTGGTTATACTACGGTCCCCACAAACCAAACAAATCACTAAACTTTCTTTATTAAGCTCCTTTCTGGAAAAAAAAATTGCCCTTCTGACCTCACCATGGAATCATGATAAGCAAGCATTAGCGGACAACTGTATACCTTTACTAGCATACTGAAATGGTAGTGGTAATGGGGCATTTAGGTTCCTTTACTTATTAAGCTTTCTTTAGTTTTTATAGTGAAATAGTTTTGATAACAATTTCTAAAATGCCAGCATTATGCACTAAGTTGTTTCCGTGAATAGCCCTGATTTTCAACAGTTATATTCATTATAAATTCACTGATGTAAAAAGTGCCACAGTGATGAACACGCATGTTCTAAGCTCTAAAATCACCAAAATTTAATAGTTGTACTTCTGCTGCCCTGAGTCTTGTTTCCATTGTTGTTATTCAGTTCCTGTGTAACATGTTTGAAGCATCCACAATTAAACAAGCTGATCCTTGCAAGACAGCTTGTGTTTCACTGTGTTCAGGACTAGCACTTGGGGCTTTGATATTTCCTGTCTCCCCTCCATGGTCCAGGCTCTGAGTTTTCTCACAAGGCCAGAGAAAGGCCGGAGGCTGTTGTGGGACCCTAGGAATTTACCAGCCTTATTTTGATTCTGGGTCTTGAGAGTATGATGGATTTGTTCTCAGATTCAAGATTTAGGATTACAGATTCAGAAACTCAGTACTTTTGGTTTCTCCATGATGATTCTGGGGAATGGGTACAACGAGAAGAGATGGAAGATTGGGTGGTCCTAAGACCCATAAGGAAATATATAGAGACGTTATGTGCCATGCCTTCTGCTGTGAATTTCTCCATGACTGGCTTCTTAAATTTCCCTGGCAATCCTTTTACATCCGTTTTTGGTAGATAAGGAAACCCAGGTTCAGAGAAGTGAACTGACTTTCCTGAGATCACACCACTCCTGAATGCAGAGATGAGATTCCACCCCAGTGCTTTCTTTGTCACTCTGTCCAATAGCACAGTTTGGACACTTAAAGATGAGTATCGTGTTCTTCCAGAGTCACATACTTTCTTTGACCTTTCCCCTGCATAGGGGTATTGAGACAGATGTTCACTATGGTTCCTTCCAACTTTTAGATTCTTGGATGAACTGTGAAAGGGTGACCATGTGCCAAAATGTTCTGTGTCTTCTATTTTACTGTTCTTAAGACAGGATGAACTGACTTATCATGAGACACATCTAGGATCATGAATTGTCTTTATGATAATTCCATCTGCCACCTCCATTGGACATCCATGGAGGTCTCCATCAAGGTGTTCCTAGCAAGGCCTGTCTTAAGCTGGGTGGCTTCTGGTGGGAAGTTTCGTACACACAAATGCCCCTAGCCATGGGATATAGGTTCTTTTTGGCTTGCTTCTCCCCGCCACAGATTCCCTAGTAGACTGTATAAGCTTTCCGAAGAAGCTAATGAGGGCTTGCCCCAGAGCCTTCCCAAGCTGTTTGCGAGCACTTGGTAAAGGCCCACTGTAACTGTGCATCTCTTAACTCTATTTTTTTACAGTAGCATGGTACACTCCACACCGCTTGCTTGCTGACCTCCAGGGTGCCCACTATGCCATGGTTTTTCTCAGAAGTGGCACAAGGCCTCCTTTGCTTCGGATTGCTATTTCTAATTCTTGGCTTTGGTCTATCTACAATTAGGGCTCCAGGTTTTGTTCCTTCTGCCTTTGCCTCTTCTCTCTTGGGGTACAGACTCTGACTCATGTTGCTGACCACCTTCATTTTGGGATTATATTGTCTAGAGCACTCTGCTCTCAGTCTTGTCACTTAAAAATTATTTTTTATTTAAAAACATTTTTTGAGTATAGTTGACATACAATTTTACATTAGTTTCAGGCATACAACATAATGATTTGACTTCTTTATACATTATGCTATGCTCACTACAAATGTAGCTACCCTACCATACAATGCTATCACAATATCATTGACTATATTCCTTATGCTATGTTTTTTAGTCCTGTGACTTATTCATTCCATAACTGGAAACCTGTATATCCCACTCCTCTTCTCCCATTTTATCCATCCCTCCACACCACTCTGGTTTGGCAACCATCAGTTTGTTCTCTGTATTTATGGGTGTAGTTACTTTTGAATGAGCCCAACTCCACCTAAGAGTCACTGTGATGATTGCTTGGTCTAGAATTTCCCCACCTCCTTTGAGAAGAGCAGTTTCAAAACTGGTTTCCAATTTGAGTCAGGAAAATGGGAAACAGTCTGCTCTCCAATTAGAAGAATGTGGAGATGTAGAGACTATAAGATGAAAAAATTTACTCCTGTTAAAGTAGCAGTGGACTTGGTCCATGGCCTACTTCTGCCTTACTCCTTCTTGGCCATTTTTTTCCTACTGAGACTACCCAGAGGTATTGGCTTTCTATTGCTGAATAACAAATTAACACAAACCTGGTGACTTAAAGCAACACAAATTCACTTTTTTAGATTCCATGGTTCAAGAATCTGAGTATAGGTTGGCTGATTCCTCTGTTCAAGGTTTTACTGAGCTGAAGTCAAGGTGTTGGTTAGGGTTGTGATTCATCTGAGGCTCAGGCCCTCTGCCAGCTAACTGGTGGTGGGCAGAATTCATTTCCTTATGGTTATAGGAATAAGCCACCCCCCCTTTTTTAGCTATTGAATAGGACTTCCTTGGAGTCCACTTACAGTTTCTGGACACAGGAGCCCATATGCTCATCTGATTAAGTCAGATCCACCCAGGGTAACCTCTGTTTGATGAACTCAATGTCACCATAAGACGGGATGACCTAGGGATTTTGTTGCTGTCATACCCAGTATGGGTCCACAGCAGGGGTAGCTCTGTTCTCCACTGTTTGTGTCTTATGTTTAATTTGGGAATTGATACCTAAACAATTGTTAATACAATTAGTGGTATTGTGCACCTGATATTGTCAGGCTCATTAGCCCTTGGGTCTGCAGTTAAAACTGCTATTCAACTTATATAAACCATAATCATCACTTAGCAGCTCCATTCTTCCATTGCTTTGCTGCATGGACATACAGAAGAGATCTGGGTTCTAACTCCCTCGTAAGTAGACTTTTAGCCAATTCCTTTTCTATGCTCCACCAACACTTTAAATTCCAAAAGTACTTGACGAAAAGAATTCCTGAAACTTCAGGGGATTCTGTGATATATTTCAGGTTCTATTTGGCTTAAGGATTCAGATTTCTAAAGTTAATTAACACTGAGAAACCTGCTTTTGAAATTCCAATATTTTGTTTTTGTTGTCTTCTCCTATTTCCTTACCAATGCTTCATTGAAGTTTGGGGAGGAAGAGGATCTAAAAGAGTGTACACCATGTGTCATCTTTAACCAAAACCCTGTTGATTTCACTCTTAGAATATCAGGAATCCATGAGTGACAGAAAGGCAAAGCAATATAGAGAGGGTTTTGTGACACAGCTTTGCCATAAACTAGTTGCATGACCTTGAGTAAGTCATTGGCTCTTGTTAAGTTTTACTTTCTGTGAAGTAAGGCATTGGATTAGGTAAATGCGAAAGCATCATCAATGAATCTACATGATATCTCAATTTCCCAGGATTCTAAGTTGATTACATCAACTGAGTTGATTGGCATACTGGATAAAAGACTTTTTGGTGTAAAAATACCATCTTACTTAGCTTTCTATCCCAGTGCACACAAAGGTCACCATAGACTTCTGACCAAGGTGCCCAAATCTCTAGGTTCATTCCCAGACAGAAAGTCCTAGCAGTTCTGCTACCTTGAAACATATGCCATCTTTTGAGATGATAATGTTTATTAGAAAGCAAACAGTTAGCTAAAACCCTAGGTGCTTTGTTAGTCCCAAGACTTTTTCCTGGCTTCACTTTGGCAAGACCTTAAGAGGAATTCTAAAATGGAGAAATCTTACCAAAGTCTAAATATCCTTAGAGCATAGTCCACAGGGTAGGTTTTCTCCTAGGGTAGAGCACAATAATTGTCCATTTCTGGTCAGGCTTCCTGTTCTGAGGTTGATGGCTAGAATTGTCCCGAGGAGTTTGAGAGAAAGACTTATTCTCAGGTCTAACTATTGCAATATGGCAAATGAGACTATTTATTGTCTTACATATACCCTACAAAGACATTTATATAAATAATATAATAAAAATAGCATTTTGAATTCCTTGTGAGAAAAGTGAATTATTTGTTTCACTGTGTGTATCTGACTCTCATATATGTATGTGCACACACACACACACACACATATATATATATGTGAATTTATATATATGCAAATATATGAATCGGACCCCTCTGTACATATCTGATGAGTTGTGACCTACTAGCATCAGGGTGCCTGAATATCTCCTCCAACCAAAGGGGAGAGGAGAGGAGGTAAAAAGTTTCCTTTTGTGTCACTCAGCTCCTCCCAAGACTCCCAAGAAGCAGGAGAAGCAGTTTTCATGAGGGATCTAGGGAGACCTGGCAAAGGAAGAAGGGCTACTGGGTTACCCAGGTAGCAAAGTAGGCCACACATTGTGGGAGCAGTTATGCCCCCCTACTTTCTGTTGAAGCAGGGCATAGCTCTGGCGTGCTAGAAAACCCCAGAGAAAGTCACAATTGTGTCTAGGGCCCAGCAGTTAGGGGAGGAGGTCACAAGGAAGAGGAAAAGAGAAACTGTAGTCCTCATGTAGCAGCTGACTGAATCCAAGGCTTCCACAAATAAACTTTAAAGAGAGTAGGAGTGTGGTTTTTTGTTTGTTTGTTTGTTTGTTTGTTTTGTTTTTTTGTTTTGCTTTAGGGACAAAAGCCAGTCAAACAAAGGTTTAACATTCTTTGGAGCTTCCTTGAACATTCTGTTAAAGCCAATTGTGGTACCTGTGGATATGTTATGCTCCATGGCAAAAGGGGATTATGGTTGCAGATGAAATTAAGGTTGCTAATCAGCTGACCTTAAAATAGCAAGGTTTGCCTGGATTATCCAAGTGGGCCCAATCTCATCACGTGAAGTCTTTATAGAAGAAGGAAGCTAAGAGTAGGCTCAAGAGATGTGACATGAGGGGAATTCAACATGCCATTGCTGACCCTGACAATGTAGGAAAGGAGCCAAGAGCCAAGGAATATGGCAGCTTCTAGAATCTGGGAACCACCCTCAGTTTTCAGCCAGCCAGAAAATGGGGACATAGTCCTATAACTTCAAGGAACTGAGTTCTGCCAACAACCCAAGTAGGCAGGAAGCTGATGCTCCCCTATAAACCAGGGATCCTGGAAAGACATACAGTCTACTGATACCTGGATTTTTGCACGGTGAGACATCTCCCAGACCATGACCTACAGAACCATAAGATAATGAATTTGTGTTGCTTTAAACTAGTAAATTTGTGGTCATCTGTTACAGCAACGAAAAAAAAAAACTATTATGATAATCAAAATGCAGAGGCCCAGAGAGTCCAATCTTTCTGTATCTTTAAATATTCTTTTTTTTTTTCAGAATTGCCCCCCAATTTAAGACCTCTTTCTCTATTTCTATTCTCTTATTCAAACATGACCTTGAAAATAAATTCCCCTTATGGTTTCTACCTTTCATTCAGTATTTGCTAGAAGTTTGACTCTATTGTCTTCATTCATTGGCTAAAAGCTTTCTACCAACCCGTATTTTGGAAGTTTTTAGTCTTGTGAATTTGTTTGTTTTACACCTTTAAAAGACTGTTCTAGGGGTGCGTGGGTGGCTCAGTCGGTTAAGCCTCCAGCTTTAGCTCAGGTCATGAACTCACGGTTTGTAGGTTCGAGCCCCGCATCAGGCTCTGTGCTGACAGCTCAGAGCCTGGACCCTGCTTCAGATTCTGTGTCTCCCTCTCTCTCTGCCCCTCCCCCACTCATGCTCTGTCTCTCTCTCTCTCTCTCTCAAAAATGAATAAATGTTAAAAAGAAAAAAAGACTGTTCTAATTCCCTATACCAGGTTTTAAAATTATGTGTACGAAGGGCTACTAACCTGAAAAGATGTACCATCTCAAATAACCATGGAAATGTGAATGCAAATAATGAGTTGTTGTGACCTGTCATATGGCTAAACTCAAATGACATATCATATGATGTGTTGATGACCATGAAGGGAAGTATGTTATTTTATATACTGCTAAGAGGGTGTGTAAATTTATGAAGTCTCCAGGAAAGGAAATATGACAGTATTTTCATAAATAAAAATGTGAGTTCCCTTGGACCTAGAGATGTGCACAAAGGTAAAAATGTCTGTTCTGGCATTGTTTGATACTGTGTGAAATTGAAAACTGAAATAAATGGTCAAGATAGCACATATAATAACATTGAGACGAGAGGGGGAGAGAGGTAAAAAGAACTTCTGTATTGTTGAATGTTTACCATTGAGGATCTGACCATGATCCCTAAAGTAATATAAAACGGGAAGACCCCTCCCCCCAGGCAAACAAACAAAAATAAGTAAATAAATAATACAAAAGGAGGGGTGACTGGATGGTTCAGTTAAGCTACCCACACTTGATTTCAGCTCAAGTCATGATCTCACAGTTAGTGAGATCAAGCCCTGCATTGAACTCTGTGCTGAAAGCGTGGTGCCTGTTTGGGATTCTCTGTCTCCCTTTCTCTCTGCCCCTCCCCTGCTCTCTCTAAATAATAAAAAAATGAAACATGAAAAAAAAGGAAAGACCGCATTGAGGTGTTTTTCCAGGAGAAATCCAGGTCTACTTCTACTTTTCAAAATAGAAATGAAACCAGCCTGTTGTCAAAACCCAAAAAGTTCAGGCAGCAGGTGGATAATTTAGTCATGGCGCTGGCTGTTTAGTTATTTGGATAATTGAATTTAAGCCATCATGGATAATGTAATCCAGTTTAATTTGCAAAAATGTCAGGCCTGGAGACAGATCAGAAGGAAAACATTTGGTGATGGCAGAAACGTCATTGGAGAGACTTCCTTTGTGTTATGAGTTGTCTGTAGGAACCGACCCTTTCTTAATATGAGGACCTAGATTGAAAAGATTTGATTAAAAACCTTGGCAAGCTGGTGTGTGTTGTTAATGTTAGTGTTACATAATGCATTTTGCTAATTTATTTATGAAATGTTTGATTTAGTAGTCCATTTGCCCCTTGTCAAAAGCATCTGGGAATGCCTTCATTTTCAATTTGTTTACTTGAATAATAATTTGATTTGGGTTTCCCATTTGGCAAGTTTATTCTGATCCCAGTAACATCTATAATGAGACCACATGGTTGATTCCTATTGTTCTGGAAATTTTGGTCTTCATTTCAAATGTCACATGCAGCGAACCACCCAGCACTTTCCAGCCAAAACATGTGCTTGTTGGCTTTGAAAAAGAACTGTAAGTAAAAATGGCATTTCCTCCATTTATTCCTTACATCTACAGCCAAACACCTTTCTGCTTTTACTGCTTTTTGTTAGTCTCTGTTATGCCCACTGCTTGTGCCCAGATTCGGACATGACTGACATACCAGCTCGGTGTCTGCTGGAAGAAAAGTCATCATAAAAAAAATGTCTGTAGGAGGAGTCTTAGCGTGGGGATGAGAATAGACATTGTGAATGGATGTCATGGCTAGGACTCAAATTCAGAGAGACTAATGGATGTCTGGGTTCTGGATACACAGACTGAAATACTGGAGCATATTGATATACAAGGAGCCCTGCCTGGGGACCCCTCCTATGTGCATTTACCTTGGTGCTCTGTGGGCACGATTGCAGACCAGCAGTACTGAATGGCTCAGTGTCAGAGGGGAGTGGGAACTGGTAGGACATCAATGCCTTTTAGGACTTTTGAATGCATATCAGAGTCCCATTGGGAGACTCAGAAACATGGAGGGATTTACTGAAGTCTTAATGCATGCTGATGGTTGTAATGACCTTGTGATACTCATCTGACTCCCATGCTGCGGCTCATTGGTTACACTTGGCTTTCACCAGGAACTGTATATTTGTATTCTATTGAAACGATCTTTTTTCAGTGGTTTGTTTTGCCAAAACATCAATATGGCAGAATAGGGATGTGTGTAGTAGGAACCTTGCCATGACTATAACCTCTGAATCCTTTGCGATCCAGCAGAATCTGGCCACTGCTCATTTGTAGCTAATGGTCATCTCATTATTCAATAATATGTATGGGTTATTTTCTAGAGGTCATAGAGAGGAGACAAAAAAAATGGAGGAAATGATGACCTTTTGTATAGAAGTACAACTATATTAGAAAAAGCCACCAGAGTCTAGGCTCCTGTTGCCAATAGTTAGTTATGTGATGAGTTTTAACTGTAGACCTGAGATAGGTTTCCAAAAGCGAATCGGCGAAGGAGTATCACTGTCATCAATTCCAAATCAGGGGAATAGAAGTCTGGAGGCTTTTTAAATTTGCCCAAGGAAAGCTCTGAATCTAGCATCTCTGTTTCCACCTGTGTCCTCTGCCAATTCTGTTTTTCACAAAGCATTGCTTTTACTTGTTTTCCTTTTAACATATGTTGGGTCCTTGATAGTCACAGAGTATTCCATCTTCACAGATGGGGTCTCTGCATGTGTGAGGACAACTTGGTGGGTCATTAAGCTGGGCAAGGGCATAACCCAGACTGCCCATCTTCCATATCAGCTGGGTGATAGCCTGGGCTCTTTGAAAATCACAGGCTGACTGTGATTTCCTCAGCAACTTAAGTACCTTACCTTAAGTTTTTACCAAAGTATCTAGTATGCTTATGTCGTTCTGTAAGGTAGAGATAGAATACTTCTTGTTTTCGGGAAACACAGCCTCAGACTAGGCCTTAATTTTTCAAATATTTACTTTACCTTGGCCTCTGTGTTTCTACCTAGAAGACTATATCTTACACTCAGATTTTTTTGTGTGTAATGCTTAAATGAGATCAAAACCTTTCATCTTGGGCCATTCATATTGTGTCCATGGGAGCCACTGAATCAAATGTACTGGTTCTTAATGTAAGTGGGACAGGGACCATAATCAATCACCCCATGGGGGTCATGTTTAATGTTAAGCACACTGATGACATTGTGAACAATGCTGTAATTCCATAATGATCTAGACATAACGTCATCAAGGAGGAAAAGGTGTCAGAGCCATAGATCTTACCCTGCTGGCCCCACCTTAAACCACTGACTCACCACCTAAGCTGCACTTTGGAATCACTGAGGTGTTTTGCAAACTTCTGAGAGCCAGGCCACCCTCCAGATCATTTAAATTGGAGTCTCTGAGGTGGGACCTGGGCAACTGCTTTTAAAACTTCATGGGGGATTCCCGTGTGGAATCAAGGCTGGTTGCATTGCTTCCCTAAATGTGGTCCTTGGATGGACAACATTGGCCTCTCCTAGGAGCTTGTCTGAATTGCAGAATCTTGGCTTTACTGGAGACCTACTGAGTGAGAATCTGCATTTTAACAAGATCCACATAGAGTTCCTATTGTCCCTTTGGACAATCCAGTAACAAGGCTTCCCAGAACAGGGAAAAGAAAGCAATCCATATTTTTTTGTCTTAATGTGACATATTAAAGAGAAAATGACTCCCATATTATTCCATACTTTTTAATGTGCTAAAAAAACACTACTTAAATACTTGAAATTAAAAATTATATTTGGACTCTAGGAAAGCCTGCCTAATAATTTGTGCAGGCAAAATGTGATTCAAAATTGTAGCCAAGACAATATCTATAAAGCATTGGGCTTTGTTTGGCTTAGTGAGCTCTTGAAGACATCTCACATAAATATATAGGACACAGGTATGAATAATTATTTTGTGATTTTTTTGGGTACAAATTTGTATCTACTGGGGGAGACATTACTTTTTCAAGGGAGAGGTTGAATATAAAAAGGTGATTGAAAACAATAGTGGAGGCTTTACCACTTGTAGAAACACAAATGCAGACAGAGGTGAACTGTATTTTCAAAGCAAAGAAAAAATATTCAAAACTGTTGGTGGGTGGAATTTACATAGATCTTGATCAAATATGCATTCCCCATCCTAAGTTTAAGACTTTGGCACAGCACATAGCTTTGTCACATGGAGTGTTGGTTCTTTGAAATAGCAGAAAAGAGAGGTCAATAACTGCTGAGAATGAGCTCACATGGAAAAATAAACAGATACGGCGAGGTCTAGGCTGAAGAGAGAAATTGCCTTCTGTGAGACCTCATTTGCTTGACACCATTCTGGGTGTTCCACATATAGAGGGTGGCAAGCTGATTAAGCCTTCAAAGGTAAGCTCCTTACCCTAAGAGTGAAGTGGACACAAAACCAGACCTCTTTGCTTCCTCTGCATCAGGAAGTTCTTGAGGACCTCAGTGAACAGTATTGCTGTTTTACTGGAGGCCCAGAATCTACCTTGCCAATTTTTAGCACCTTTCAAAATAACAGGGTGATATTTTATCCATTCTCTTCCCTTCTCCTTTCTTTCTTCTTTCCTTCCTGACTGCTCCTTGCGCTCTGGCTTTTAAACTATAGGTAGTCTTTCTTTACCAATCAGCATCAGAAAAGCTATTCCTTTGTTATATTGTTCTCAGATTCCCATTAATCCTTTAGTGAATATTTGAGGATGCTTTTCTGACTGGAAATTTCTGTCCACTTGCCTGGCAGCAAAAGAAACCATGTTTCCAAGATTCTTTCTGACAGTTCTGACATGATCATAGCAATGTGAGATCCAGTGTCCCAATGTTTTATTTACTTAGTGTCCCAGTGCTGTGACATGAGGTTCAGTTTATTTTTTTCAGAAACTCCCTGCCTCTAATCTCCTTGGCTAAAAGTCAAGGGCGGTTCGTTCACAGGATATCAGGATCTTAGGTTAAAGTCCTCAAGCTGGTCAAGATATATGAAGCCTAACTCCCATCTATGTGTAGCTCTGTCTCTCCTGTCTTGGAGGATGAGCAGCTACCCTCAATGCCCATGACTCAATATGATTCCATGCTCAAGATCACAACCACCTGGCCTGTATGACCTCCCATTGTTAGTTCTCTCTATCCTCCCCAGGAGTTCGCCTCCCTCCTTGTTATCATCAATACTCTAAAGGCACTAATTGGTCACAGGTTAGCTTTAGTGCCTATAGACCTGTTTGTTTTAATTAAATTAGTGTTCAACATTTAAAGATCAGAAGATTTCACAGAAAAGTCATATTTTTGTTTTTTCCTCAAAACCCAAGTGAGACCAAACAGAAGATCTAGTGAATGGGCTAACCTGGCAGCAATGCCTGGAGAGAGTCCGGCCCGGTCCCAAAGATGACCCACCCCACCTTTTTCCTTCACTCGGTCCATCCCTTTGTACCGCAAACTAAACAATGGATAATTTCATCCTATCTCGTTCATTTCTTCTCTTTTCATGTGTGACAAATCTTTTACTTCATTAAATTTTTTTTCCAATTATTATAGTTTTCATTTTGAGAAATTTTATTTGGTTCTTTTCAAAATCGTTTTGACCATTCCTTGTAGTATCAGATTCTTTTTTCAGTTGTTCATATTTTTCTTTTATTCCTTAAAGCATATCAAAAATAGTTATTTTACTCTGTGAGCCTGACGACTCCAATATCTGAAGACTCTGTAATTCTGTGCCTGCCCTGATTTGTCCCTGCCCATGGCAGCTTGTCTGTGGGCTACCCATTTATGTTGCAGCTAGACTGTGTGATTTCTTTAGGGCCTTGGTTGAAGTTGACTTTCTCCATAAAGGAATTATATCTGTTCCTACCTATCACCTGGGAAACTACCAATTTGGAACTACTTTAAGGTTTCTGGAGGTTTCTGGAACCACAAACGTATTCCTGACACTGAGGGGTCCCAGCAGGATGTGGTAGGTAGCATGGGGTCACCTCCACTGAGCTGTCCTGACACATGCTCATCTCCTGAGCTACTGACCCTCAGCCAAGGCTTTGGTGTCTTTTCACTAATGAGAAATGATATTCTGCAATCACAGATCAGTGAGTCATTTCAGAGCAAAATGTAGCAGCCTGTCGCGATTGTTTAGTAACAATATTTTGATTTATGATTTGTTCCTGGTTTTGGTGGAATCTGGGGAAGAGAGTTGATTTCAGTGGTTAAGACTGGTCACATAACTAGAATGTATCTATTAGAGACCTTCAACATGAACAGTTTCTGGTACCAAGATACCAAGGTGCTTCACTTACCTATCCCCTCCCCATCCATAAGCACACATGTACACACATGCACACACACACCTGGAGACAAAGCTCTCCAAGGACACCCAGCCATGGAAGGACAAAGAAGCTATGGCCTGTGGTCTCCAGATCCCTTTCCAAGCATGTCCTTGTCCTGCTGCTGCTGTGCTGAATTCCTAGTCCGCTGTTTTGTGAATTTAAACTGAATCTTGTGAGTTTTTCCAGCAGTGGAATACCTAAGGTGATTGATGTGTAATGAACACTATAGGCTCCTCTCAGATTCCCCACCTCACTGGGGCAAAGCTTCAGTGTCTTTTCCTGGAGTTCCATGCAGCTGATGAAGGGAAATCTCAATGTATTTCATGGTTTGCTGCAAACACACAGTGCTCCTCCCTTCCCTCTGTTTCTGGTTTCCTCTGAGGGTTCCTGACTTCAATTCATGTCACAGGTGCATTTTATCCAGAATTGTTTTTTCAATAGGGGCCTTTACTCAGTATATCCAATCTTCTACACTGGCAGAAACAAAAATCTATACATACATACACATACACACACAAGAAATATATGTGTGTACATATATACAGCTATGTATACACGTCTTTATATATGTGTAGATGTATATATACATGAACACATATGTAATCATGACTCTCTAACCCACTGTGATCTGTTTTTCACCCCTTTTACACTGCCCATCCCTTAAATTTTGCTGTTACTGGGGCACCTGGGTGGCTCAGTCGGTTTAACATCCAACTTTTGATTTGGGTTCAGGTCATGATTCCAGGGTGGGACTGAGTCCTACTCTGAGTATGGAGCCTGCTTTAGATTCTCTCTCTCTTTCTTCTCTCTCCCTCTGCCCCTCTTCCCTTCTTGCACACTCTCTTTCTCTAAAATAAAGAAAGAAAGAAAATAGAAAAGAAGAAAAGAAAAGAAAAGAAAAGAAAAGAAAGAAAAGAAAAGAAAAGAAAAAGATTGCAGTTACTTAAGGTGGTGTCTTCTTTTTTCTCCTACTCTGTCTCCTTGCACTACCTCAGACTACTGCTTGCTGCTTGCAGACCACATACGACCTACCGCTTATTTTTGTAAATGAAGTTTTACAGAAACACAGC
The DNA here is from genome assembly GCA_028646485.1 of Cryptoprocta ferox. Classification (NCBI taxonomy): domain Eukaryota; kingdom Metazoa; phylum Chordata; class Mammalia; order Carnivora; family Eupleridae; genus Cryptoprocta; species Cryptoprocta ferox. The sequence continues at coordinate 39,391,612 of CM053576.1, read as the reverse complement.
CACACCCAGTTGTTTCTGACTTGTCAATGGCTGTTTATAATGGCAGATTAAACAGGTCCACAAAGCCTAAAATATTTACTCTGTGCCCCTTAATAGAAGGATGAAAGGGCTCCAACGTGCCTCGCTGTTGCATTCTGTATATTACCTTTTGATGTGTGCTATTATGTGAAATTGCCTGGTGTTTCAAATAGGAGCATGTCCTACTTGCTGTGAAAAGTTCATTAAGCATCTCATGGGGAGTTATGCCTTGGGATGTCTCATATGGGGTGTCAACAAAGCCACGTGTTTGGGTGGATGTGTATGAAAGGACAGCAGTGACCCCTGACAGGTCTCTATTAGGAATTCATGAAGAATAGGAGGTTTTCTGATTATTGGGAACAGAATTGCTGACCTGCACCTCTGACATCAAAAAGCAAGGAATTGGGGCTCCACCTTAGGCTCTCTGCTGTCAGCACAGAGCCTGAGGCCTCTTTGGATCCCCTCTCTCCCTCTCTCTTCCCCTACCTTGCTGGCACTCTCTCTATCAAAAATAAATAAAATTTAATAAACAGGAGAAGCAAGGAATTCAAACCACAGTGCCAAGGAGCCAAGTGGAAGGGGTCAGTGACTAAAGCTGTTTCATGTCTGGAGACACCTGCAGAGACCAACCCTACTCTGAGGGCTCACTGCAGCACAAGTAAGTGTGAAGTCGACGGCGGCCAGGCTGCCAGGGCCAGCTGGAGAATTCACCTGCTTGTGGCCACTGCTTCTGCTTCACCGGGACCCCAGAGTGGGGAGCCCCGGCTATGAATCTCCTGACTTTCAGGACTGGGGGGTGCGCCATAAAGAACTTGGAAGGCATACAGGGCTTCCTTCTTATCTGCTGCACCCCTGAAACCAGGCATCTGTTTGGAGAGCTTGGGTGTAGGGGCTTAATCCAATCACCTGCAGGGTGAATGAGCAGGGATGTGGGGGGGGGGGGCTTCCTCTACTTAGATAGACCCTGAGGACCTGGGCTGAACAAATCGTTCAGCTTGCAGGGAAGGTAAGGGCCGGGAGTTTTGAGTCATAGTGCAGGTAAGGGGTCAGGAGATTGCATTTCTAAAGGGTTCTGATTAGGAAATGAGGCTGTGCCCTCGGACTGCACTGGCACTGGTGAGGCAGCAGGTAGCGGGCACTTTCACATTTCATCGATTCTCTCACAGTCTATCAGAGGCTTGTGCTGTTTTTTTTTGTGAGGTTGTGTCATCTCATTTACCTGCCCTCCAAGCCTCCCGTGCCTGGAGGCACACCTGACCTGGGGCCACACACGGCGCATATATGTACGACCAGCAGGTGACCATCTCACGCTGGGCGTGGCTTCTCAACCATCTGGGAGGCATTTCCTAGGCACTACTGAACCTGGCCCAGCACTCTCTCCTGCCTCTTTCCTGCATGTGTTCCTGCCACCGCCCAAGGGACCCCACGACCTGGCCCCTGCTTCTCATGGATTCCATCCACTGGCAACTAAATCTTGTTCTTTTATTACTATTTATTATTTTTTAAGCTTATGTATGTATTTTGAGAGAGAGAGAGAGAGAGAGAGCAAGAGTGGAGGAGAGAAAATCCCAATCAGACTCTGTGCTGTCAGCATGGAGCCAGATGTGGGGCTCAAACTCACAACCTTGAGATTATGACCTGAGCTGAAATCGAGTTGGACACTTAACTGACTGAGCCACCCAGGTGCCCCTGAATCCTGTCCTTTTAGCAACTTGCCTGGGATCTTGGCATTTCTCACTGGTGTCATCTGTGTCTAAAGAGACCTGCTTGGTCTCTTGTCCTGCTGTTCTCCATTCATCCTTGGCTCATCTCCTTGGTGAGCTCCCTCCCCCTGCCTGCCACCAGCTTTGCCCTCCAGCCCCATCCCCATTCCTCCTGGTGACCTACAAGCTTCTTCAGGTTCAGCTCTCAGTCATCCTAATCCTCATTTGTTTGGTCTTCCTTAGACCCTGTGCTCGAATATAAGCTCCGTTTGGGCAGGAGTGTGAGTTTTATTCATGAATTATTTCTGTTAGTACAGAGCAGTGCTTAGCCCATAGAGGGGGCTCAATAAATATTTGCAGAGGGAATGAATTTGAAGGGATTTCTCTTTATAATCTGTTACAGTTCCTAGCAACCTTTCCTATCAGTGAGTTTTCCCTCTGTTCAAATTCAATCCCTCTGCTACAAAAAGCAAGCACATCCTTGTCTGGGTTTTTGAGGCAGCTGTCAACCCAATTAGGTGCCCATTGCTGTAAAGCACAGTAACCTGGTTTAAAAGGAATCAGGGAGTCTTTACTGACAGTTTTTTCTCCTCTACTCTGAATAATGTTGATTTCTTGACTAATCTCTTCAGAAATGTGTTACTATATTCACAGGCCAGTCTGGAAAGGGCCCACATTAGGCAGGCAGTTTGCGATGTTTACAAAACAGTAAGAGGTTTGGGCTCTTGTCTTCTAAGACCTTGACAGGGCTCTGGAAAGCATCTTGAAAGCACTGGTGCTCAAGTGGGTTCATGGTGTGCTTTGGTCTGGGAAAGTCTGTGAACCAGAATGCCTATGACTTTGGATCTGTTTCTAATGGAAATCATCAGGGAATAAAGTGGCTTCCTCCCCCCATTTGGTGGAAAGCTCTTTGTTGGCAAATGGAGTCATTTGTCATCTCAATGCTAGCTCAAGACCAGGACTGTCTCCTGAGAGGACTGTCCTCGGAAATGTTGAAACTAGGAAAGAGATGGCAATGCCTCATCCCCTTTCCCCACCCTGCTCTTCCTCCTGGAAGTGCCCACTAATGGGAGGATGAGAACAAGGACAGTGGACAGAAAGTGTAAGTGAGTAGTACTTTACTCTGGGACCAAGTGCTCCCTTGAAACATGGTGTCCAAGACTTGAGATGCCCCAAGAACTGGAGGGGTGCCTGGGTGGCTCAGTAGGCTAAGCATCCAACTCTTGATTTTGGCTCATGTCATGACCTCACAGTTTGTGGGTTTGAGCCCCCTGTTGGGCTCTGTGCTGATAACGGGAAGCCTTCTTGGGATTCTCTCTCTCCCTCTCTCTTTGCCCCTCCCCTGCTTGCATACATGTTCTCTCTGTCAAAATAAATAAATGAATGTTAAAAAAATAAAAATTAAAAAAAAAAGAACTAAGGCCCTGAGCTACTTTGTTTGACCTTGTTGAGAATCTCAGGTGGCATTGGGGTGGAAACAGTGCCAGAGCCAGCTTGTACTAGGTACCTGTGGTGGCAATGAAGGAGTGTCAGGGTGGCCAAACCTCTACTGGCCTTCTAAGCTGTCTCCTTCACTCTCGCTGTATCTCCTAGGTATCCACCTTCATACTGAAACCTGAATAATCCTTCTAAATCAGAAACCCACTTAAGACCTGTCTCTGCTTCATATCCCTCAATACACTCCATGATGCATGGACTCATGTCTGTGTTCTGTGGCACTTCACGAGCTGCCTGGTACCTTCCTCCCTGGCCTCACTTCTGCCCTCAGCCTACTGCAGACATGGGCTTCCAAGGTCATCAGAGTTTGCAGGCTCCTGCTTCTCCTGCCTAGGCCCCTTTCCCATTGTTTCTCATGCCCCATACCTTTTCCCTATTTTTCCTTACTTGACTACACTCTCTCCATTCCTTCAGACTACATTTATGGGTCTTCTGCTCTCCAGGAATACTTCCCACCCTTCCATCGCCTCAGGGTCATTAGGAAGTGTTTGTTCATTTATAAGCATTTACTGATTGCCCATTGCATACGAGGTGTGAGAAATAGAGCACAAAGACTCAGCCTTCATTGTTGACGAGCACACAGGCTGGATGTCCAAATGTCCTATTCCTAGTTCATGAACTGCAAAGAGTGAGAATATCGAGAGGCTGTCCCTTGTATACAGGAAGAACTTAATCATTGTGTGATGAGTTTTGTTTAAAAGTTAAAATGAAACATGAGCTTTTAGGATCACTGGGCTATGCCAACACTCATATATCAAAGCATGATATTCCCTTTATGGTGAACATAAATACCTGTGTTATTACATATATTTGTTAGCATAATGTACGTGTTTAGCCCTTCAGGTCTAGTGGGAACAAACATGGAAGTTCTGTCCAGTGTGAACATTTCACCATGCCCTGCAAAAAGGCTCCCATTTCTGGGCTCAGAAGAAATGCTCAGAGTTTATGTTTAATATTGCCCTGATGATATGCCATGGTGGCTATTGAAATGATGGTATTGTTTATTATTGGATGAGGAGTAACAATGAGTCCACTAAAATAAACCTATGATATTGATACTGAGCAATCTTGGAATGTGGTTATTTTGTTTTTTCTTCCTCATTTGTCGGAAGGCAGTTGAAAAAAGCCCTCCAATTAGTGGAAGGACACACTGCATTTGTGTATCTTCTGGCCCCATGAGGTAATTCATTTCTGATAATAAAAAAGAGCATTACCTAATTCAAACTTTTATTATGGTGGTGTATTGGGCAACCATAAAATGCACCTATGCAAATAATTTATTGACCATATGATAATGAGGCAACATGCCTAAGCTGCTGGAAAGTTCTCCTCAGTCCACAGAGACCGGTGGGCAGAATTGATCACTTTCAGGGTGGAGGTGTTAGCATGGGAAATGATCAGTTCAGCAGCCCGAATGTTCCCATTGTTATCTAATAGAAACTTTATTGCAGTTATACTCAGTGGGAGATCAAATCAATTAAAAAAAATTCCTGTCAACAGTCATTTGTCAAGTTCAGTAAGAAGACTGATAAAGGCTGAAGAGATTCAGGGTTGCTAAAGTGGAACCCAGTGGCTCTCAGAAAACTGGAGGTGATGCTCATTGACCTCACACAGGCCACTGGAAAAGATTTTAGGACTGAGTAAGATGGTTGGATTTGAATGGCATGGCCTAGCTCTGCAGAAAAGCAGCCCATTTAGTTTTGGCTTTAATCTTTGGAGGAGAATGCTCTGTATCCAGTGATAATAACACAAAATATATTCTGATCCTTTCAGTAGCCCAATTTTAGGCAGGCCTTCCCAATTTGGGGGACCAGTTTCTCTAAGTAGAATAAGAGGATGGATGAGTTTCTGTTGATCCATAGCCACTCCACAATGTGCTTTAAACAACAACTATTTTATTGTTCACTATTCTGTTGGTCAGGGATTTGGGCAGGGCCAGTGGGGGAAAGGTGATGTCTGGTCTCTGCCCAACGTGTTGTCAGCTGGACATCTTGGAGGAACCAAGATGGCCCCACTCACACAGCTGGGGTTTTGGTAATGGCTGGAAGCTGGGATGTCTCAGTTCTCCTCCATGTGTCCTTTTTCCTCCTCCAAGGCTTCTAGCTCCCCATGGCCTCCTAGTCTGTCAGAGTACTGGACTTCGTTACATGGCCAGAGGACAAAAAAGGAAGCTGCCATGCTTCTTCACGCTTAACTTCAGAGGCTCCACAACTTCCCTTATGCCATATTTTTTTGGTCAGTGCAAGTCACAGGGCCAGCTGAGGCTCCAGGATGGCAGAATAGATCCCACCGCTTGGTAGATAGAGCAGCAAATTCACACTGGGAAGAGCATGAGGGGTGGGAGGGATCGATGTGGTGATCTTAGGAAACAATCTACCATGGATGGTGAAACTATAATCACTTTTTAAAAATTTTTACTTATTTATTTTCAAACAGAGAGAAAGAGTGCAAGAGGAAGTGGGGGAAGAGCAGAGAGAGAGGGAGAGGGAGAATCCCAAGCAGGCTCCATGCTTGCTCAACACAAAGCCTGACATGGAGCTTGATCTTACAACTGTGAGATCATGACCTGAGCCAAAATCAAGTGCTAGACACTTAACCAACTGAGCCACCCAGGCGCCCCTAAGCTATAATCACATTTGAATGTTCAAGCAGTCTTGGAAGTCAATGCTGTGCCCTTTGTCTCTGAGCCCTGCAATTAGAGAAATCAAGCCCAGGCATGTCGTTTGTTCCCCAGCAGCCCCACTGTCCAAAGTTTGATCGTCACATAGGGTATGGACACCAGGATAAGCCAACATGCTAGCAAGGTGATGCTATGTAGTGGTCAAGGTCCTCACCGATCATCTGGCTTCCACACTCATCTGTTTGTCAGCTGGTTTAAAGAGATCTTCCAACTGATCTTTGATCAGTTGATCAAAACCAAATTTACATTATTGAAGCCAAACAATATGGAGCTGAAGTCAGTCCCTTACTACCTTCCAGAAAGACTCTAGGTAGCTGCCTCTCTGGAGAGTTAATATTGAGGTGTTGTTTCATCACCTTGGGTTGGATAAACCCATGTCATTTTTTTTAAAAACCTTAAAAAATTATTATTAGTTTCAATTAGGTGGTTACATTGTTTATTTTAGCGCTGCCATCATTTCACAGTCTCAACCCCTCTTATTGCCAATGAAGGATTCTGGGAGTTCTTCCATGGTTGCCTAGTAACAAGCTAGCTGAGGCCAGGACATACCTCTGCCCCTAGAAGGAGGGAAGGACATTGTACCCAAAATCAACTTTCCAAAGGACAAGTGACACTCTGAGATTCAAGGTTCTAGAATCGAGGACTTGTCTGTCATCTAATTCCTTTGCCTGTGAGTCCCAGCCAACAGCAAGCAGTGTCTTAGGTGTTTTCCAGCCCTCGTCAGACAGGAATACTGGTCCTATTCTTACAACTAAGATAATCAACTGCTTCTCCCAACCAAGATTGCTATGAAAAACAAAATACATTGGAGTATGTGCAAATTTGTAGGAATATTTTGGCTTCTTTAGGGCTGTTTATTTTCACGACCAAGCATGTGCATATACACATATATTTAGGTAAAGAAAGGTACTCAGTTGATGCAACAGATCTTTGAGCCCTGGACCAAAGAGTGAATACATGACTTCCTGGCTAAGTATAGAGCGTTATCCCGTGCAAGAGTAATTCCAAGGAGAAGTCATGTGACTAAAGTGGAGCAGAGCAGTCTTTCCTTGGAACTGATATGTTGACTTTGGAAAAGAGAAGCTCTGACTTACTGTGTGGTGACTGGTTGGTCATTTCCCAGTCCTGTGGAGAAGGTCCCGCATCTTCAGTAGGAAACAACAAGGACAACATACACAAAGGGAAGAGATAAGCAGAGATGAGATATGGCAGAGATGGAGACAGTATCAGGATAAAGTCTCCAGCTATTGTTCTGTAGCTCCTGAGTCATGTAGGTCTTTCCTTCAGTTCTGTGAGCTCTTTAGCATCTTTACTTGCTACAAAAACTAATACCTTCACTTTGTGCTTACTAACCCAATTTTGCTAATATACCAAATTTTGTCAACCTTTCACCATATAGAATTGGCATGTTTCAAAGAACACAGCTGACTCCTGGATTTTTATTTCCACTCCATAAAGAAGCACATAATGGCTGCAAAAGATTGTGATTGTTCTTTAGAATATAGCCACAGAGAAATATAAAGATTGTATAAGCTAAGTAGGTTATTAACTCATCTATATTAAGTTGAAGCAAATATAAATAAAACATACTTAATGCAAATACCTTCTGGCTTGATATCCCCTGTTGCTGATTGCATTTTAGCTGCAACAATATCTCCCGTCCCACATGTTCCTCTACAATGTGAACTTGACACTTTATCGGTCAAGGTATTCAGTCTGTGTTCCCTTTCTTTGGACGTGGGCAAGCGTGTGTCTCATTAGTAATGAATAGAAAGTGACAAAAGTGAGGCTGTGTGATTTCTGAGGTTAGGTCATACAAGCAATGTTGCTCTCACTTTGCTAGCTGGGACACTTAGTGTGCTTTTTGTTTGTTTTTTGTTTTGTTTTGTTTTGTTTTGTTTTTGAGCACTGACCCACAATGGAGTAAGTCTGACTACTCTGAGATCACCATACTGTGAGGAAGCTCAGGTCAGTGGAGAAACCATGTGTGGGTCCTCCAGTTGATAGTTTAAGAGAAGATCCCAGATGAAAATCAGCATCAATTACCAGACACACGGATAAACATACATCCTGATGAATGGTGGACTCCATCAAGTCCACCTCAGCATATTATCTCTGGGAGGTCCACAAAGGGTCTCCCACATGTACTCACAAAGCAGTCTTTGCCTGCTGTCTCTACTGTTGTTACAGGATCCATCCTTGTCACTGTCTTTCTTCTCTTGTTTGTGATGCTACCTGAGATGCTCCATTCCTGCCTTTACCCTTCTCTCATTCTCATTTCAAGGTCCTTATCAAAGAAGAATGATTTTAAAGTTTTTAGTACTTAATGATTCCAAGGCTGGTGAAGACTCAGTGTTGGGCAGGAAGAGACTCGTGTCCCTAAATTTTGGTTACACTTTGTCACCTAGGCTCCAAAGCAGCTCAGGGTTTCACAAAGCCACTCCTTAGTAGTTTCCTGCTGGCCCCAGAAGTCAAACTTCTTCAACAGCTCTTACAGAGCACATACTATGGGGCAGGACTACTCTAAACACTTTAAGGATTTTAGCTTACTTAACCTACATAAGAGCTCCATGAGTCACCCAGTTAGGAAGTCATAGAGCCAAGGGTCAGATCAAGACAGTTTACTCAAAAGTCCATGTTTTTAACCATTGTTCCTGATAAATCCTTAGGGGCTCACATCCAGTCAATGTGGCCAGAGAAAGAACAGAAGCCACTCTATCTCCTCCATCTTCCTTAACTCTCTTATGCCTCGTTCCCAGTTATCATGCTGGTTGATCAACGTGTGTGTCGTGTGTGTGTGAATGGGTGTGTACACATACACGTTTGCATGCTCGTGCACCCATATTTTTCTATACTGTGTATACTTGAAAGCCAATCATGGCTTGCCTAAGTCTACGGATGAAGGTAAGACCAGCCAATGTTTGTTATAAGAGATGAGCAAACCCTAACCCAGTCAACCTTAAAGGCATCTGGATTTTAAAGAGCTTTCCAGGCCCTTTAATGAAACCTATCAGGCCAGACTAATGATGCTGCTGCTTGCCATTCATTCTCATCGGGTTTAATGAAGATAAAGGGGCTCTCTTTATGTGTCTAGTTGGGCTTAACAAATTAACCAGCCTGCCAAAAGGGTACATGCAAACAGAATATTTGTCCTCATAATGTTCATTAGAAGGGAGAAAGTTAACTAACCTTTTTTGCTGCGTTTCTTTTCCCAGGGCCCAGTGAAAGCTGCGGAGCAAAAACATCATCTCTAATCTTATTTCTGATGGGCCTTTCCCTAACTTCTCCTTTTATGATCTTTTCACAGCTGTTATATTGAATCAGTATCATTATGTGTTTAAAAAAAATATTATGCTCTGTGTCTCAGAGCTAACTACCCAGAACTAAATATTCTGGCCCCTTTTCGGAAGATGACAGGCGATTGGAGATCTGGAAAGGGTGGCGGGATTGTTTGTTTGCTTCTTGGGTCCTCTTGGCAGCTCCCAGTGAATGATATGAAAGCTGAAGTCCTCAGCTTTTTGCTACAGGTTCCTGGTATAACTATGAACTCCTCTCTCCAGCAGATTGCAATTCCTCCCTTTCCTGAGAGTACACCTCTTTGCAATGGAACTTTGTCCCTCTTCTGATTATGAGTTGGAACCTGGACTTCGCACCTTGAAGCCAGGCTTAGAAATGTGATTTGTTTTGTTCAATGAGATATTATCAAAGGCTTGAAGGGTACTTATGCTTTGGAGTTTGCTCTCTTTTGCTGCACCTGGAATCTTGAAACCCCTGTTACCTGGCCCAAGGTGAGTCAAGTACGGCTGACTCAAGTAAACCAAGTCCTTATTGAGTTAGCCTTTTGTAAGAGCAGACATTCAAAACTGGGAATGAGACCTGTTTGAAAACCAGTTATATAACATGTTGCCATATTCATGAATCTCTAGCAGACTGAATAAAAGGTACAGGAAAACCTTGGATTGTGAGTAATTTATTCTGGGAGTGTTCCGCAAGATGAGCACAAATTTCTAATTAACTTGATCAACAAGCGATGTCTTGCAATACGAATAGTGCATGACGCTGAATGTCACATGATCACAACTGAGCCAATGGTTCTTGAGATTCGCTTTGATAGATGAATGCTTTGGATTACAAGCATGTTTCTGGAATGAATTATGCTCACAAACCAAGGGTTCGATAGAAATTACACAGTGTTATCATTTGGGTTCTTTTCCCCAATGACTTGCCCCCATCAGTGTCCAGCAACAACAAGTTAGTTATTAGACGAAGCACTAAAAACTAATGAGATAGCCAGCGCAAAGGTGAAAAAAGATGTCTAGGACCAAAGGAGTTTTACCTGTTCACTGAGTAGCTCTGTTTTCAGAATAGACAAGGAAATTTAGAAGTCTTGGAGAACACTAGGGTAAAAAAAATTAAAATTAAAAAACAAACCCACAAACAACAAAAACATTAATCAGAATAGCTTTGAATCCAACTTCCATGAGGAAGAAAGGAGCTGAGAGAGGCCCCACAGATCGAACCCACCTTGCACATATTATTATCTCACATATTTTTCAGATCTTTTGTGTGGAACTCATTTAATGTCTATAAAACTTATAGACATCCTGGGATTATAGACACTAGGGAAATGTTGCTCAGCTAGTGCAAAAGCCCAATACAAAAAAAATAATAAAAGAAAGGAGATGCTGCTCAAAGTTTAGATGCTTTCATTTGTAGCTTCCCACATGATGGGGTGTGAGGACAAAGAAATAAAAGTGGGGTGTTCAAAGAAGTACTATGTTCTAAACCATTCCTTCTCATTCTACCATCTTCTCCATGTAGGATAGGAAAACAACTCTTAACAGTGGCTTTATAAAGGTACTTCTGGATTTTGTTGCTGTTAGTACACTTCCCAGTTATACCACACTATTTTGATTTTCAAAAGGATGTAGCTCATTTTGCAAATTTTGTAGGTTTGACAATTATTTCCAGATAAAAATTTTTAAAAATGTAGCTCCAGGGGTGCCAGGGTGGCTCAGCCAGTTAAGCATCTGACTTTGGCTCAGGTCATGATCTCACAGTTCATGAGTTTGAGCCCCAAGCCAGGCTTTGTGCTGACGGCTCAGAGCCTGGAGCCTGCTTTGGATTCTGTGTCTCTCTTTCTCTCTGCTCCTCCCCCACTCACTCTGTCTCTTTCTCAAAGATAAATAAACATTTAAAAAGTAGCTCCATGGAAAATACCTTAAAATATTCACTCTAATCAATAGTTTATTGAGAACCTATTAAGTACCCACTACTGAGCTGGACACCATTGCAGATAATAATAATAAATGATACCACTTACTGCTACTTACGTAAGGTTAGTCCCTTTAAAGAAGCTGATAAAAACTCTCAATGGGCAACTTCCTTACACTATAAATTTTTTTAGACTCATGATCAGTGATAAATATTTTCAGCATAGAGATTGGATCTTAGCTTTGGTGACTTTATCACCACATCATGAACCAAAATATTGTTCAAGGACTTTGCTTTTTTCCAAGGATCAGTTATAAAAAAAAAAAAAATCTCCAAATAACTTTTCCTTCCCAGATCTTTGGGTCCTTGATGCTTTCCTCTCTGGAAACTGTGTCCAAATGGACTTTGCTTAGAGCTGGGTCTTTGATGCTATTGGTTTTTCTCTCCTCTCTGCTATGTCCAAACTTCTATGCAAGGAGTCTGAACGCCCCCTATGGGGTTTATAATACATTAAAAATTCTCTTTCATCATATCATTTATTATCTGCAATTACATGACAGTGAAACAGTAGAAGTTCCTCTCTTTTCTGTGATAGGCTAATTCTTATGATTAACTAAAGAACTGTTAAATGTTACATCAGTGCTCCACTGTCATTATGGAATTAGTATTCACAGCCCTGGATGGGGAGAGTTCTAACAAAACTGAAAGGTTGGGGAAGCGAGTCTTTGCTTCCCAAGTTGCTGGGACTTAGATCCTCTAAACACTGATCTTAAAATTTGGCATCTGAATGTCTTTTCTGGAGATTTCAAAATGAATCTTGTGTACTTTCCAGCCTCTAACTGATCCTGGATTGGAAACAGAAGACAGAAAGCCAATTTGCACAGGGCCTCATTGCTGAAAATGATAGAAAACTCATTGTAAGTCATGTAATGACATGGGCCAGAGAGGCCATGTCCCTTCCTAGAGTAAACTATTTAAAAGTGTGGGGCTCCAAATCATGGAAAGAGCCTAAATGTCCATCAACTGACAAATGGATCAAGAAGATGTGGTTTATATATACAATGGAATATACATGGCAATGAGAAAGAATGAAATCTGGCCATTTGTAGCAACATGGATGGAACTCGAGGGTGTTATGCTAAGTGAAATAAGTCAGGCAGAGAAAGACAGATACCATATGTTTTCAGTCATATGTGGAACAGGAGAAACTTAACGGAACACCATGGGGGAGGGGCAGGGCGAAAATAGTTACAGACAGGGAGGGAGGCAAACCATAAGAGACTCTTAAATACTGAGAACAAACTGAGGGGGGGGGTGGGGGAAAGGGGAAAATAGGTGATGTGATGGGCATTGAGGAGGGCACTTGTTGGGATGAGCACTGGGTGTTATATGGAAACCAACTTGACAATAAACTATATATATATAAATAAATAAATAAATAAATACATAAATAAATAAATAAAATAAAGTCAGCAACTGCAAAAAATAAAAATAAAAAAAATAAATAAAACTGGGGCTCCAGGCAGACAGAAAGAGGGACGTGGAACATATGAAATTCAGTGCTGTTTTTCTTAGAGCTCCTCAGGTACCTTGCTCCAGGGGTGTTCATCAAGTGAACAGCATGAAGATGGATTTAAACATCAAAGAGCAGTCAGAGAAGAAAGAAAGTGCTTTTCTACTGAACTTTGTATGATTTTTACTTTTAGCTCTTGAACCCCAGTTCCTACTTTAAGTCATGGCCCATATCCAACACTGGAGAACAAAATTACGTTTCCCATGAAGATTTCTCATGACCAGCTGTGGCAGATGCTCTCCTCTCTCCCCTCCTCTTCTCAGTACACCCTGCCCCCCATCCCAAGACTTGTGACTCTCAACACATGTCAGGGAGTTAGGCTTCTGGGAGCAACTTCTGGTCAAGGATGAATGCAAGTGGGAGGGTCAATGCCCCTGCTCTCTCACACCTTGGGTGGGACTACTCAGAGGTATGTTTAATACTGTTAACTCCCCAGGGGGATTAGGCCCCAGTTGCTCAGAGTGGAAGTCTTCTTCAATATTGGGTGCTTCCCTCCTTGGTCTCACTTCCCTACTCTGCTGCAGATACTTCTTAGGGGCATCACTCAAACTCATCTACCTCTGTGTCAAGGTCTATAAACTAGAGGAACCCAACTAAAGACATAGCCTTTTTAAGAGAGCCCCTTAGTTCTATTTATTCATCACTCATTCACCATGCATTTACTGTGGACCTGTCATGTGTAAGGCACAATGCTAGGAGCTGAAGAAAGAAAGAGAAGAGGCATGTACCTTCCTGTTCCTTAGAAGTGACTTAAAACAAGGCCACCATAAGAGAGGCATGTGAATTCTCCAAGATCTCTAGCTTAACGGTTCCTCCAGGAGCCCCCAGAATGAACCCCTTGTGTCCTCTAAACAGATTGTGGATAGGAGATTGTTAAACAACTTCCTTGACTTTTTTTCCTGCCCATTGCTTCTCCTCAGTCTTATCTCTGTGTCTCTATTCAGTTTTTTTTTTTAAATTTAAGTTTACTTGACACACTGCTACATTAGTTTCAGGTGTTCAACATAGTGATTGGACAACTCAGTCTTGAGTTCTTGAAGATGTTTTCTTTGAAATGTTTGATTGAAACAAAATATCCATACAAAAGTGCCCATGTCACCTTACAAGTCTCTTCTTCAGACTCCCTGCAGACACTCTTCCCACAGGATAATCGCTATCCTGATTTCCCCAGAGTGGTCCTTTTTTTTTTCTTTTTAACTTTAAATATTCTTGTCTGTGAGGTTCATCCATTGTTCTGTACTTAACTGTGCATTGTTTATGTTCATTACTGTGTAGTATTCCAGTGTGTGAGTAACCATGATTTATCTACTCTACTATATTTTGCTTTGTTTTGTTTTGTTTTATGTAATTTCCACCCCCAACATGGGGTTCAAACTCATGACTCTGAGATCAAGTCACATGCTCTACCGACTCAGCTAGCTAAGTGCCCATATCTGCTTTACTGTTGATGGGCAGCTGAGTGGTTTCTAGTGGAGCCCATTGTGAATAGTGCTGCTGTAAACATTCTAGCACATCTTTTGATGAATACATGGGTACAATTCCATTGGGTATATGCTCAGAAGTGACTTTGGGTCATAGACTACACGTGTATGTTTAGCTTTGGTGGATGCTGACAGTTTTCAGCAGTGGGTGTAGTGGATTACACTCCCACCAATAGGGTATATGAGTCTCATTTTTCCAAATCCTTTCTAATGATTGGTTTTTATCCATTTCTTCTCATTTTAGCTAGTCTGGTGGGTGTGGGCTGTGCCTTTTTGATTTTTCTATAGAGAAAGATTTAAATATTTTATCTCTGTTTGCATCAGAAAGCCAGCAGTCTCATATGAGAGTTTTGTGATTAATAAAATTTTGCACCTGCTATTAAACTTTTGTTTTTGAACAACTTTTGTCCATAATCTTTGAAATTATGACTCATTGTGAGGGCTGCCTTTTGCAGAGCCAATCTGAATACTTTAACCAGCTAATCCTCCTTCCCACCTGGGAAGTGTTTGCATCACCCCCTCTCTAATGAAATGTGGGTCCACCCACCTGAGTGTCCCTCTCTGTCAGTCCTTTCTGCCTCATTATCTCCCTGATGCTTTCATTTTTCACTCCATTTTTCTGCTTGATCTTCACCATTATTTGGAAGAACCCCACCACCACCACCACCACAAAGCAACAAGCATCTCTTTTCTTTTGACTATGTGTTCACCTTTTCCCAGGAAACCTTTGAGGTGACACACAAGTTAGTTTGTATTCTTAAGTATTCTCTTTTGCTTCTAAATGTTAATTTGTCCTTAGAGTTTGTTTAAGAGTGATTAAGAGTATAGGCTCTGAGGTCATACTTCCTCCCTCTTCTTCCTTCCTTCCTTCCTTCCTCAAATGTTTATGGAAGCCTATCATGTGTCTGATCTTGTGCCAGGAGCTGTGATGTAATGGTAAGCAAAAGCAGTTATGGTCCCTTTCCTCAATGAGTATAAAATTTTGTTTGTGGAATAATCAGATATTCACACTAATATGTTCTTACAAACTGTGATATGTATTGAGGAAGAAAGGCATGGGGTTTTTGGATAGTGCCTAACAAGGACATATGACCTAGTCAGGTGCTGTGAGAGACTGTTGGCCTGAGGCCTAAATGATGGGAAGAATTAGGTAGATACCCCATCCACATTGGGGAGTATCTTTAAGGGATTATTTGCTCTTTCAGTAATTGCCCATTGCTGGCGGTGGAAGGGGAGAGTCTGTGTTATAGACTACTTACTTGGTACAACCACCCCCATAGACCACGTATCTTGGTGTTCATACCTTTGTATAGTCCCTTCCTACATTAATTAGTCTTGGTCATGTGACTTGTTTTGGCCAATGGAAAATTAGCAAGAAGAGTATATCTCTTGAAACCGTGGACCACCATGAACAAGTTTGACTAAGCTGTTGGCAAGTTCATGTGGAGAGATGCCCTGGATGCTAGGAGAGTATAGGGAAAGTGAGAGACACAGAGAGAAATCAAGCCAGCTCCCAGTGGTTCTAGCTAAAGCTTGTGAATGGTACCATCTTAGCTCTTCCATTCCCTAGTCAAACCATGCCAGCCCACAGCATGTGGGGCAGAGGCATCCCTACTGTGCTGTGCCTGAATTGTAGAATCCTGAGCAATAAATTGTGGCTCTTCCTTTTTTTTTTTAATTTAAAAAAATTTTTAATGTTTATTTTGAGAGAGAGAGAGAGAGAGAGAGAGAGAGCAGGGGAGGGACAGAGAGAGAGGGAGACACAGAATCTGAAGCAGGCTCCAGGCTCCAAACTGTCAGCACAGAGCCCGACATGGGGCTCGAACCCACAACTGTGAGATCATGACCTGAGCTGAAGTCAGACACTTAACTGACTGAGCCACCCAGACGTCCCTTGTGGCTCTTCTTTTAAGCCATGAAATTTTGAGATAGTTTGTTGTACTGCAATAGATACCTGAAACATGTTCCTCATTCATCCTATCTGATTTGGGTGCCTACTGAGTTTCAGATGGCACTGAATGGAATCAACGCCTTCCTTCATGTAGTCCAGTCAAACCCAGGAGTTTTAACCCCAAGTTCACGAACTCCTTGAAATCATATTCCCTATTTTGGATTATATATATATATATATATATATTTTTTTTTTTTCTGGAGGGAGAATTCATGGCTTTCACTATACCATTCTCAAAAGGATCTGTGATTCCCAAAAATGAAGAATAAGTGTTTCAGAAGAAAATATAAACACATGGTACATTCTACAAAAAAGTCATTTCGAATAAACTGCTCTCTGGGAACAAAGTGAAAATAATGATTAATTATGCTAATTGGTGTCGGAGTGGTCTCCACAGTGGAGGTGATATAACTTTATGTCCCTGAGACCACAGTCAGTAAAACAGCCTGGAACTTTTATGCCAAATAATTTTTTCCTCCTCTTGTGTTACATAGAGTTCATCAATACCCCTGATCTTTTACCCAATGGGGCCACTCAGGTGCCCTATATCCTTGATCTTTTAAGACGGGCCAGTTTCCTCACACTTCCTCTAAAGACAAATAAGAATTTAAATAAATAAATTCCAGATATTACAGTAAGTAATAAAACTCATGATTAGGCTTGCTTCCAGCATTCTTGGGGTCCAGGGCAGAGGCAAAAATGGAGGCTCACATACAATGGCTAAATATGTTAAAGTTACAAGTTAGGAACAATAAACTCTTTTTTTAAATTAAAAAATTAATGTTTATTTATTTTTGAAGGAGAGAGACACAGAGCATGAATGGGGGAAGGGCAGAGAGCGAGGGAGATACAGAATCCAAAGCGGGCTCCAGGCTCTGAGCTGTCAGCACAGAGCCCCACGTGGGGATTGAACCCACGAACCATGAGATGACCTGAGCCAAAGTCAGATGCTTAACTGACTGAGCCACCCAGGTGCCCCAGGAATAATAAATTCTTAAATAAAATATATTCTTCTCTCTCACCTTGTCAAAATTAGTTTTGAATGCAGAATTCTCAACATTTCAGAAATCTCTACTGACATATGGCAGTGTGGAGAGAGATGGTCAGGCTCCCTGTGTTAGAGGATTACCTGTCTCCTCCTCCCCATCCCTGTCTCTGTCCTACACAGGAATCTCAACCCACATGTCCATGATCTGTCCATATGTCCCCATAAACAGCCATCCTTTTGGACCCTCTCAAGTTTGGGGGTGCACAAAGCAGCAACATAGTTTACTCCCAGAAGGGTGGACCCTTCCTTATGATGGACCCAGGGAAAGGGTTCATGCAAGCCCTTAACGTGGACTGTAGACCTTTGGAGCAGAGAATTTGAAAGTCTCAGACATCTGGTGTGTGATCTAGAAGGAGGTTTTGGGATCTAGGTGTATAGAACCCTTTGGTCTCACAGATTCCTCACGCCCAGGGTATAGCCAGAAGATGACCAGAGTGAAGCCTGTTAAAGTTGTGACTTTTCAGTGTGTGCAGTGTGACTGGTCCAAACTGAGATGTGTTGAATGAGTTGATTGTAGAATGCATGTTGCCTGTTAAAAATGCAGTACAAAGAAAATAAAAAGAATGCAAATTTCTCATTAAAGGCATTACAGTTGTTTCTTTTGTTTTTTTTTTATTTTTTAAATCAAGATACAGGAAATTTAAAATTACCTACGTGGCACGCATTTGTGGCTTTCTTGGGCAGTGCTGCTCTAAAAGCATGGGGCCCAGGACAGTGGCCCCTGTTCTCCTGATATTATGGTATCAGAGTGATAATGCTCTAGACAGCTCTCTCTCCTTCCCCATCCCCTGTCCCACCCAGTCCCACACAACTCTTACCTTGTTTTAATTGTTCTCATCTCCCAAATGCTTCTTAGATTCATGGTCAGACTTTGATATATTATTCTGGACTCCTACCCTGGGATTTAATAACCTTCCTGACTCTTCTCACACTTGCTCTCTGGTATTTATTTCTGAGTTACTTCTCTCCTTTGCCCCTTCCTTCCACTTCCCATTGTCTTGAATGAGGACCTTTGTTTCCATCCCCAGAACCACGAGTCTGGCCCTTTAGGTATGACCTAGCCTATCCCTGGTTTTCCTTGTGAAGAGTAAGATCCCATAAGCTCCTTTATTCTCTGTGGGTCATTTTGGATGTAGACTATTTTAGGTATTTGCTATAAGGGTTTGCATTTGATGGATAATAACTTTCTCTCTTAATCCTCTCAGAAAACATTTGCATTTTTGCTGGAGTTTTCAAGTATTTCCCTAAGGATGGAATCCAGTGGCAAGCCGACGGGGCAGGAGGAAAATTCTAGACTTTGCTTAAAGATTTTATAAATCCTTCTCTTTGCAAATATTATTCACTCAAAAAATGGTTATTTGAGTCCTTATGATGTCTTAGTCACTGCTCTTCTAAGCTCGAGGACTCAATAGTGAGTAAAAATGGAGAAATTCCCCGTGATAAATTAATTAAGAATCAAGGAATACAATATGCTCTATTGCAGAGGAGCATTCAGTGCTGTATATGGGAGGTCAGGGATGTGAGGGCAGCTTCTTGGAGAGGCATCCCCTGAGAATCAATAAGTTACTGAAAATGCAAATGGCTTCTTCAGACCCTTAATGGGGATTAGTGCTTATATGAGAAGGACAGAGGCACAAAGCCTACTGGTGACATGTTGGAGACCTGGCCATGCCTCTCTCCCTAAGGGACTTTTCTTTGCATAACACCCTCACAGCAAATGAGATTCAAATTTTTGGGCTTGTACCAGTTCACAGCATATGGGATTGAATTCCTTGCCTCACTAAAAGACCACATTGCTACTCATGGATATTTGGTCCTAACTGGAACAGGGATAATATTTTGAAATATTTCCCTTTGCAATTATTCTTTTGGACATTATTTTCCTTGCAGGGCTTATACTGTTAAAGCCAGAGAAACTGAGTTTGCCCCCAGAGAAAAGAGGATACAAAACTACTCAGGGTAAACCAAATTTATTGAATTCTTGGCTTTGGGGGCTTCTCTTGAGTCTATGGTGAGACAAGAGTCTCAAAATTCAAGTGAAAGAACCAGGAAGTTGAGGAAGGAAAGGAATACGCTATTTTTTTTTCTTCATGGAGGACCTAACAGTTTACCCTTGAAGAGTAAATTGGGTAAAGTATTCACAAAGCTATGAGAGTTGGTGAACTCTTACTTATGGTTTAAGACTCAATTTCAAGATCCTGTCTGAGTGTCCCTGTATTGAGCATTGAGTCTTATAACTCCCATAATGCCTCTGAGTATAGACCTATCTTCTGAAAAATGCTTCAGTTCCTCCAAAACAGGGATCATTTTTAAAAAATCTTTGTATCTCCAGCTCTAGCACAGCACTGGAATGATACTGATACTCAGTAAATGTTTATTAAGTGAGTAAATAAAAGAGCAAATTCTTAAAGGGCTGAGAGAAAATAGCAAGAAACAAGGCTGATACAAGGCAAGGTGGGGGCGGGGGTGGGATGGGGCATATTTTTTTCAACAGGTAATCAGGATTTCAAACCACTGACTGAAAGTGATACGGATTGTCCCAAGTTTTGAGTGGCCATCTTGAGAAATTCTCACATGTCACATGAAATGTAATCCTTGAGCCTTATTATGTGTCAGATGAAAAAGGACAAAGAACCCAAATTGGGGTTCTAATCCCTTCATCTGGCACTGTTATAGTTATGTGACCTTAGGGATTATTTTTTTTTTCTTCAACTGCAAGGTATCTTGGTGTCCATCTTGTCCAACTATCTCCCTTTGCAGATGAGTGAACTGAGTCCCAGAATTGTTAAGTGGTTTGCTAAAGTTTATACACAAGGCATTGGCTGAGACCTTTTCTCCAACAGAATGTTGAGCACGGCACCTTTACTTGGCTGCAAGAGAGAGGGTATGGCATGATTGAAAGCAGCCATCATGGAAAATCTTCAGGTTCAAGATAAGAGGCAAGTATAAAGTAGGGAAATGAAGCCAAAGCCACTGACGAGGTGTCTGGCAAAAGGTGCTGAGATGTCACAATGACAGACTTGAGATGAAGCAAAATCATGAATGAGCAAAGATAACTGTTGAGTTCCTAGAGGAAACCCAGGTATCTTGATCCTGGACTGATTCTATGACCCCAGGTTCAGTGCTGGTCTTCCAGCTCACATGCAACATATTAAAAATGGCAGCTCTCACTTAACAGGGCCTAGGTAACAACTCTTCTCAAATGTGATGACAGGGCTTGTCAGTGGTATTTATAGGTCTTAAGTTGCTAGCTCAGCCTGGGTATCTGGTCAGAAAATATTTTGCTTTGACTAATGGCCCAGGAACTTTGTTGTTTCCTCAAAGGCAGACAATGACTTACAGTTCCATTTACCCTCAGAACTCAGCATAATGCCAGGCACATGGGGTATTGTATTTGTCAGATAGGACAACAAATAATCCCTGGGTAACAAATAAGCCCTGAAATCCTAGAGGTTTCACATCAAGGGGTGATTTCTCTTTGGTGTAAGACTTGCAGGGTGTCTCCTCCAAGCAGACACTCAGATATCCAGGCTACTTTCACTAGAGGCTCTTCCAGTTCAACACACGGTCTCTGTTGTGCTTTCCAAAAAAAAGAAAGCTATGGTGGAGGCACACTGGTTTTTCACTGCTTTAGTTCAAAAGTATTCAAGTTGCTTTAGTTCAAAATCCTCAGGGAGGCTTTAAAGCACGGGTAACCGTAAATTAGGGTTTAATGTCTTTGCCTCAGTGCAACAGAGCCATGCAGCTGATGGTGTTCCAGTGATACAACATACATGCCAACCTGGCACAGGTACAGGAGATAGAGTCCAAAGAATCCAGCTTTTTTACTTATTAGCCCTGTGACCTTGAATACTCTTCTTAGCATCTTTGTCTCAGCTTCTTAATCTATAAAATGGATATAATCAATAATAATAATAAGTATCTATTTTCAGGATTGTTTAGAAGGCTCATTGAGAAGGTGAATGTGCAAAGGGGTTTTTAAAGTCTCAGATACTATTAGAACTTTTGTAGCATTTTTTTCCCTTTTGTTTTTTTCCCTCCAGGGCACTTTGTAGTTGTGATTGTCTTGAATCACACTACAAGTGAGTTACAAAGCTTGACCATGAATAGAGAGGGTTAACAAAGGACTGGAGTCTGTTTATTGTTAATTTTTCTGTGTTGTTACTGCCTACCATGGATCCTGGGACATAATGGTACTTAACAAGTATCTGCTAAATGAGTCGGTGATTGAGTGAATGAACTTGAAACCTCACCAATGTAATAAAGAAAGGAACATTCTCAATCCCTCTGGTTTTAGGATTGAAATGTAAGTCTCTTAGAATTCTACTCTAGTATTCCACATGGACTGCACATCAGTGCTTTCTCTTCACCATCCACCCATCTATTTCCCTTTACTCCATAAACTCTCTCCCTAGAACCATAAAAGGGCCCTTTGGGCCAGAGATGCAGTAACGTATTCTCTGTTGTGTCTTCTTTTCTCCAACCAAAATGATCATCCTTCCCCCTCTGCTAGGCTGGAACAAGTCCAACAATAATAATACCTATAAGATAATAATAATAACAGTAACACCAATAATAACAGTAACAGTTAACTGAGTATTACTTGCTAGTCACTGTGCTGAGCACATGACATCCATTATGTTTCTTAATCCTCCCACAACCTTGGAATGGGATCTGCTTCCTGTTTTAGAGATAAGGAACTTGGTAAGGTGATAATAGTGCTGTGATTTGAGTGACTCTGACTCCCAAACTTTTGCCCTGAACTGCTTTTCAATACTGCCTCTTTCGGAGTAAGCCACTTTCCAGATAGTGATGGTGAGTTTATTTTTGTTTCTAAACTCATTGTGATCTTTTTTATTTGTAAGATTATCTTTTCTAAGAACTTTAGTCATACTTTCAGCATCCACAACTGGCTCTTACAAACATAAAATATGACACTGATGATCTTACATAGCAGACACAACAGATTTGTCTGAGTTGCTACTCCCAGAACTGCAGTATTTCTATTTCCCCTGAAGGTTAAGATAAATTTATTTGCCTACTTTCTTATTCTAACTTTGTTCTTCAGAATATTCTTTCCACCATGCCTCCCAATCAAGTTGGTTTTAGGGTAAATGGCGCTCCAGGTACTCTTCCTGATCTTATCTGCTCAAAGTTGGTTATGTGAATCAAAAATTCTTCCTTGCTCACAGATTCTGTAGGCCAGGAATTCAAATCTGGCAAGGCAGAGGACTCTTCACTGCCTCCATGATGATGAAGACTCACCTGGAAAGACTTGATTGGTTGGGTGTGACTTGAACATCTGGGGGTTGGGCAGCTGACACTGAGGATTAGCTTCCATGGTGGTTTCCCTACTCACATGTCTGGTTCCTGGGTTTGGGGAAAGACTGTCGACCAGATTGCTTGGGGTTTCCTCACAAAATGTCAGCTGTGTTCCCAGAAAGTGTGCATTGAGAAGAAGCAGTCCTAGAGGAACTCGACCAGGATAATCAGGGGAGAACTGCATGGGCTCTTTTGATCTAGCCTTAGAGTCACACAGTACCATTTCCACTTTGTTCTCTTAAGCTACAAGTAAGTCATAAATCCAGCCCAGGTTCAAGAGGAGTGGAGTGACATTTCACCTCTCAACTGGAAGAGTTTGCAAGAATTTTCAGCCATTGGTAAAACAAGCCAGTAAAGAGCATTCATTGATGTGTTGATATTCTTTAGAGCAACTAAGGAATAGCACTCAAAGAGAGAGCAGGGTGACACAAACCACAGCACCAAAAGAAAAAAAAAAAACAACCTAAATTGGTTAACTGAGTCATGGCACAGTCTTACGATACAGCAGTTGCAGTTATTAAAATTACAGTTTCAAGTGATATTAAAAGATAAGGAGAAATGTGCCAATGTATTAGTAAGTTGAAAAATGCTACAGTCAGTATGTAGAACCTCTACATGTAATCACAGATTGAAAGAAGCTGGCATTATGGATGATTTCTCTTTTCTTCTGCTTATCCATATGTGTGAATATTTTTACAATAAACATATGTTGCTTTTGTAATCTGTAAAAAAAATTGAGATAGAAGGAAGGAGGAATTTGGGAAAATGAAAACATCTGCATTAGTTTCCAAAGAGCAAGAAACTGGGTCAAGCTATCATTTGCATGTGTGTTGGGTGGGGGCGAGGGGGTAGTCTGACCTTCTGGAGCCTGGAGGGTGGCTGGTCAGGCAGACTTGAGGGGAACTGTGTAGGGGGAGGAATCTTTGCATCATTATGTGCAGGCCCTAGCTTTGGGGAGGAGGAAGTCAGATAGGGAGACTTGTGCAAAGCCAAATGGCTAGTTAGTGGAAGGGCTTGGCAGGAAGCACAGGCCACTCAGTCCCCGGCCAGGACATTTTTCCCCCACCTGCTGCCATTGTCAATGAACTAACAAACAGTGGCTGCCTGCGCCTTACATGGAGGACTAACACGTTTCCACTCCCAGTGGGCGTCTTGCCTACAGCAGTGTGTCTATGAGGATGTGTGAAAGCTTCTGGCTTGGGAAAGCAGAGTGTGATTTTATGGAAATTGGGCAGGGTGTTGTGATAAACTTAGCAATCGTTGGTCATATCGAATGACAGGTGACAATTTTATTCTGAAAGAAGCTGAACTAGAGAAAGAAATGGGGAGAAGCTTAATGACAGTGAACTTCTTTGGTTAAGGGGAAAATGAGAAAGGTCCAATTCTAGGGATAGCTTAGGGGAGGAGTCCCACAATTCAAATATTCAGTTTCTAAAGCTTTCTACGGGGCCAGATGGCATTGGTGCATCTAAAGGCAGCTCAGAAAGAATAGATCTTCCCTATCTCTAACATATTTTCCTTTTGTACTTTGAGACACATGTTCGACCAATCTCTGAAAACAGAATTCAAGATTAAAATGTTTTGCCGTTGGTATTCTATATTTTTACTTTCAAGTTCCATTGCATTAGGGCAAAATCCTCGTATAGATGCTTCTGGCCTTTCATACCTTCTTTTATCATCTGTGAATCTTTAATAAAGAGGGGTTGCCCAAGGCAGGTGCAGATGGAACTGTGACAGTTTAGGAAGCTGGCTGAAGGAGCCAAGAAAGAACAAACACTCATAACCTGGACTCAGTCATTCAGAGGGTTTCCTGGACAAGACCAAGGTCAAAAGTACTTCCAAGGACATGGGCTGTGGTGCAAAGGGTCATACAACTCTGATGGATGGGGATGTAGGGTGAATTTTTTCCCCACATTTTAATTCAGCTAGAAGTAAGTAAATTTTACAGATTGCTTTTGTGGTTTTTCTCTAACTATTTTCAGAGAAAATGTCAAGGAATGATTATTGTTTTTCATAAGGTCATAGGCTCAGAGGATATGAGCAGTTTTGCCTAATTCTTAGACATTGTTCTGCCATTCTATTTGAGGTGTTATTTTCTGTAGAATAATGATGTGACCTCCTCTTCCTCCTCCTCCCTCACTGAGAACCTCCCATGTATCCTGCACGTTATGTAATTTTTAAAATTTTTTTCTTTTTTTTATTTATTTTTTGAGTGACAGAGCATGAAGGGGAAGGGAGCAGACACAGAGAGAGAGACACAGAATCTGAAGCAGACTCCAGGCTCTGAACTGTCAGCGTGGAGCCTAACTCAGGGCTCAAACCCACGGACGGTGAGATCGTGACCTGAGCTGAAGTCAGACACTTAACCGACTGAGCCACCCAGGCGCCCCTATGTAAATTTTTTTCACAAGAACTGTAGAGGGATGTTATGATTCTTCTCATTAAAAGATGCAGGAACCTCTAGACTAGAGGTTTATAGAGGTCAGTTACTACTCAAGGCCACCAGCTACTAGGTTATTGGGATGGGTATCAAATCCATGTTATATGGGGATGTTTGATACTCTGAAGGCAGAGAACCTAACTACTTCTGGTAGTTAGGGCTAGGTTCCCCAAAATGGATATAAAGTTTCCCAGAAAGAGTTTTGGGTGATGCAGATTATAAGGACAATGTCTTTCTAGAAGAGACAAGAAATTTCCTCTAGCAGAGAGAAGCTTGAAGAAGCCTACGATTGCAGGGGCAAGCCTGGGAAGGCACCGGCGAGAAGAGCTGGTACTGGGGACAAGGCACACAGCAGCCAGCCACCCTGCACCCTAGCCATGTAGAAAATTCCACAGTATATCACTTCACCTGCAGGTCATCTAGAATCCAAAACTTTTTTATCTTAAAATATAAGGTATCAATAAATAAAATGTAAGTTCTTTAAATGGTTGGCTAAAATATCCATAACATGTTGAATTCCACACAAAATAGCAAAGGACACACAAGGGCACATTTAGAGAATGGTCAGAGTTTGGTATTTGAAATATAATAATAATTCAGAAGTGGCCATAGGCACATTTGTTTAAAATTATTAAAAAGTCAAATAGATTTCTAAAAAGGATAGATACTGGAAAGGATTCAGGGAGAGAGATTAAATATTAGATAAGTTGATCATTAGATGACTAATCATTAAGCAACTTAGCTCTAGGGAGAATTAGCTCAAGTCCAAATAGATTCCCTGGAAGCTGCAAGTGATTGTGGGTAACCACCTAGGGATTTTGAGTGGTGGTGGGATATTGCAAACTGGTGACAAGCTCTTCAGAGATCACATGGTTGTGAGGAGGAAGGAATATTGGAATATCCAAAGGATGAGGCTAACTCTTATAGTCTAGAATTTCTTGCCACAGTTCTAGGGCCAGAGGGCTGATTCATTTGAGAAAAAAAAGCTGTGTACTTTCCTTGGAATGGGGGAGTCATTTGCTGAGCAGAGGGATACTAAAAGGGAGAAATGTATGTTTTGGGATAACATACAGGCAGCAAGAGGAATGGAAGATGTTTGTCAGCTGTTGAGTGAGGAACACTGGGCAGAAAAAAGAGATATCTAAAAATTAGTTTTAAGATGAGGAATTCCATGCCCTTGGCAATGCTCTTAGCAATGCTCTTGTGCCATCCCTTAAGGAAATCTAAAGACAAATGTTATTCTTCAAGCTTCTGAGGAAGATTCCATTGTTGTTAGATGCATTGAAAAGCAAAGAGCAGCCTCAATATTGCCCAGCTATATTAAGGTTACAATCTGGTAGAAGACGTCTTGGAAGATACTAGAACACTAGCATCTTGAGCTCTTTTACTTAATCTTGTTTTTGATATCCAGAGCACTGTAAGAAGTGCCTGTTGAGCTAATATAGTGTATTTCCAAATGCCTGGGAGTGAAGATGTGTGTATTTCCAAATGCCTGGGAGTGAAGATGTGCTTATGGGGTTAAGCCAAGAGAACTATAAATAGGAGGACAAAAAGTGCTGGCCCACAGATGTGCTATTTCTTTTTTTTTTTTATTTAAAAGAGCCAGAAGACAAAAATCTGAAGATTTTACATTAAAATTGGATTTCCCATTTTTGGTGGGAAATTGGAAAGTATGAGAATAACATACCACATGACATTATTGGCTGGACATGAGAGGTGGCTCTCCCCTGTCTGTGGGATGCATGCTGTCTGGCTTGTCATGGGCCCCAGCACTGATTGCTGCATCACCAGGCCCCTGTCATTCTTGAGGCCTCTGCCTGCACAGGCTCCACACTGTGTTAGGAGCCATGAGCACCAAGCACCTGGGCCTAAGAATCATCACGACCCGGCAAAGGAGATGCTGAGGATGGGCCACATCTCCCAAATGTCTTCAGAGGCAACAGAGTGAGGGAGAAACAAAGACTTTCATAATTTAAGCTTGAGTCTAAAGGCTTCACATGGTGAGTGTGGAGGGAGAAGGCAGGGGGGTGCGGTAAGGCAGCCGATTTCATGAAATATAAGCTCCATGGAGGGGAATGATGGAGTGGGTTAAAGCCAGGAAGTAAACACATATAAATATTTGATACGGAGTTCTAAAGCAGCAAGTGAGACAGGGAGAGGACAATAAATAAAGATAAAAAAGATAAAGATGCTCTTGAAATGTATGCAAATCAAGCCAGCCATCTTTGGGACCATTACAGCGTGAGAATGGGAAACAAGTGATACATGAGCATGAGAGGCTGTGCATTGAATTTAAACTTTTCCTTGGGTATTTATGAGAAAGCTAAGGTACCGTCCCTGAATTTAGGCTGGAAGTTCCTCCAAGTAGTGCCTCTTATGCCTTTTGTGAGTCACGCAGAATGCTGGAGAAGGGGACGGTGGGTGCAGGATTAGCAGAGCAGCAAACCATTGTAGGCATCGTATCCTGGTACGCTGGATGCTGTTGGAGATAACTACAGTTCTCTGGAGGCATCAGTCCCCTTGGGACAGCAGGCTTCTGCAGATGGTGCAGCTAAGTGATTAAACCAGCAGGACCTTGGATCCCATTCCAATGTCCCAAAGAAAGTGAGGGTTTCTCTGAAGTCAGGAAACATTCCCAGGAGCCCAACCTGAATGCAAGTGAGCCTCTCTTGAGAGGCCAGCCCCCTGGGAGACAGCATCTTCCTATAGGATGCTTGGGCTCTCAGGGATCCAGAGTATTGCTCCAAAGAAAGGTAGAGTGAGCAGAGTTCTACACATAATCACTTGTGCACTGGAGGAATCACTTAGAGAGGAGCATGTGCCTGTTATAACCACTTAATTAAGGGGAGAAGTTGCTAAGATGGCCTTACTAAATGCAGATGAATGAAGATGGTTATGGTTATCATTATAACTGGTATTATTTCTTATTAACTTCTATTATTGCAGATCTCTGGGGGGAAGAAAAGAGGGAAGCTAAAGGCAGGTTGGGTGAAAAAGGCTTCCAACTGTCCAGAAGGGGACAGAAAAAAATGCCTTTCAATTCTCTGAAATCGTATACAACTACAACTGTCCTGAGTCCTGCTGTTCTGAAACCTTGGTTGAGAGATGGTATAGGACACTTCATCAATATATTTTGTTACCCATCTTTTTTAAAACTTTGTTTTTCCTAAATTAAGCTGTCCACCCCCTCCCTTATCCAGTTCAGCATATCTTACTTTCTAAATCTCTCTCACTGTGGTTACTTCCTCTCCTGTCCAGTGTGATCTGCACATTCTTCCACCCTTTCATCTGGGCTTTATGTCCCAGCTATGGTCCTCTTTTCAGAATGAAAATCTGTTGCTTAAAATCTCTCAAGAATGTGTAATGGTTTTTTCGGTAAAAAATAAAATAAAAAGCTAACATGTTCTAGAAACTTGCTACTTGACTCTGATCCGTCTATCAGCTACCCAGGTTTTCCCCTGGAGCTTTCTAGTAATTCAGAATCAGGGGCACCTCGATGGCTCAGTCGCTTAAGCATCCAACTCTTGATTTCAGCTCAGGTCATAATCCCAGGGTTGTTGGATCGAGCCCTGCATTGGGCTCTGTGCTGAGTGTGGAACCTGCATAAGATTCTCTCTCTCTCTCTCTCTCTCTCTCTCTCTCTCTCTCTCTCTCTCTCTCTCTTTTCCTCCCCTCCCCTCCCCTGCTTGCACTCTCTAAAAAAGAAAAAGAAAAAAGGCGCTGTCCTGCAAGGTTTTGTGTTTTTTGGCTACTACCTACCAATCTCACAAACCTGCCTAACATTTGTGAGTCCTGGGCAAGAGTAAAAATGGAAGCCATAAACCTAATGCATAAATATTTAAAAATTAATCAAGCTAGCTGTTAAATAAACTATTTTCTGTCCTTCTATCTTGGAACAATACACCTTAATAATTATCTAAAAACTAGGTTTCCTTTAGGATTCCTGGACTCTTTGTAGTTCCATGCCATAACATATCAAAAAGGCTTGAGCATAAATAGATACAACATCCACCCCATCCAACATCTGTCCACAGTGCTACCAATAGCTTTCCTGTGGCCATTTTTCAGGCTTAGAGGCACCTTCCCAGCACCACGGTCTACCCTCATGAATATGGACTCAGGTAAGAGGTAAGCCAGGCCTTAGAAGCAGGGTGAGAGTTTTTTGAAGAAGGAATTCTGTGCATCTTGTACCTGAAGAGTGTTCTAAAAACAGGGGAGTAAGGACTCTGGGAGACCAACATCTTTTTTGCCCTAGAAGCTCCTTGACCCATGGGGAAGGGTGGGGCTAGACAAAGTCAGCCTTCTAGAGGTGGGTCCTTCTAAAATCAGAGACCTCTTCTACCTCAGTTGGAGGTCAGTCCTATTCTCTAAGCTTCTCTTGAGTTGTGGTCTTCAATACTACCTAACACAGGCATCTTGGTCTTTTTTTCAGTACCTCATCCTTGGTCACTTGTTCTCTCCCAGTGCAGGATCTTCATATCTGTTGATTGCTCTGCCCAGAAGTTTTCACTCCTCAAATTGTATGCATAATGCCATGCATCCTTGAGATAACAGTTCAAGCTTTGTTTCCAAAGGGAAGGATTCCACAACCTCCCTGATAAATAAGCTCCATTAGAGAAGGAACCATCACTGGTTTGGCTCTAGCATCAAGCACAGTGCATTAACATACAATATGTGTTGACATCTATTTGTGGAATGATTGCATGAATCCTTTGATAGAACAAGTAAACAGAATATGCAAGGTTTTGATGATGAAGCTGAAAAATTTTCCCATCTATACTTCATATAGACAAGGTCTAATGAGTCACATATGCTGTGTAGTGTTGTTTAGAGTATCTCAAATAAGTTTTTTGACAATCTGCAGGATGGATATAGGATCTTGCTTTGTTTATTCCAGAAAAGACCACAGGTTCTTTTTTTATTTATAAAATAAGCTGTATTTATTTTTTTAATGTATTTTTTTATTTTTTTTAATATTTATTTTTAAGAGACAGAGACAGAGCATGAGAGGGGGAGGGGAAGAGAGAGAGAAGGAGACACAGAATCTGAAACAGGCTCCAGGCTCTGAGCTGTTGACACAGAGCCTGATGTGGGGCTCGAACCCACAAACTGTGAGATCATGACCTGAGCCAAAGTCGGACATTTAACCAACTGAGCCACCCAGGTGCTCCTTATTTTTTTATGTTCAAATTAATTTTCTTTGAGCATAGTTGATACACAATGTTACATTTGCTTCAGGTATACAACTTAGTGATTTGACAAGTTTATGCATGTATGGTACCGACTTTCAGTTAAGGAATGAATAAGTCACAGGAATAAAAGGTACAGCATAAGGAATATAGTCAATGATGATATTGTAATAGAAATGTAATGGGACAGATGGTAGCTATGTTTGTGAAGACGATTGATTCTTTTAATGAAAGCTCTGTTTTCTAAAATTTCCTATCATTTCATCATGATTCTTTGGAAAATGTATTATCTGCACTTTAACTATATCCAGATATAGACAGACAAAATTTACTACATACTCATTTCTTGTGTGTCCTTTAAACTGATGTGATTTCAATTGTGCACTTATGTTTTTCAGACTGTCTTACCATGGTTTGCCATGTGCATCAGCTTTTGCTATGTAACAAACAAATTTTAGGGGATTTAAAGATCAGCAGTTTTATTTAGGCCATAATTTGGTGGGTCTGATAGGAAGATCTCCTGGACTAGGCATTCTGGTCTAGTCTTTTCTGGATTCTGTCATGCATCTGTGGTCATCTGGTGGGTCTTCTGACAGCTGGTTCACCTAAGATGGTGACACTCACATGTCTAATGCTTTTGTGGCTATTGACTGGGGAGGCTAGGTTTTCCTCCGTGTCGTTCTTCATTTCTGTCAGGCTAGCTAAGGCTTGTTTACATGGTGGTCTCAAGGTTTCAAGCACAATCAGAGAAGACGAGCCTCAATCCATACTCTTTAATCTTCAATTTGTGTCACATTTGCTAATGTTCCATTGTTCTAAAATGTGTGACACAGACAAGTGAGATTAGAGGGGTAGAGAAATAAATGTTATTCCTTGATTGGAGAATTGCAAATTGGAGAATTGTGGCCAGTCTTTAAATCCACCACACTGTATGCAAGCCATTATTTCTCAAGATACTCCCCAGTTTATTTTATAGGATTGTCCTTCAGAAAAATGCCGTTTTTCTCTTTGACTTTGTCGCCACTATATTTAACAACCAATAATAGAACTAACCCTGGCTTCAGGTTCGAAGCTTAAAAGCAACAGAGAATGAATAACGGTGAGGCCTGTGCATGCCTGGCAGCATCTAGGACTGATTCTACAAGTGGGCACCCACTCCTAATTCAAGCTGGAAAAGTTCACGGGACAAGATGGCACCAGCTGAATTTATCCCAAGTGGGCAGCAGGAAGAGGATGGGGGCATCTGTGGTTTCTATCCTGTTCTCCAGGAAACCTGTTACAAACTATATTTCTGGAAGACAGTGCAATCTGCTCTGTCAGATGGAAGCCACCATGATTCATATCTTAAGGATATGAGACTTTGGAAATCCCATATTTGACTGTGTTGCTAGAACAAAATATATTCAAGGGAGATAATATATCTTGTCTCTAAAAATTTATTTGCTCTGACCTTAATATTGCCTATGACATGATGAAGCAGTATCAGCATAGAGTACCACTCTGACCCAGATAGCCTGAATTTGAATCCAAATTTCACCACCAATTTGCAGCATGACTTTTATTAAGTTAGTTAAACAATCTATCCATGCCTTAGTCTCCTCATATATAAGATTGATATCATGAAAGCACCTGCTTCATTGGTTATTTTGAGGATGAAATGAGAAATGAGTACGTATGTCTAAAATACTTATGACAGGGCTGGCACATAGTAGGCATTCAATAAATATTAGCTCTTTCTATTTACCAGTAAAATAAGATAGAAGGTTTCCAGGGGGAAATTCTTTGATCAAATGGATCATTTCTATATTGGACTTGTTAATTCTCCTGTACTCAAGCTAGATACTTGAGTTGGTTTTTTTTTTCTCTTTTACATAAGAGAACCAATTATAACATTGCTTTATTGCCATACTTCGGAGAGCTAATAGTTAATAATATTCTTCTAGGATAGAAGAGGAGATAACAACTGTACCCATCTTATGTGTGGCTTTCCCCCATCATATATTTAAAATTTTATCACATTCCAAGTGATCATTAAATTATGTTGACAAAAGAATATTTTGACCAAGAGTGAAATAACTTTATTTCTAGATCTGATCCTATCCTGTATTAACATGGTGGTTTCAGGAAATGCCCTTAACATCTTTTAAAAATGCTGGAAACTTGGGACACCTGGGTGTCTCAGTCAGTTAAACATCTGACTCTTGGTTTCGGCTCAGGTCATGATCTCACAGGTTGTGGGTTGGAACACTGCATTGGGCTAGGTGCTGACAGCGCAAGGGCTGAGATTCTCTCTCCCTCCCTCTGCCCCTTACCACCACCCACCAAAATAAATAAATAAACTTTAAAAAATGATGGCACTTCATAGACTGGAATAATCCATATAAGACAATTGATCTGTATTGGAAAGACCAAAAGCAAGCTGGTAAGTGGATAATTCTAGGCAATGACATGAATATTCTGTAGTGAGTAGTATAATCGTGAAGGGACATTTTAAGATGTGATTCATTCTTTTTGTTTCCTTATGAAGAGAAGGAGGTGCATTTGTAGTGAGCTTAGAAAAATAAGAAGTTAAAAAATAAAAAATAAAAAGTTTAATGAAATTGAAACATGAATCTTAAATCATATTATCTGGGAATCTGTGAAGGACTGAGACTTACTGAACTGTAGGTAGGGGCAGCCGCTTCTATAAAGTACCCAGGGATGCTGCTGTGCATGTGTTCAGGATCTTGGTGATTGCAGCATAATTTTGGCTTGTTGGGTGGTCATTCAATAGTATTTAATTCAATAAATATTTATGGACTGCCTACTGTTTTGGGCACTGTGTGATAGGGTGACAGATGGAGAAAACACTCTGGTTTATGATTTCACAAGTGGCCATAAAATTCCATGCACTGTCCTAAATATCAGGCATTAGTTGTATTAGAGTACCACTTGGAAGGTCTTGAACAAGGACTATGACTGCAGGGCAATAGGCCTTGACTAGAGTGTTAGTGTCTCTTAACCAGAACTCAGGGGCCTACCATAAATTAAGATGTGTGGGTTATATAGAGGTTTGCCCAATTATGTTTCAGTGCTTGTATAATTGTGAGACTTTATTTTTGGGTCTGGGGGATAGCTAAATGCAGAATTTATATTTGTTTTGGAACAAAGCATTTATGCAGGTTGAAGACCCATGCCAGGAGATCTAGTTACAGATCTCTCCTGAGAGAGCTAGATATGAATAGCATTTTCTAGATATATTCTACAGAATGACCATCAATTCTTAGCAGAGGTCATGAATTTCAAGTTTCCTAACAGTACATGGAATTTCTTAGTCTTCAAATCAGGTGCACGTGATATATAGCTGTAGACTGAGATGTAGGAAGATGGATCTTGTCCAGTCTTGCTCAGTACTTTTCCAGATAAGTCCACAGTTTCTCTGAAGGAAATGTGCATCCCTCCCAGGACACAGCATTTCCAAAAGAATAGCCATGTTTT
The DNA here is from genome assembly GCA_028646485.1 of Cryptoprocta ferox. Taxonomy (NCBI): domain Eukaryota; kingdom Metazoa; phylum Chordata; class Mammalia; order Carnivora; family Eupleridae; genus Cryptoprocta; species Cryptoprocta ferox. The sequence goes on along the minus strand of CM053576.1, from coordinate 39,358,019 downwards.
CTTCCATGTTTTTCCCTCACCTCCAAAGGCAGAACTTATTATACCAAAGTTATGTTCTCTAACAATGAGCAACTAATCCATAGACTGATCATGACCTAGGACATTATCTGGTGTGGAAAACTGAATATGTTAACCAGTAATTGTTGAAAAAGATGGGTCAGTTGAATCTCCAAGTCATTCTAATGTTCAATCAAGATTAAGAACCACAGTTCCTGTTGTATATCCCTTGACCCTACCCAGCCTGAGGTGGACAACAATAAAACGAATTGTTGACTGGAAAAAAAAAAGGATTAAGAACCCCTGCTCTGGAAGGTGAGGCCCTCAAATTTTTAATATACAAGGGCTCAGGGAAGTCACCGTCTACTCAGAGTTCCTAGGGACATCTACACAATAGATTGGGTATCATCTTTGGAAATGGATTTCTTGTGAGCTTGAAGATTGTTTTTGAGTCCCAGTCTCCATCTCTCAAAGGAGGCTAGAAGTATTAGAGATGGAGATTTTACCAACAATTCATGTTATAGTGAAGCTTGTATAGTGATGTCTCTAGACAGAAAGACAGAGGTAGAAGGTTTGCCCAAGAGTGTATTTTCAACCCCATCTACGGAGGATGTAGTTCTAACATTTTTGTTTTGAACTGCCCAATAACCTGAAAGCTTCAATTCTGGACCTTTAGGTCAAAGCATTTAGAGGTGATCTAGAGCTCTAATTAAAGAATCTGATAGCTTGCATTTTACTTAAGTCACTAATTAGTTGTGAGAGCTTGAGAAGTAGGTTAAATGGGGCATATCTTAGTTTTCTAATCTGTAAAATGGACAAAACAGCACCTCCATCTTATGGTTAATTGGTAGGACTAATCACATAAAGAACATTTAGGTAATGTTTGCTGCAAAGTTTTTGGTAAATGATACTGTTTATATTATTCATATTCAGGTAACTTAGTGATAGAGGCTTAACTGGGCTTGACTTTTTAATTGATTAACATAAAAATTGTACAGTGCACATTTTCTGGGGGGTTAGGTGACACTTCAGCATTTTGCTCTTTAAGTTGCTGTTATCTATAGGTTATATCTATACAGTGCAATTACATTTATTGCTTTCCATTCAATTCTACATTTTGTTTTTTAGCTGGGATAATAAGCAATTGCAGAGATACTGATGGAAGTTATTGAGCTTAAGGCAACAGAACAAACACATCCATTCATTATTCCTCTGGAAGCAGCCATACTGTAACTGCCAGGAAGCATTTGAGTCTTTCCTACTAGAAAAATCTTACATCTCCCATTGTCCTCTAATCCTTAGCTTTCAACTCTTTCTAATGAATTGGAATCATCTGGATACTCATTCGTATTGAACAAGAAAGGAGGAAGATGTATTAGTTATCTATTGCTGCATAACAACCTGTCCCAAAACTTACTTGTTCATGACTCTCTAGGTCGGCCGTCTGTGCTAGGCATATCCAGAGGTTCTTCTGCTGGTCTTGCTTTAGGACACTCTGTGACCACAGTCATTGGAAGACTCATCTGAGGCTGTAAGTTCTAAGATGACCTCCTTCCCATGTCCAGGAGGCTAGCTCAGGCTTCTTCACATGGCAGCAGCATTCCAAAAGGGCAAGAGCAGATACTGAAATATCACTTGAGGCCAAAACTCAGAAGTTGCACGACATCAAAGCAACTTAAAAGGCCTGCTCAGAGTCAAGTTGTGAGGGAATAGACTCTACCACTTGATGGGAACAGCTGCAAAGACATGGTGGCAATTTTAATATATCACAGAAGGGGAAGGGAAGAAAGAAAAAAAAAGTGAAGGACAGAAACATTTACTGACTATGCACTACATCAAACACCTCTCAATGATGACAACTAGCATTCTCTGATTGCTTACTCTGTGCTGGACACAATATGCATATATACTCTATATGCATATCTCTTTACTGTTAACAACAATAATGTCAATAACATTATTATCCCTAGATGAGACCTCAGACAGCTTAAAATTTTTTTCGAAGTGACATGATTTATAAGTGGCAGATATGACGTTTGAGTTTAGTTTTATCTTACTCTGGAGAGCAAGTTAGTGATCCTTGTGCTCTTACAAACATGAAAGTTTACAGGAAACCTTGCTGTCCTCCTTGTTTCCCTTTCCTTCAGCGAGAGGCTGATTGACTGGTAGCCAAGAAAATGGCAGTTGTCAGTTGGATGGACCACCAGGGAACACTGTTTTATTTATGGATCCTCCAAAAGACCTGAGGTGGTCTCTGTAGTTTGGCTGCCACTATCCTTTGATAACATCCAATCATACCAGGTCAGTATCATTTCCTTTTTTAGAATTTCTTAGCCGGGTGGACGGTGCTCATCTAGGCTGCAAGATATCCTGGGACCATGCGGGGTGTGGTGGGGTGCCACCTACCGTATCAGAGCCAGCTGTGCCAAGTGTGCTCTTTCTTTGATTTAAAGTACTGAGGTTATCAGCCCTAAATATAACCAGGATCCCCAGGATGTCAGCAGATAGCTTGCTTGTCAGCCCATCATGTATTTGCAGCCTCCTGACCCCATTCCCTTGTGACATCTCCTCCCTCAAGTACACTAAACTATCATTATGCCCCCTTTTCTAGACCATAGAGCTACCCTGATTGCTTCCAGGGCTTCTTCCTTCTGAGGGGAAAAGGGCATTCTTGTGGTTCTGCTGTGATTGACTCCTGACAACGAAGTGACTTTCTGACTTCTCTGTCACCAAAGTAGAGAAAAATTTACCTCCTCCCTGAAACCCCACCACAAATTAAATATTCACCGAAGCATTTGCTATAATATCTTGTGATTTTTATTACCTTTTGGAACAATTCTTAACACTTTTTGAGTCAAGGTTATTACAGACAGTCCGATGAAATCATCTTGCTAAGAAAATCGTGCATACCCAAATACCAAATTTTGGATATGTTTCTAGCCTGGGTTAGAAAGACGTGCTTTAGAAGAATTTGAGCCCTTGATTCAGAGACGGCAATAGATCAGACGCATAAAATGCAGACCAGTGGTTCTTGACCCTAGTTGCTTATTAGATTCACCTGGGGAGATTTTAAAAAATGGGATATTCAGGCTGCATCCTAGACCTGCTAAATCAGAATCTCTGAGGGTGGGTCAATGGGCATCAGAATTTCTAAATGTTCCCCAGGAGATTTCAAATTGCAGCCAAATTTGCCAGACCAACACTTTTCTGAGCACAGCTGGCATACATACCAGCTGCATGACCTCAGGAATCACCAAATTCCATTGTGGGCCTCAGTTTCCTCAGTGATAGAATGCTGATGATATTAGTACTGAACTCATGGGGTTATTTTGAGGAAAGAAATGATTTACTATATCTAAAGCTCCTGGAGGAGTATGTGTCAGATAGTATGCAATGCCATCATATTTTTATTAGAAAAGGCAATGGACTTGGGGCACCTGGGTGGCTCAGTCAGTTAAGTGACCAACTTTGACTCAGGTCATGATTTCACGGTTTGTGAGTTTAAGCCCTGCATCGGCCTCTTTGCTGTTCGTGTAGGGCCCTCTTTGGATCCTCGGTCTCCCTCTCTTTCTGCCCTTGCCTCCCTTGTACCTTTTCCTTTCTGTCTCAAAAAATAAATAAGTTTTGGGGCACCTGGGTGGCTCAGTCAGTTAAGCATCCTACTCTTGATTTTGGCTCAGGTAATGATCTCATGGTTTTGTGAGTTTGAGCCTTGCATTAGGCTCTGTGCTGGCAGCAGGGAGACTGATTGGGATTCTCTCTCCCTCTCTCTCTGCCCCTTCCCTGCTTGTATTATCTCTGTCTCTCTCAAATAAATAAATTAGTTAAAAGTTAAAAAATAAACTTAAACATAAATACAAAATGCAATGACCACCGTTTTTCCAAACTTCATTCGTTTACATCATGCGTTGTTGTATAGCAATACCAAGGGCTCATACTTTAATTTTTTTGAAGTAGGCTTCACACGTAATATGGGGCTTGAACTCCCAACCCTGAGATCTAGAGTCACTGAGCCAACTAGATGCCACCCTGCACAACCCCCCGCCACTAGCGCTGCCTCAAGGGTTCTTACTTGAACCCTGTTTTCATTTCCTTTTTTTATATTTTATTTTTAAGTAAAAAATTTTTTTACACCATTTATTTATTTTTGAGGGACAGAGGGAGACAGTGTGATCAGGGGAGGGGCAGAGAGAGAGAGAGGGAGACACAGAATCTGAAGCAGGCTCCAGGCTCTGAGCTGTCAGCGCAGAGCCTGACACGGGGGCTCGAACCCACGAACTGTGAGATCATGAGCCTAAGTCCGATGCCTGACCGAAGTAGGCTTCGGAGCCACCCAGGCACCCCTCCTTTTTTTTAAACAAGGGGAAAAACAAAGAGCGAAAGTGTCTGGTGTTAGTAAGTGTCAATGCCTCACATTTCATGGGAGTGTTGAATCATCTTCCTTAAATTTGGGTTTCTGCATTCCAGTTGTTCAGTGTTTTTGGTCAAAGTTGTCACTTGGAGCTCTGGAGTCAGCTGCCCCAAGATTTAAATTCTCTTGGTTTTAAATTCTCCAGGTGTATAGCTCTCATGTTCTCTGGGTGTTTTATGAGCAGGGGCTTATTCAATCTTTTCCCTTCTAAGGGAAGCTCTGAAGTGTGGGATGAGGTTGTCTGTGAGCCTCTGTTGACAAAGGCATCTCATGCAGTAAATGTAGGGCTCTCTGATATGGAGTGGAATTAGACTGTACCACCCTTTTTTCCATATAATAAATGTGACTGGCAGCTTTATCTGAGACACTTTGAGGTTCTTTTCTGCCAAGCTTGTAACCATAAACCTCATGTTCCATTCTAAGTGTACCTACAATAGTCAAAACAGAGATTGTGATAGTGTGCTCCCTAAAATATGAATCATGTCTTGATATTGCAGACAATTGCAAAGAAATAGCATAGGTTTTGCAAAATTTAGCCAGGTTTTGTTCTGTGGATACAGATGATTGAAATTAAAGACTTAGAAGAAATCTGGATTTTTAACTATAAAATAAATTACTGTACTACTGAATTCTTTAAAACAGTGCTTCCTTAGGCTGTTATGGCCACTTCTATTGAGATCCCATTACTGTAGCCTTGGAAGTACAAGAAAACATAGGTGAATAGAATTTCTATACATGCTTCTGAAACTTAAGGAAAAAGAGTTCTTAGATGAAACCAGAGTTTTCTAAATGTGGTTGCCCATTAGACTTATGAGATTAAAAAAATTTTTATAACCATGTAACATTTTTGTTCTTGAGATATAAATTACATACAATAAAATGTATTATATAATAAGAATTCAGTTGGTGAGTTTGGGTTATTCTATACAATCACATTAACACTGTCAAAATAAGACAAGGAATTTTTTGTCATTCCAGAAAGTTACCTTATACCTATTTCCAGTCAATACTCTTCTCCCTGGGGACCACCACTGTCTGGCTTTTCTCACAATAATTTGACTGGTTTCTATACAGTGTACACTATCTTGGGCCTGGCTTCTTTTGCTCAGCATAATGTTAATGAAATTCACTTTTATTGTTGTGAGTAGTTCATTCTATTTTTTTCTTCTATTGCTGAATGGTATTCTCCAGCATGAGTACCACAATTTCTTTATCTGTCTGTTTCCCTATTGATAGACATTTGGATTACTTCCAGTGTGGAGTTATTTTTCCTAAGGCTTTTAAGAATATTCTTTTACAAGCCTTTTTGTGGACATACTTCTTCACTGTTCTTGGGTACTATTTATCAGTGAAGTTGCTGGATCATAGGGTAGATATCTATTGTTTAATTTCATAAGATGTCACCAAAAAGTGTACCATTTTATATTCCAACTAGAAATGTATGTGCTTCTTGAGTAGCTTTTTCAAAGTAGAGATTTCTGCCCTATCATTCTACTCAGACATACTGTTTATGATGCTCTAAGCATCTGTAGATGAAATTTTGTATACTTATGGTCTATTCAGACAAATATTTAATTAGCAATCTCGAAAACGGTCTTAATGCTAGGAATAAGCACACTGATTTGTGTGACTGTGTTTTTCTCACATTTCAAGATTCTTTCTTATTTATCAGTTCATGAATCATTTTAAAAATTGAGGTATAATTTACATACCATAAAATTTACCCATTTAAATGTGCTCAGTACAGTGGTTTTCCATATAATACCAAAGTTGTACAACCTTCATGACTACCTAATTCCAGACCATTTCCATCATTCCAAAGACCCTGTACCCATGCACAGTCACTTCCCATTCTTTTTTCTTTCCAGCCGTTGGCAACCATTAATCTATTTTCTGTCTCTACGGATTGGCCTATCTTGGACATTTCATGTGAATGGAGTCATACAATATGCAGCCTTTTAAGTAAGACTTTTTTCACTTTGTACAATGTTTTCAAGTTTCATTCATGTTGCAGAATAGATCATCACTTCAGTAATTTAAATGGCTCAATGATATTCCATTCCCTGAATGTCCCAAATTTTGTTTATCCGTTCATCAACTGATGGACATGTAAGTTGTTTCTCTCTTTGCCTATTATGAATAATGCTTCTATAAATACTCTTGTGTGCAAGTTTTTGTGTGGGCATATGTTTTCAATCCTCTTGGGTTTATATATTTAAAAGTGGAATTCTTGGGTTATATGGTAGCTCTATCTTAAACTATTTGAGGAAGTTCTAGACAGTATTCTATGGCAGCTGCATCATTTTACCTTCCCATCAGTGTGTGTGAGTGTTCCAATTTCTTTACATTCTTTCCAACACTTGTTGTAACTTGTCTTTTCGATTATAGCCATACTAGTGGGTATAAAGTTGTATCTCATTGTGGTTTTGATTTTCATTTCCTCAATGGCTAATTATGTTGGGAATCATCTCATGTGCTTATTGGATATATATACATATGATATATATATGATATATATATATGATATATATATTCAAATATTTTATCCCTTTAAAAAAATTGGATTCTATGTCCTTTTATCCTTGAGTTGTTAGAATACTTTATAGATTATGAATACAAATTCTTTCTCAAATAGATGATTTATAAATATTTTCTCCCATTCTGTGGGCTATCTTTTCACTTTCTTGATGGTGTCAGTGGAAGCACAAAAGATTTTAATTTTGATGAAGCTCAATTTATCTGTTTTCCTTTTCTTTTGTGGTTTGTGCTTTTTGTGTCATCTACACTGTTGTCTAATCCAGGGTCATGAGACTTATGCTTAAGGTTTCATCCAAGTGTTTTTGCTCTTTGATCCATTTAGTTCTTAGATCCATTTTCTTTCTTTTTTTAAATTTTATTTTTTAAATTTATTTATTTTTGAAAGAGAGAGAAAGAGAGAGACAGCAAGCATGAGTGGGGGAGGGGCAGAGAGAGAGGGAGACACAGAATCCAAAGTAGGCTCCAGCTTGTGAACTGTCAGCACCAGAGCCCAGCACAGGGCTTGGACTCACAAACTGTGAGATCATGACCTGAGCTGAAGTCAGACGCTCAACCAACTGAGCCACCCAGGCGCCCCAAGTTCTTTGATCCATTTTTGAGTTAATTTTTTCTATGATGTGAGGTAGGGAACCAAATTCATCCTTTTCATGTGACTATCCAATTTTCTCAATACTATTTGTTGAAAGACTACTCTTTCCTCGTTAAATTGTCTGGCACCCTTATGAAAATCATTTGACCATAAATATAAGGAATTATTTTTGGAATCTTCTTTTCCATTGGCCCATATGTCTACCTATGCTCATACCACACAGTCTTGACTACTGTAACTTCATAGTATGTTTTGAAATTGGAAAACTGTGAGTGCTTAAACTTTGTTCTTTTTTAAGATACTTTTGATTATTCTGGGTCCTTTGCATTTCCATAAGAATTTTGGGATGAGTTTGTTACTTTTTGCAAAAATCCAGCCAGGAATTTGATAAAGATTACGTGGAAAACTTTATAACCTATCAGAATCTCAGCTTTTTTCTTATGTTAAATGAAGCTCCATTACAGGATATATGCGAATGTTAAATGATGCATGAGATTGCAATATAAACTCTAAGGGCTTTGTACGTACAAAAATATTTCTTTTTTTAACCTACACTTGAAGGTGTAGTTCAGTATTATCAATATGGATTGATTTTTTTCTTCTTCGGGATCTCAAGACCTGAATATATAATCACTTCTTGATTTCTATACCTCCCAAAGTTGGGACTTCTCTTTTTGTTCTCTGTGATTAACAGACTTTAAGGTGGTTTTCATATTCCTTACTATGCATGCCTTTGTATAATTTCCCTCTGAATGTGGGTGGGACCTATGACATGTTTCTAATCAGTAGACTATGGCAAAGTGATGAGACGTTACATTATGTAAGACTATGTTGCTACTAGACTTGCTCTTTTTCTCTTTTGCTGATTTTGAAGGAGTGAGCTTCCTTGTTGTGTGATATGACCTATGGAAAGGGCCGCTTGGCAAGGTGCTACAGGAGTCCTCTAGAAGCTGAGGGTAGCTTCCCACTGCAGCTTTGTTTTATGGCTGCAAAGAAACAAATTCTGCCAATAATTTGAATGATTTTAAAACAGATTCATCGTTAGGCAGTGACTCTTACAAGAACTCCAAAAGCCAAACAGAACAGAAAGATAACTTCCACTTAGATAAAACGTTCTGAAATGGCAAAGTTGTGAGTTTCCTGCTGCTCAAATATGAAGAAGGCTTTGGGAAAAGGTAAGAAATCTAAGTTGTCTCCCTGCTGGAAAAACAGCAAGAAGATAAGAGATTGTCTTGCCCTTCGCAAAGGAACCACCATCTCCCTGCAGTTGGGCAGAAATTTGTCTGATTCCCAGCCCCTCCACGGAACGTCATGCAGGGCCCTCACCCAGATGCCAGTGAGGCCTGGCTTGCAGGAGTGGCAAGACTTCTCATCCCCATGTGAATCCCCACGGTGTCAGGAAACATCAGATGCCTATCTCCCGGAAGTGTGGGCACTGCCAGGCACCTGTTCAAGCCTTCCCCAAGCTCGGTGCATCCACACCAAGGAATAGATCATTACACCTGTCTGGTGTAGACTGGGCCTCTCCAGCTGTCTGGCGCATGACTGCCCCTGGTTTTCACAAACAATGTACCTCCGGGGAGACCAGCTGTGCTCCAGCAAATGACAAACATTCCCTGAAGGAGATGGAGATGAATGAATTCGGGGAGCCATTGTCGCCGCTGCTTTAGTCTCAGTGTTGCTGCTGTGGGCTCTACTGTCTGCATCTCCACACTCAAGGCATGGCTCCAGATGGGGGACTGTCTCCATCTCACAGCAGGTGCCATTCAGTCCTTTCTCCATGGTACTCCCTGGATCCTGTCACCTGGCAAGTTAGCACTGAATCCGGTATGATTAGATGTCAGTTTGCCACCAGGCTGGCAGGGGGCCCCTCAGGGCTGTTGATTGTTGTCTATGATGAGAGGGGGTTGCTCTGTGTGCCAGCCCTGAGCATTCTTGGGGCTTCACAGCCAGCACAGGGCCTGCCATGACTATGTAATGCAGTAATAGCAAGAACTAGGGCCCACCATGGGCTTAAGGGATAGCCCTGACTCCCCTATTATTTTGTTTCAAAGTCTGTGAATGCAAATGAGTTATTTTCCTGGCGAGAACATCCATAGCTTTCATTATATCCTCTAACAGTTACCAAGGCTTCTTCCAGGTGCTAAGCTAAGCACTTAACTACCTTTATGCCATTTAACTCTTACAGTGAACCACTAGGTAGGTGTTATAATCACATACATTTTACAGATGAAAAAATTGAGGGCTGGAGATGGGAAATTACTTGTTTAAGGTCACACACAGAAGAAGCAGCAGAGTGAGGATTCAAGGTCAGGTTTTACTACAAGAGTCTCTGTGACCCAGGAAAAGTTGTGACACCTTGTGTGAATGAGCCCTTTTGGAAAATAACATTACTTCTCCCTTCTTGGTAGCTCAACATATGGTTCTCATTCATGAGGTGGCTGTATCAGCTTCCATCCACCAGTATGATATGTGACATGACCTTTATAAATGACTTGCTCTAGAACATATTTCTGTATTTTTAAAGTTTCCTCCCCCCCTCCTTCCCTTTCTTCCTTCCTTGGTGTTTAGTATAGTAAAATATATACCTTGATGAAATTTTTCATAGATAAACATGCATGTAATCACTACTCAGATCATGGTATAGAATAGATATCAGCAGACTTTGGGGGCACCTAGGTGGCTCAGTCGGTTAAGCACTCGACTCTTGATTCCAGTTTAGGTCATGATATGGTTGTGAGACAGAGCCCTGCATTGGGCTCCGTGCTCCGTATGTAGACTGCTTCAAATTCTCTCTCTCCCTCTTCCTCTGCCCTCCCACTCATGCTAGCTATTTCTCTCTCTCTCTCTCTCTCTCTCTCTCTCTCTCTCTCTTTCAGAAGTCAGTAGACTCTTTCTGTAGAGGGCCAGATCATAACCAATTTAAGCTTTGCAGGCTATACTTTCTTTGTGTCAACACTCAACTCTGCCATTGCAGTCCAAAAGCAGCCATGGCCATATGTAAGTAAATGGGTGTGGTTATGTTCCAAGAAAGTTTATATACAAAAATTAGACAGTGGGTCAGATTTGGCTCGTGGCCATAGCCTGCTGCATCTTTATATAGAATATTCCCAGCACCTCAAAATGCTCACCTAGACCCTTTCATAATCAATAGTAACCCTCCCCACCCATCCAGAGGAGCTACTATTTTGACATCTGTCACAATATATTTCACAATATATTTGTTTTTTTATGTTCTTGGACTTTAGGTAGATAGAATCACACAGTACATATTCCTTTTATTTTTTTATTTTAGTTTTTTTACTCAACACCATGTATGTGCAATTCACCTTGTTGCTGCGTGTAGCAGAAGTTCATTTATATTTATTATTGTTGTGTTGTATTATTGTTTCCATTGAGTAACTATACTACAATTTATTTATCTGTTCTCTTATTGTTGGAAATTTAGATTATTTTCAGTTTGAGGCTATGATGAATACCCTTGGGGGTGAAAACATTCTTTAGTTCCTTTTGAGGAATCTATAAAAATGCAAGCAAAACCCTGGATATTATCTTGACTAGTCACCATGCTAATTAAGTTAATAAATTGCCCTAGTGCACACTTTGGAAATGTATACCTGAATAGATGCAAGGTTCAAGTCTGCTTACATTATGGACCATTTCACCTTCCCATACTCTTGTTCAGAAAGGGCAAAGACACATTTTCAGTGGTTGTTTAATGAGGACCTCCTGAGTACAAGGCTTGGAATCCAGAAGTTTGGCTTTCCGTCCTGAGAGATCTGTGCTTTTGGCTATGACAAGTAACCTCTCTGAGCTTCTTTCTTCATCTGTGAAATGGGGGAGGAGGCACTATGTGAGAATAAAAATGCTTATGAACTGTATTGCCATTCATATATAAAGTGATAGCATTATCATACAAAGATATATAAATCATGGTTCTGTTCTCCAAAAGTACTCAGTGTAGTGAAAATAAGTACCACAAAGCATAGTATGTGATCATGAGGAGCTCTGTGCTTGCACCAGCCACAGTGTGATGGGGATGACGGAAAAGACTAATCCACCAGGTAGAGCTAACAGGGTTTGTGGATGGACTGAATATGGGAAGTGAGAGAGAAAAACAAAGGATGATTCATTCTGAGTTGTTTTGCCTCAGCCACGAGACCAGAAGAGTTGCCCTGAGTGGCGTAGACTGGAAGGAGAAGGTTTTGTTCTGGGCTGTACTGTGAGGGTGGACAAGATTTCCCTGAGAGGGGGGATATAGGGAATTCTAAATGGAAGTCCATTTCATACAAAGGGGAACTGGTGGGTCATTTGGTCAAAGCTGAGGATGTAGCTTGAACATCATGAACATCATAAACATCATGAACAAAACTGCATGATAAATGATGGCAGAAGGGCCATGCTGGTGACAGGATGGCTGTCCTATGTGCACAGGAAGACAACTGAAAATTTTCAAGCCAGGACTTTAAAGCCTTGGAAAGAAGTCAGTGAGACCCTAAACACTGAATCTCTTCCTCAGGCCAAACTGCTTTGTGATTTGTTCTTTGAGAGATATCCAAAAGTACTGTTCAAACTATTTAAAAGATAGGAGCAAGTAGTTACTACTGTATTGCTTCTCACATATCCTGTGTTGGCCCCATGAGCCACAGCAGGAATTGTTTTGGGGGTTTTATTTGTGGCTGCAAGAACTGAAGCAGGGAGGTGGATGATTCCATGTTTATATTTACAGAAACACACATTTCCTCTAATTATTCAAGAATCAAGGGTGTCCAAGGAAGGCCACCCACAAGAGAAAATTTAAAGCAAAATAAAGCATTAACCATGATGCTGAAAGATCTGATTATAGTTCTTATCCAAGCCAAGTTGTCTTGGGCAAGTTATCCACTAAGCTTATTGAGATTAGTGCCCTCATCTACAAAAGCAGGTAGTAGTCTCTTCCTGACCTTCCTTCCAGGGCTATAATAAAAGTATAATAAGATGCTTTAAGTCAAACACCTTATATGCTCCAATGTGCTGATGAGTCTCCTTGTCAGTGCAGTGAATTAGGGCAGCAAACTTATTCTGCTTCCAGTCCCTACTCATTTCCCAAAGGTCAAGGCAATCTTGCTTTCCAGACTCTTCTTAAAAATCAGTGGCTTGGGATTCTGCTGGCCACTGCTAGCACAAGGCTGGGACAGGTAGAGCAAAGAAGATAGACCCCAAGGGCACACCGAGACACTGTGGGAGACACTGGTGCAACAGTGGTTTTCTTTCTGCAGATGGAACCAGGCAGGCTAGAATCTGAGGTTCTTATCTTTAGGGTTCTCATCGGAGACCTGCATGATCCCAGGGCACCTTTACCTTCCAAGTTCTTTGCCAATCATGGGTAGTTTTCCAAAGCCTTCTATGAGGTTGGGAGACTTCAGAAAGCTGACTTTGACATCTTGGAAAATGAAAGAATGACTCTTTTTTCTCTTTTCTGTTTTTGGAGTGCCCTGTCATACCCTCAGGCAGGCCCACAGCAGCCCTGAATACCTTGAGGACCCACAGCTGTTCTGGACTCCATGGCTCCCAGCTACTCACCTGCCTTATTTCAGAAGAGGACTGAGGGCAGAGCTGGGCCTTTTTACTGTCTTCACCATTGGGCTTCCCTGGCCCTTGAGGAAGAACCTTCTGCAAACAAACACATCTGCCTGTGGCAATGTGTGCATACTAATTACCGTCCTTTTTAACAAAGAACCTCATGCCTCATAATTGAAAAGGAATCCACTAAATATTAAAAAAAAAACATTTAGTGGTTTATGGGAAGGTGTGGTTGTACAAAGTCTGAAATTTGGCCTCCGATGAAACTGGGTTCAAATCTCAGTTCTGCCATTAATGGAACAGAGGCAACCTCGAATGACTCAATTCACTGTCAAAGCTTCATTTCCCTCATCTGTGAGGTGGACACAAAAATATCTGCCCTGGAGGATTATTGTATGAATCATATAACCCAATGTAAATGATTCCAATCATGCTTGTTACAGTATGGTAGACAATGAAGAGATAGTATTTTGATAATGAAAGGTAAGCTGGAACTCAAGTCCATGTCCCACAAAAATTAGCTGAACTGAGAAAGCATTGGTATATTTAAACTATGGTAGAGAATCAAAGTCATCAACTTCAGTTTCTGGTTGCAGCTAACTGACCTTGGTTTATTCACATCTTGTATGCATGCCTATGGCTCATGCTTTCCCACAATGACTCAGGGCTTGGCCATGTGACTTGCTTTGGCTAATGGAACAAAAGCGAACATAATATAAACTGATACTTGGAGAGTGCTTTGTGCATTCTCTTGCAGCCTTGTTGAGCAGCCATGTGAGTGAGTCTGGGCCAATCCTGCTGGAGGATGAGATACATGAAGAGATGAGCTATCTCAGCAGAGACAACTCCCAGATGACCTGGCCAGTGACTTCGTATGCATGACTGAGCTCAGCTGAGACAAGCAGAAGAGCCAGGCAGCTGATCCCAGCCCAAATTGCCACCCCATGGAATCATGAGTTAAGTAAATGGTGGGTTCAGGCATGAAGTTTCAGTGGCTTATTACATAGCTATAGAAAATTCATACGCCAACTCCCCAGAGACTGAGAGCTTTAGTGAAACTTCAGAAAGGACTAGTTTGGGTCTTTTTCCCTCTGAGTGCAAGAATGTAAGAAGTCCTTGTGTCTGCAGACAAGAATTTTGCTGACCCAGCATCATGGGCCTCACTAGGATACAGAGAAATGCATGGAAACCTCTGGCAGAAACCTCTAGCATGGCCTAGTAAGCCTCCTAGTCTACAGTCTGAGCATTCGTTCACATCCCATGAAGCATTATGAAGCCTTGCTCATCAGCCCCAGATTGCAGCAGAAATCCTAGACAGAATGACTGATTAGTATGGGCTGGATATAATCAATAAAGCACTGCTCATAGGAGATCATTATTTTAGACTTAAGTAGAGGTGGCTTGACTGTTATACTTAGGCTATTTAGCAGCAGTAATGTGTTCAGTTTGATTTTTTATTTCCAGCCCAGAAAGTTGGCCTTTTGTTGTTTTTCAACTTCCGGAGTTGGGGAAGAGATTTTAAGATTAGTTACATGAGACTGAATTTAACCTCTAGAAGGTGATATTGAGGAAGCTGAAAGGGCAGTGAGAGAATCTGGAGAATGAGCCAAGACTGGGTCATCTCTGATGGTGCTCAGGAATTTGCTGGTTAGATACTAGCCAGGACTCCTCACCTGGCAGCCAGAGCTCTCATATGCCCTGGACATTTTCTGAGCATTGTGACCAGCACGATTCCAATAGGAAAGAAAGGAGATCTTTCCATGTGTTAAGTCCAGTCAACTGTTTCTTACCCAGGCTCAACAAGAGGCTGAGGAACAATGACATCTTATTTTTATGGATTTAATAAACAGTACTAATAACCACCACCACTAATTATTGAACAGATTCTATGAATCGGGCACTTAATGAGTATTATCTCTAACCATTAAAGGGTAGTAGGTGTTGTTCTAATTTCCTACCTACAGAGGGGAAACCTGCTGCCCTGAGATATTAAATAACTCAAGTATACACAACCAGTCAATATTCAAAACCAGGAAGCTCCTGCCCCTTATGCTATGCACCACTGCCTCTTACAATGAGCCAAGCATGTCTAGTAATGCTTACAAAGGTCATGAGGTCCAGCTCCTGCCTCTGAGTAAGGCTGAATCAAGAGCATCTTATTGTAACGTGCACTGTTGGGGATCTGATGAGCAGAGAAAATTTAGATATTCATGAAGAATATTATAGACTTTTCCTTTTCTGGAATAAGAGGCTCCTCTGCATTGTTAGCCCAAACATCTAAGTCCATTTTCTTTGACTATGCTCTCAACGGGCGTGGAAAACCCATTCACACTGCTCTTATGGGAAAACAGAGAAGACAGCAACATAGGCAGTGTAATTGACAGGCTCATCAATGGTCCTTCTTCTTTAAGGCCTCTGTTCATCATTTACTCATTCATTCATTCATTCTTCATTTATTCATTTTTTAAGCATTTATTATCT
The DNA here is from genome assembly GCA_028646485.1 of Cryptoprocta ferox. Classification (NCBI taxonomy): domain Eukaryota; kingdom Metazoa; phylum Chordata; class Mammalia; order Carnivora; family Eupleridae; genus Cryptoprocta; species Cryptoprocta ferox. Next base: position 39,342,441 of record CM053576.1, on the reverse strand, counting down.
ACCATGCTTACTTTTTTAAAAAAATATTTATTTATTTTGGGAGAGAGAGAGAGAGAGAGGCAGAGAGAGAATCCCAAACAGGCTCCATACTGTCAGTGCAGAGCCTGCTGAGGGACATGATCCCATGAACCACAAGATTATGACCTGAGCCAAAATCAAGAATTGGATGATGCTTAACCAACTGAGCCATCCAGGTGCCCAGACCGTTTACTTTTGATCTTATTTCTATCCTTAACATGATCGCCATCCAAAAGTCTCAACTGATTTTTATATAAAATAAATATGTCTGTAAAGTAAGTATAATAAAGTTAACTCTAGCTGTACTCAAAAGATATTCAACATTCTTTGGAAGACTGTCCTTTATGTAACCTGGGGAAGTCCCACATGTAACTGAGGGCTAAGCCAGCCATGGCTGGAGCAGGTGAGATTTGTAGTTCTTAAGAGGAATGGCCAATTGGTACATGAAAAAGTGCTCAACATCTCTAATCATCAGGGAAATGTAAATGACAACCACAAGGAGATATCACCTCACACTTGTTAGAATATGAATTATCAAAAAGATAAAAAAACAACTGTGTTGATGGGGGTGTGGACTGTTAGTAGGAATGTAAATGGGTACAGTCATTATGGAAAATAGCATGGCGGGTCCTTACAAAACTAAAAATAGCACTGTCATATGACCTAGCAGCTCCACTCTGGGAATTTGTCCACAGGAAATGAAATCTGGATCTTGTAGAGATATCTGCACTCTCATGTTCTTTGCAGCACTATTCACAACAGCCAAGATATGGAAACAATCTGCGTCTGCCAATAGGTGAATGAATAAAAAAGTGATATATGTCTATAATAGATACAGATATATATTTATATTTTATATAATATATCTTCTATTGTGTAATAGAGAGAACATAATATTTTCTCTGTATATATTTTATATATGTATACACACATATAGATATGTATAAAATGAAATATTATTCAGCCTTAGAAAAGAAGGATATCTTGTCATTTGTGACAATATGGATTAAGCTGGAGGATATTATGCTAAGTGAAATAAATGAGACAGAGAAAGACAAATATTTTAAGACATCAGTTATACATGGACTCTAAAAAAATCAAACACTTAGAAACAGACAGTGGTGGTACCAACAGGGTGAAAGGTGGGGAAAATGGGAGATTGTGAGATGCTGGTCAAAATGCACAAAATTTCAGACAAACAGAAAGAATAACTTTTGGAAACCTAATGCATAGCATGGTGACTATAGTTAATAATACTGTATTATATACCTGAAATTTGTTCAGAGATCTTAATTGTTCTCATCAAAATCAAACAAACAAATGAACAAACAAACCCCCCCTCAAAAGATGACTAAGTGGGGTGATGAATATGTTAATTAGATTGATTGTGGTATATTTGCATACACAATATGGAAGAAACGACACTTTATTTAAAAAGGTGTGTGTGGGGGGGTGGATTCTCAAGTAACCAAGTTATATATTGTTATTGTTGCTGTTTGTTTGTTTGTCATAGGCAAACCAGAATAGAATCATGGTGGGAATCAGTTCATTCTGGCTCACGAAAGCTTATAGTTAACTTATGAAAACTTCTGTGAGTCATTGGTAGTCTGAAATTGGATATATTGGAAGTACTTAACCTATAAAAATTGGCTAAAAATCAGAACTGCAGCCTTCCCATCCTACTCCTGCCCTGGAAATCTGATTGTTATTTACCACATACCAATGAGAACAGTCCAGATAATACTTGCAGTGTAAGCCTTGACAGTGTTATTTTTCTTCTCTTTTGTAATACAAGTGCCTGACTTAAGATTTGATTGCCAAGCCATCCGTTTCAAAGAGGCATCCTCTTCAAAGATGGCTATCTGGGAAAACACAGTGCCAGCCACACAACTAGATAAAGCTCCAGGCACCTTGCCTTCCGTGATGGAGGTTCTTTTGATTTAGATCTATCAGTTAATTTTGATGACTGACCATTTGAGCTACTTGACTTTTCTCTTTCCTGTGCTTTAAATTATCACTCTTGTGTTTTAAACTCACCAATAAAGAGTGAGCCTGCAAAATTCTAGGCCCTTACCCTCCACCCCCATAAAAGCAGATCTCCTGGCCCTCTCTACCCATGACCTTGCTGTGTGGTCCCAGATATACTATGTAATTTCCAGGTCTTGTAAGTAATAGACCTCTTTTTTTTTTTTTTCAGAGCTTCCTGATAGTTGTTGCTGAAGGTCATCTTGCAATCATGGGCTGGTTCAACAGCAACACTGACCATTGATAGGTGGAGGCTGACAAAAAACAACACTTCTCATTAAGAATTTGCCAGTGCTCCATGGTTCCTTGGAAAATGTCAAGCAGGTTTTGCTCAAGAATATGTCAAACTTGGAGGGAGGGGCGTTTTGGCCTCCTCTATGCTAGGCCATTTTGGGGATCTTTTGATCACAATGAAATGCATGTTGAAGACTCTAAGAGAAAGTCAAAAGTTTGTACATGCAGCATCAAATATAAAGCCAAAGAACATATGCATATTATCCGTACTGCCTCCAGCCCGTCATTTATCTGAACTATCCTCAGCCCTAGGGAGTGTTGATCACTCAATGTCTGGGACTGAGAAGAGACGGGCCTTATACATAGCCTGCAGCCAAGTCTGTCAGGGGAGGACCAAGATGGAAATGTCTCTTTTCTGTCTCCCTCCAACACCATCTCTTTCTTCCATCCTGAGGAATAGAAATCACAGGCTCATGGTGAAATACAGTTATATCTTACTTTTGCCTTATTTGAAATGAAAGATGAATAAGGACAAGGGCTCCCTTAGCGATATATGAAAGGTTACATATAAAAAAGAATAAGTAGGGTCTTTAAATACGTGTTTTTCAGGGTATTTGCCATTGTGCACATTTTCCCTCAGGATAAATGCAATCACAGTGTTATATGACAATTATTGAGCACTTACAATATGCCTTAAGTCACTCTGCACGTGTCAGTGGATATAATTTATGTTAGGCAGTAGATAATCAGCCTGCATTTCATTTAAGGCTGCAGTATCTTTGCCTAATAAAAACTATTTTTCAACTTAAAAAATCCCAACATTGCATGAAGTTTCTGGGGTTAGCAAGATCACTTGGAGATTATCCTCTAGGGTCTTCCACATGGGCCTCCTGTGTCTTCTCAGCCTCTGTTGGTGAGGATTCTCTCATTCAAGCAACTTCGGTGGTGTCCTAAACAGGACCACTCTCTGTTGCCTCCACTCGTTACATCTCCTTCTTCACCTCTGCATCTGTCTCCTGATCTGCTATAGCCATTAGTTAGCCCCCGCTAAGAGGCTTTAGGAATTCCATCATTGAAGTCTTTTTCCCCTTGTAGTAGGATGCTAGTCTTCCTTGGGAAGCCTGTTCTCCAATCACTGCATCAGTGTGTGTAGGCGTTGGCAGCCCAGCCCTGAAGTTGAGAACACCAGAGTAAGGACCTTTGCAGGCAGTCCCTTATACTATACTTTTTTTGGAGGTGCCAGAGGATCGATGTCCCTTTCTCAAACTCGGGGCATCTTCAATTCACTCCAAGCCTGTGTTTTCCAGCATCCCTAAAAGTTGTGTCCCTTCCCCTCCAAAGCACTAGTCCCTTTAATCAAGGCCTAGAAGAAGAAGATGTTGTCAAATGCCATCTTTTGCTCAACGGTCAGGTACATAGTGACCTGGTGTCCAGAGGTCACCCCCTTCATTTGAGGATAGTTCTGACCTTAAAAAGGTCTTCCTATCATTACACTGAAGTTCCTATTTCTTCTGCCCACTGATCTAGGTCCATCCTTTGCAGCTTTGCAGAAGCAGCTTTATATACTCTCTCCATAAGAGTTTTGCACACAGAGAACACAGTCATTCTGCCCCTGGGCAACACAGACTTGCTTCCCAAGGGAAGCTGCACTTAAGTGATAACCTGTAGTAAGCATATGGAGTCTCAATATTAAAGCCAAGTAGAAGAAATGATGCTGGGAAATGGGAACACGTCAGAATTTTCCCTAACTCACTCTCTCTTAGGGACCTGTGGGTACTCCAGAGGCCAGACCACCTGATATCTCAGAAACTCACATAGACATCTCCCCTACATTCCTGTGCTGTCCAGCTAATTGTGTTGGGCTCTTGTAATTCCTCTTTTCATGTTCTATTTGCCTGAAGTATTTCATAACCTTGATTGGGAGCTAGATTGTTTCTGTAGTATATTGAATTTAAGACAGCTTAGGATCCTTAAATGGGGTAAAGTCTTTGTTACCAGGAAGTCTGGAATGGAGGAGAAATACCGGGGATGCTGTCTGCCAGAGGATTATAAAGACTGTGACACTCTGAGGAAGGCGATACAGAGCCTCACCACTGGTTGGGGAGAAGGGGTTTCTGTGATCCATATAGACTTCCATCAACACGATACTGCTATATGAGCTTAAGCTTAAGCTGGTGTACTACTTTCTCTACGACATCTCTTGACTTCAAGCAAATATTTCCCAAGTTATTACAAACTGTCTTTGTCAGATGTTTGTTTTATGGGTTTTTAAAGGTTGCTTTGCACATTTAAAAATATTTACCATTAGTTTTGATTAATCACTTAAGCAGTTGTAATTTCCAAATATTATGGGGCTCTAAAAATGATATCATGCAGAATTTTGGGTCTTTGCAATATATGTCCTTCTCTCATTGGTGGAGTGGGAGGGCTCCTAATGACAGGCTGGAGAATCAAAGAGGGTAGAGTTAAAAGGTTACTAAAAATGGTTATTGCTAAGGGATTAGGGCAAGAAAGGTACTAAAAAGAATTCGGAGGAGATAATACTTCCTTTGGACGGGGCAGGGCAAGTTTTCTGAAGGAGATGGCCGTTGGGGCACTAAAGGGTTTGCTTGAAGTTTTATTTATTTATTTATTTATTTTTAAATGTTTTATTTTTGAGAGAGAGACAGAGACATTGGAGGAGGAGCAGAGAGAGAGAGGGAGATACAGAATCCAAGAAGCAGGCTCTGAGCTGTCAGCACAGAGCCTGACATGGGGCTTGAACTCATGAACCACGAGATCATGACCTGAGCCGAAGTCTGAAGCTTAATCCACTGAGCCACCCAGGCAACCCTACTTGAAGTTTTATAGATGGAGAGTAGTTGTCCGGGATTCAGGAGGGAAGAAGACATGAGCAAAGGAGGTGTTAATCAAAAGGAAAGTGTGGAAGACAGAACAATGGCCCCACAGATCCTGATCCTAATTTGAGGATTAGGTTTCTAACCCTAAGAACTGGTGAAAAGGTTATGTTACACAGCAAAAAGGGCTTTGTAGATGTGGTTCAAGTTAAGTGTCTTGAGATGGGGAGATTATCCTAGATTGTCCAGGTAGACCAAAGCAAAGGATCCTTCCAAGCTGTGGTCAGAAAGAAATGTGATGGTAGAAGAAGAGTCAGAGAAGCAGTGTTGCTGGTTTTGAAGATGGAGGGAGGGGCTATAAGTCAAGGAATGTGGGTGGCTTCCAGAAGCTTCTAGAAGCTGGAAAAGGCAAGGAAATGGATTCTCCTCTAGATCTTCCAGAAGGGAATACAACCTTCATGTTAGCCCATTGAGACCCATTTTGGATTTCTGACCCACAGGACAAACAAATACTAATTGTATATTGTGTTCAGTCACTACATTCATGGTGACTTGTTATGGCAGCAGTAGATAACTAAGACAATTGGTAATAAAAGAGTATTGATGGGTTGGTACTGGCCAGAATTTAGGAAACAGGAAGATGAACAGTTAGAACAGAGCTCTGATAAGAAGGATAGAAACAAGTTTTGGAAGGTTTTGGTGTCTTCTGTGATATTGTTATAGAATGGATTAACAATTTTGAACCACTGATTAACACTGATTCTGAAATATGTATGTTTTAGAGCTTCTCAGAAGCTATGTTCCATATTTTGTAGCTCAAACAACTATTGCAGGACAAAAACCCCATTAAAGCAAAATCTTAACATGCAACAATGAAAATTGGCCAATTATATGTTGCAATCTCCCATGCAACAGAATTTTATGGTAAAAAATTTTGAGCCTTCTGGAATCTAATGAAAGATTTAAGACATAGAACCTGTTCCTCATTATCCTCTGTTAATTGTCTATGTTAGTGCAACATTGGCTTAACGTTCTGCAGTTGAAAATTGTCTCTATCCTTTTTCAACACACGAGGGAAATCAGTGAAATGGTTAAGGAGATTGACTCAGTGGTGTTAGGTGACTTGCCTCAGGTCACAAAGCCTTTAAATGAGAGCTGGTGCTTGGACTCCAGTTATTCTCCAGGAGTGCTGCCAGATTCCAGGGAAGACACTGGCTGTTCTTTGGGCTATAGGAATGGTAACTCTCAGCCAAATCACTAGGTCTCCTGCTGCCAGCCTATGTGAGATATGGTCAAAGGGACATGAAACTCTCCTTCATAGCTGGTATTCACAGCCAGGCTGCACTATGCCTCCGTTCCATTACACCAGAACCCACTTAAAGGCCCTTCCCACCCAGATGTAAAGGGGCTGCTTTCTGGGATCTCATGAGGAAATAGCAAACACAACATTCTTTGTAGTGGTATCTTGAGAAATGAATAAATTCTGCAATATGGCTTCTACCATATGGCATGTTGCCTAGGTGTGTCCCATTCCCAAACCATACTTCTTCTGTCCCCTTTATAACATAATAGGTTTCTTTGGCTCACAGTATCTGGTGGTTGGTGGGAGGCTGGGGAAGGGAAAGATGGAGTGTTGTCTGTGTTCAAGCGTGTGGACAGAGTTTTGTTGAATGGATTCAGGTTATGATTCTATATACCTCTTTATCCCTTTCTTCCCATAGGCAAGAAGTCTATGAAGTGAGAGAAAAATGGAGGTCTTTGTTATATCTGAAACTGAGATTAGCAAAATGAAAGGTCATGCTTTTGAAGGGAAAATTCTGTTTGTAGGGAAATTCAGATTTGCTTAGACTTTACTTTAAAATGAATCTGTTGTTATATGAAACATAGCAAGGATATTGTTAATAGCAAGGAACTGGGTACTACTGGCTGTGAGGTTGATGTCTCAAAAATATCTAAATGGAAAAATTGTTTCCTATTGTCTTGGCGATACAGGTGTGTTGATTATTATTTATTTCTGTTCAGACTCTGTATGTGTTTTCATTAGCTCTTGATAGATAGTAAACTACCTCTAAACTTAGTAGCCTAAAAAAAACAATTTTATTTAGGTCATGATTCCTTGGGTGGTCTGGATGGTTTCATCGATATTTGCTGGGATCTTTTATGCATTTGTGGCTGGCTGGAAGTTGGATTGTGTAGAAGGGCCTCACTATGTGCCTGGAGATAAGCAAGCTTGTTGGTCTTGGGGGAGCTGAGATAGAACACTTCGTCTCTATTTCATGTCTCTTACATAGTGGCTCAGTTCTAAAGGCAGCCAGAGGTCAGGACTTCATGAGCCAGCACGTTTCAAGCCTTTGTTGCATCATGTATGCTGACATCCATTGGTTAAACCAGGTCACATGGCTAAGTCCAGATTTAAGAGGAAGAGAAATAAATAGACCCCACCTCTTGATGGGAGGAGCTTTAAACCCACAGCCACATTGCAGCGAAACATGAACATAGAAGTAGAGAGAATTTGTGACCATTTTTGCAGTCCACCACAGCATGCAATATTGCCCTAAGATCAGGCATCTCATTTCACAAGAAAGGCCAATACTTCTTTTCTCTTATTAAATTTGTTTCCCGTATCTGAGATCTCAAGCTAAAGGTGGAGAATTTACTACTATTTATAAGAACCATTATAATAGTCAAACTCTTTGCCCTGGAAATTCTCTTCTTAAAATCTTTTCTAAGTAAATAATTCTAAATATGGAAAAAAATTTATGCATGATGGTATTCCTCACGCTTATTTATAGGAATGCAAATAATAATTTAAATCACCAGCAAAAGAGGAGTGGTTAATAATATATCCACTTGAGGGAATATTATAAAAAATAAAATTATGCTTATGTGTATAATAATAGTAAGAATTCCATTATAATGATAACTTTAAAATGGAATATCTAATACTGGCAGAAAACAAAAAACCAGAAAGATATAAAAAAGCCTAATGTATGGATTGTTATTTTAGGGATAATAGGATTATCAGAGATTGTTTTTTACTTCTGCTATTTTCTTTTCCTTTTTCCCTCCATAATCATGCTTGCTTTTATAACAGGAAATAACATTTTTATTAAAAAACATTTTATGAACAGGAGGAATAAAACTCTGTGTGTAATTATTCTTTATTCTTTCACTTTGAAAAAAATAGCTACCATTGTTATATATCTTTTCTGGGGCTGTTACCTATTGACTGAGTGGTTTTGTTATCTTCTTGATGGTTGGTTAGGATGTGATTTCTTCCCTTCTGGGCCAAGGAGTGTGCTACTATGTGACCAAGAACTCAAACAAGATGCTCCTTCTTAAGTTAGCTTTGTTGTTTTACTCTGTGTGAATTGCCTGTTTGTTCCAGAACATACCAAGTATTCAAGGTGTCTGGGGATCTCTGGAAAATGCTACAGAAGAATGCAGTAAAGAGCCTCTATTCAATGCATCTGATTGATAAACATCTATGAAGTATTTCCTACAGGCAAGGCTCAGCCCTTACACTGGGGCTGTATAAGGATGGTTTCCAGAGGTTAGAACCTAGTCAAGAGGCATGTGTGTTGACGCCTGGCTCTGTGGCAAGGCAGACAGTGAGCATCATAGTAGAGGGAGAGATGAGTTTTATTTAAAGGATGGAGGAAATGGAAAACCCTTTCCAAGGGTAAAGGACAGAACTAACCCCAATATCATACAAACACAACTAGATGGCCAGGGATGTGGGAAACTGGGAGAAGCTGAGGCCACAATGGAGAAGCCCTCAAGTGGCAGCTGGGGAGTCTGGACATTATTTGTAGGTGCTGGAGAATGATTTTTGAAGCAGAAGTGAACAAAGTTATATCTGTTCTTTGGAAATTAACTGAGTAGAGATTGCAGACTGGTGGCCCATACATGGGGTGGGACCAGCCAGGGAGAAGAGTTGGTTTGGTTCTAAGACATTTTGTTTTTGAAAACTTTTTTTATGTCAATTAACATTTTAAAATTAAACATTTTAAAAATAAGCCATGTTTCTCTAGTTTTCTACAACATTCCCTCCCTCCTTTGGTGTATTTGTTCACTTCCCTCACCCTCGTAGGCCTTGTGGCTGAGGACGTCAGCTAAGGGAACTATGAAGGGCTATGGCTATGCTGTCCACTATGGCAGCCACAGGTGCAGGCAGCTATTTAAATTTAAATTTAATTAATAAAACTCAATTTGCAGTCACAGGACCCACATTTCTGGTTCTCACTCATCATATGTGACTTGGTTTCCATGTTGGATGGTGCAGATAAAGAACATTTTCAACATTCCAGGAAGTTCTACTAGACAGCACTGGTATTGAGGCTCATTAGGAGGCTACTGTGGCAGTTACAAGACCTCTAAAAGAGTCAGTTGCAGTAGAGCTGGAGTGTGACATCTTTCCTCTTTAGAGCACGATTTTGGGTGGCTTCTCAGTGACACAGTTATATTGAAGTCTGCTGTTGAACTCTCATTTTGATGAGTGTTTGAAAGTACATTCTTTGCCTGTGGGACAATGTTTGACAAGTGTTCCAGAAGTATGTACCTGTGTATTTAACAATACAGATAATTTTCACTCTAAGTTGGTTTCTTTGAAATGCTTACTCTTTGGTATCTGAGAAACCTGAAAAGCTAAGTGCTATAAAAGCTCATGAAAACACCAAGTGAGAGGCATTTTGAGTGCTTTAGAGGAGTGATACTCCAGATACTGGAAGCATTATTATTCACAAAAACAGTGTCAAGACACTCCCATTTGTGACCTCCATCTATTACAATTGTAGGTAGAGGGAACTTGCTGGTAGCGACAGAGTGGTTTTGCCCCATTTATCATCCCGGATCCTGATTCCACACAGTACGCTTCTGTGAAAATCAGGGACTTGAGAACACAGGATTCATGTCTGTGTACACATGGGTCCACTATCATTGTCGATATATCAGCATTGGCAGAAATACAAAGGGCTTCTCAGCTGGATCTTGCTCAGTTTCTCAGTTGCTCCTGTGCCTGGACACAACCTGGTGAGTGAGAGATGGTGCTCTGTGTTAGCCAATATAAATAAACATCATGAGTTGTGTGCTGGATGTTAGATGGGCAGAGGAGATGCCTTTGAGAAACACTGAATTCTAAGACAGGAGAGTTAGCAGTTAATCATGGTACTTCTGAAGGGGATTCAAAGTCCTCATTCCATCCATTTGAGTCTTGGCAAGGCCAGTGGTATCCTTATATGAACCTTTCTAAGTAAAAATATGCGAGGAGTCACTCACCTTTCTAAGTCTTCCTTGTTGGAGAATAATAAACTATATGCTTTGGCCCAATGAACCTTCTCTCAGTAGATAAGAAAATTATTATCTTTGCACAAATAATAACCATCACAAAAGCTTGAAAATCTTTACTCTTTTGGAAGAAAATAACTTTATTTTCCCAACTAGTTGACACATCTGGTCCTCTCTTCATTAAAAACAATTCCTTAGAGACATTGTCTTATAGATTATTGATTCTCCCTCACTCAAAAGTCCATTAGGGGACATGACACTTAACAACTTAATTTAAAATGCTTAATAATAAATGTTTTATTCAAGTATAATATGATTACAGAAAAGTGCACAAGTGGTAAATGTTTGGCTTAATTAATCATTACAAAGTGATAACAATTGAATATCTGACACCCAGGTCAAGACATAGAATATTATCAGCACAGCAGAGGCCCCCTCATACCCTATCCCAACATTTTCTCTTCCTCTTTTCTCCCCAAAGATAGCTATTATCCAGAATTATAACATCACAATTAGGTTTTCCTGTTTTATTATATACACACTTGTTTGTGGCTGGCTTCTTCAGTATGCATTATGTTTGAGAGTCATGCATATTGCTATGTAGATCATTTTAATTGCTATATGATATTTTACTGCATGAATATATCATTATTACTTTTCCATTTCACTGTTTATGGACATTGGTGTTGTTATCAGGCTGATACTGTTACAAATAAAACTGCTGTGAGCACTCTTGTTCATGTTTTTTAGTGCTGGGACTAAAGGACATGGACTTGCTGGGTCACAGGGTAATTATATGTTCACCTTCAATGGATACTCCTAATAATCTTCCAAGGTGGGTGTGGCAGTTTACACTCTCACCGATTTTGATTGTTCTATATCCTTCCTAACACTTGGTATTATCAGTCTTTAAAATTTTAACCATTTGGAGTGTATGTAATAGTATCTTTTTGTGGTTCTGGTTCATAATCTCTTGTTGATTAATGTTATTAATATGTGTTTACTTTTTCGTGTATTTACTAATCGCTTGCATATTTTCCTAAATTAAGTGCATTCTCAAATATTTTGCCCATTTGCCTATTGGGTGTTCTCTCTTTTACTTAATGATTTGTAGGAGTTCTTTACATAGTTTGAATATGAGCTCCTTATCAGTTGTACGTGTTCAGAATATCTTCTCCCACTCTGTGACTTTTCATTTTCTTAATGATGTGTTTTGAAAAATCAAAATGTAGCCAATTTGAGGATTTTTCCTTATTATTAGTGTTTTTTGTACATCCTTAAAACAATCGTGTCCTACTCTAAGGTTGTGAAGGTATATTTTATGTGTTTTTGAGAAGCTTTATTTACTTTTCTCATTTAGATCTACAATCCATGTGGAATTTGGTTCATTGATTTTTATACATAGATATTTCACTGTTTCCATATGGACATAAATATTTCTTCTAAAAGCCTCATTCTCTTCCATGTGGACATTTGGTTGATCCAGTCTTATTTAATGAGAAGTCCATTGGTTTTTCACTTCTTTGTATTGCAACTTTTGTCATCAATCAAGTGTCAATCTATACATGGGTCTGTTTCTCACCTCTATTCAGCCCATTGCTCAATCTATCATGTTTATTTCTTTTTATTTTTTTAAGTTTATTTATTTATTTTGAGAGACAGATACAGAGACATAGAGAGCAGGGGAGAGAGAATCCGGAGCAGGCTCTGCACTAAGTGCAGAGCCTGCTGCTGGGACTCGAACTCACAAACCACAAAGTCATGACTGAAATCGAGAGTTGGAGGGTTAACCAACTGAGCCACCCAGGTTCCCCTGTTTATTTATTTATTGTAGGCTCATAATAATTTTTGGTAGCTAGGAGAGTAAATCATCCAACATTATTTCTATTGTTCAAGGTTGGTTTGGCTTTTTGGTCTTTTGCATTTACTTATAATTTTAAAATCAGCTTATAAATTTTGATACACCCGTAGACAGTTGGGCTATTGTTTGGTGTTACGTTAAATCTAGGGCTTAACTTAGAATTTACATCTTTACAATATTGTCTTACAAAACTATTAATTTGCATATAATTTGTCTCAATAAAATTTCATGCACTGTCTCTAATGTCTTTTATTATTTTCTGAGAGTTTCCATCCCCAAAAGAAAGCATTCATCATTTCTTCATCAAGGACAATGTTGGATGACTTTTTATATGATTTTGCTTTGTTATTAAATATCCTTTATTAGGGGCACATGGCTGGCTCAGTCAGTAGAGCATGTGACTCTTGATTTCAGGGTTGTGAGTTTGAGCCCCACATTGGGTTTAGAGATTCCTTAAAAATAAAATCTTTAAAAATAAATAAATACATATCTTTTTCAGAGTAACATTTTGAGATTGTGCCATGTTTATGGTAATCTTAAGTGTTTTTAAAGGATCTAAAATAAGCTATTAAAGTTTTAGCTATGGCAAGGTTAAGAGCACAGTCTATTGCATTTAGCCTCTGAGCTTCAGCCCATCTCTTGCTTCATCCCTGAACTGGATGGAAGGAGAGAAGAAAAAGACCATACTGCTATAGAGCCATGGAATGTCTGAAGACTGTCCTGAGAAGACTCAGCAGATATCCACAGGGCAACCCAAAATTCTTTCAAAAATAAATGAGGACTGTCTAGTATTCTCATATAAAGTGTTAGAGAAAGACCAAAGAGATTTCTTATGACAGGCTTATGTGTATAACAATAGCCTGGCACATTTGCACTTTTAACATCACATCTTTTATTTCATTGTGTCTTTATAACTACCCTTATTTCAATATAGTGCCACTTTACAAAAAAAAAAAAAAAAAAGGAAGATCAATCATCCATTATCACAGAACTAGAAGAGTCTAAGCTGGAACTAGAAATGAGGTCCACTGGATTCTTGGTCTGAGTTCCTCTGATTGGAACCTAGGAGTGCATGAGAAATCCAAAATATAAAAGCTATACCAAGTCCCCCAAAAGGAGACTTATATTAGAATACTCAACCTGTGGGGTACCTGGGTGGCTCAGTCCATTAAGCATCTGACTCTTGATTTTGGCTCAGGTCACGATCTCCCAGTTTGTGAGTTTGAGCCCTGTGTAGGGCTTTGTGCTGACACTGTGGAGTCTGCTTGGTATTCTCTCTCTCCCTTTCTCTTAGCCCCTCTCCTGCTTGTGCTCTTTCTCACTTTCAAAATAAATAAACTTAAAAAAATAAAAAAGAATATGCAAATGTAAAAATATAATTTTATAAAAAGTAGTTCCTTATAAAAACATGGTTCATCCTTAAGACAAACTGTTGTGGGAGAATACAGGCAGGAAGCTTCTACTTCTCTCACCCCCAAGAAGGAAGTGAGTTCATTTTATTCTTTCCTCTCCTCTTTTTCAACTACTTTTCCTATATGACTTGTTTTGGTCAATGAAATGTGAGCAAAAGTGACACGTATTGCTTTCAGATGAAAGCATTTAGTTGCCAGTGTTTGGCTGTCTAGCCCACTCCCCTTTATCATGGAGATTATGGGACCCTGGATCAATGTGGAGGTGCCAGAAGATGGAAACCAACTTGGAATTCTGAAAATCCCTGGAGACTCACCCATACCCACAGCAGGTTTTATGTGAGTGTGAAAGAAACATTTGTTTCTTAAGCCACTAAGACTTGTGGGTTGTTTGTTATTGCAGCATAGTCTATTTTATCCTGACTGATACATCAGAGCAAACAAGATCAGCTCCTGGCAGACCTAGCCAAGGCTCAGCTCTCTCTTTTCTATTTTCTTCTGCTAGGAACTTGGATAAGTCAGTATGTCCCTGCTCTGAAAGCACAAGTATCCTCAATTCAGTTGGTGAAGAAGAAAGAGAGAGGTATGGAGACCATTTTAGCCTTATGTCCAGCCATGGTCTCCAATACTACATTAGCATTAATCCTCACCTAGGTTCTTTTATCTATTTCTAAAATGGCTTATACTGTTGCTACTCCAACTGTGATCCATGGAAAAGCAGCATTAGCACCACCTGGGAGCTTGTTGGAAGTGCAGAGTCTCAGTCCTCACCTCACACTTTGTGTATTACAGTCCGCATTTTAAAAGCAGCTGCAAATGACTGGCATGGATATTCCAGTTTGAGAAGCAATGGCTTAATTTTGGCAGTGAGGAAAGGAGAGTGTTTTGGTTTCCTTCCACTTCCAGAGTCCCCATAGTGGATGGATGTCTGACCCCCTTGCCCTGACCTCCTGACCTACCATTCCCTCTTTAGAACACTGTGCAGATTCCTGCTGCAGCTCCTATTAATATAAAGGGGACCCTTAGGTTTCTGATCTTTGATTATTTGGTCCTCCTTTGCATCATGTCACAAGTCAGAAGTGAGCCCAAATATAAAGAATGAATATCTGAAGTTCTCCTTCCTCTAGGTGTGATCATTTGTCTTGTACATGGGAAGGGCAACCTGGAGGGTTTTTCCTATTCTGTGCCTCCTGTTTTGCTCTTGACCTTGCTCAGGCCTCATGTAAACAGATGAACTTGGCAAGTGCCAGGGCTGCTGTTATTCCCTCCTAATCTGCCCTCTCATTTCCTCCCTGGCCCCAGTCCCTGCTTCTGCCCTTCCTCTACCATTCCTGCATGAAGGTGCCAGGGACAAGGCAAAACTGCCCCCCCAGCTGTGCTCCCAAATGACAAGAAGCCAAAAGCTGAGTCAGCAAATGTGCTAAGCTGAAATCAGGGCTGATGCCACTTGGAGCCCAGGCTGTGTCTGCTGGGTCTAGGTTATCTGATGACACGGCACAGTCTTGTCTTTGCCGCTCCAGTCCCCTGCCCTGGGCTGGCCTTGCTCTTGGCATCTCCTTCCTCACTTTCCACATGCTGCTGGCAATCCTGTGCTGGGGCGTTGCCAATGGGAGGCCACTGTCTGCTGCTCCAAGCTGCTTCCTCCCTGCTGTTTGTGAAAGCAGTTCTTCATGGGAAACACGGCCTGATGCCTTCCACAAAGAATGACTTTCATCAAGGCTGTGGCATGGGGCTTCACAGTGGGAGCTGCTGGACAGAGGGCTAGGAGGGAGGGGCAGAGATCTGGCTACAGTGGCAGATGGAAGCTGGCTTAAGGCGGATGTCGAGTGCCTTCTTCAATATGCCTTTTCCCTTTTAATTTTCTCTTGAGCAGAGCTGATCAATTAGAGCTGTAATTATTTTAATCTTCTTCTTTGCTGTCCCTGTCTGACTGTCTGCCACTGCCCATCGACCTTCCTGTTAACAATGTACTCAGGTGGCAGCTTCGCAGAGGCCACTTCAGGCTGCCCATCTTTCATAACAGGCCAAACAATGATGCAAGATTGCACAGCCAGAGACCATTACCTTCCCTCCTGTGCAACCTCTGACAAAGCTTTCACCTCTCCCTTTCCTTGCAAAGTCTGTCAGCTCCATGGGTGGGTGAGAGAACAAGATTTTCAAAATGATAGCTATACAGTATTTATATCATGAATTTCAGCATCACTGGGGTTATAAGAAGAACATCATTTTGGAATCAGAAAGATGTTCTCTACCTGTGCATGGATATTTTCATCTCTGTGTCTCTGAGTCCTCATCTGTTAAATGGGTATCATCATAACTTCTCTGAGCATTGTAAGGACTGGATGAAGTCATGAGTATAAATAGCTCAAAGCCCAACACTGGGCCCCAATAAGAGCTGGATAAGCGTGAGCTATTTTTTGAATCATTAGTTATGCCCTGTGGCTATGGGAAACAAGTGTCTGGAGAAAGGAATTAAACAGGCAACCCTGGATTTGTGATGTGTCATTATGTATAAACAGAGCCCCTCCTTGTCCCATCATGGGTGGTAAAATGAGGAAAATAATGCAAACTAGATAGGTTTGGACTATTTGAGTAAAATATTTTTTTTTTCCTCATGAGCTCTTATGAAGTGAAAGAGGCAGATAGTCTATGGCTCACAAAACAAAGACTTCCATGTTCTGATGGGTTCTGGACCAGATAAGCATCAGTTCATTCAGACCTTGGAGTTTGGTGAGTATGGATGGTTCTGGGGGAGATTCTAGGCTCTACCCTGTGAATAATGAAAACCATTCCTGGCCACTCTCCCCACCTCACCCCCCACACTCCTCATATCCAAATATTCTTTTTTTTTTTTTTTCAGCTCAGAGCAACAAACAAGGAAATGAGGGACTTGAAATACAAAGACAGCTGGAACATGATTTCTGCCTTTAAAGATTTCATGGTCAGGGGACAGGGGCAGGTAGAGAAGCTTAACTGGAAATTATAGTGGCAAGCCTTAGGTAGATCTAAACACTGATTCTGTAGGAGAATGTAAAAGAGGTTACCAACCTAGCAACTGAAGATATGTAGGGGAGGGATGTCCAGGGAAGACAACATTTCTGAGATGATTTCTCTTTTTGGGTAATTTTTAGATGCAGTCAAGAAAATCTTTAGTGTAATCATGTATATCAGTTAGTTTTTGCTGCATAACAAACAACTCAAATATTAGTGGCTCCAAACAATAATTACTTTGTTCACAATTCTGGGGGTCAGATGAGTGGTTCTTCTATTTGAAATAGCTTAGCTAATCTCTGCTGGGCTTGCTATCTGTGGCCATTTGGAAAGTTAGCTGGTAGGATGATCTCACTCACAGCTGGAGTGCATTGGTTCCCTTCTACATGGTCTCTTATTCTCAAGCTGTTATCTTGGGCTCACTTACATGGCAGTTTCAGCAAAAAAGCAAGCCCCAAACTCAAGTGCTCTTCAAGTCTGCATTAGCCATAGCAAGTCACAAGTCCAACCCAGATTCAAGAGGTACTAAAAGAGACTCTACTTCTTGACAGAAAGGGAAGAATTTTTGGCCATTTTTTTTCAGCATATCATATTGTTTATATTTAGGATACAAAGGTAAAAAGGGGGCAGAGACATATGAAATCCAGAGCATAGGGATCTTGATGCCAAAGAAACAGATCATCATCTAAGTAAGGTACATCTTATCGCCCAAGTAAGGGTCAATGCCTGATATTCCATCTTTGAAGAGACATTCTGCTGTGTTAGACATTGCCTATTCCAGTTGTCTTTTTTTTTCTTTTTGGAATGAAAATACCTTTGGGAGGTGGTGATACATTCAAGTATAATTAGTCACTTCATTTGAGCTATCCTCCAGGGCAAGAATAACTTAACTGCAATGAATACCATGAGAGAACTTCATTGTAGAATTGGTGATAGTGGGATGGAACCTGGGAGAAGAGGCTAGGAAAGGCCGAGGGGAGACCCAAGCTTAATTTTAGCTACATCTCAGTTTTGCTTGAAGCTGGACCTGAATCTGGAGTGTGCAGAGGTGAAATTCATTGCAAAGTCATTTTCAGAACTTATATTCTGGGGCTTAGAAGCCAGATGTCCTGGGAAGGATGTGAGCAGCATGCCATGATACCTCACTGACAACCTGACAAATGGTCTTCTTTCTCATCCCTCCACCAGCGCAGCTACTGACTGAACAGTTGGTGCATCCATCCTGCTGTGGGTCCTGCCTCAGTGACTGCCCCTAGATGATTACTTTCCCAACTTCCAGGGGGTCATTTGGAGGAAAGCCAAGAGCTTAGAGTAGTAGTTCTCAAACATTAGCAAACTCAGATTTACTTAATTGACTGAGTTTGATAAGGCAGATCAGTGGGCCCCAGCCAGATTTTCTGATTCTGTAGGTCTGAGCTGGGGCCTAAGCCTTTCTAACCAGTTGCCAGCTAACACTGATCCTAATGATCAAGGACCATATTTGGAGAACCCCTCACTTAAGGGTTTGAATAACTTGTGATTGTACATAGGATTCTCTTTACTGCAGAGGTTCTCAACTTGGCTGCATGTAGGGACCACTTTAAAATCATTAATGCCTAGGCTTCATCTGCAGAGAGTCTGATTTAATTGGTCTGAGTGAGCCTGGAATTTATCATTTTTCAAAGTCCTTGGGTGATTCTGATACACATCACTGTCTCATTGTAGTGGTTCTCAAAGAGTGGTTCCCAGACTCAGCAGCAGCAGCAGCAGCATCTGGGAGCTTGTTGGAAATGCAAATTCCCAGCCCTCCCCAGATCTACTGAATCAGAAACTCTGGTGGTGAGGCCCAGCAGTTTGTTTTAACAACTCCTTCAGGTGAATCTGATGCATACTGAAATATGACTCATCAGCCGTCTTAGATGAAACAGAGCCTGTGATAACCATCTTGGAGGACCTCCTTCAAAACCTTATTCTTTGGAAGATGAGCCCTGGAGAGGTGACATGCAGTTTGCAAACTATGGGGTTCAGGATGTTCCATCAAAAGTCTTTGAAATAAAATCTTTGACAGAAACATGGGTATACACAGACCTACAGAGATTTCTTAGGCTAGACTGGAGAAAGGGCTTTCCATGCCCATCTTTCTCTGACCTCTAACAGCAGCCTCTGAGATCCTTTCCCTTGACCCCTGAGCATGGAGTGAGAACAGGGAAATTCTGCCCTAGCTCTAGCACGAAGTTAATTGTGTGACCTCTCTGTGTCTTTGTTTCCTTATTCTAAATGTATGACATGATTTGCATCAATTGAATCATCCACCTTACACTTCTAAGTAGGTTAAGTGAGATTTCACAGGTATGGTTTCATAGTGTTTTATGATCCTTGTTCAGTAAGAAGAATATTAATGAAAGACTTGTTCTTGTCTCATGTGCATACAGCTTGCATGACAACTTTTCCCAGCTTGAGAAAAGCAAAGTTAAAAAATCATGTCTTTTTGATTTTATAAATTGTTTTGAAGTCTCCACATGCCGGAGTAGAAAGGAATATATAGAAATGTAGAAATTCCTCCCTGGGGCCTCCACAACTGCCAGGTGTCTGAGATCTCCTAGGATTTTCTCCTAGGGAGCCAAAGCTATTAGATCTGCCTCTAGATGTTGCTCAGAGAGAGCACTGGAGCATGATCAGTGGGGACCATGGCTCCTTCTGCCTCTGCTACTGCCTCTGCTACACAGGTGAATTTAGGCAGCCCACGGGACACTTCTGACTGCTTCATAATGCTCTTGACAATCTGGAAAGATTCTAGAATTGTCCTCTTTTGGGCCTCAAAGACACTGTACTTTCATAGGCACACACACACACACACACATACACACACACACCTCACATATTTTCAACCCCATCCTCAAACTACAACGTTGCAGAATTTAGAGGAGCTTTCAGTCTTGGCCTTGAGCTAGAGCCAGCCCTCCCTATGAACCTACAGAAAAAGTACACTCATTCAGATGCTTTCTGGGAGTTGGCAAGACAAATAAATGAGAGAAGCAAGGCCAGAAACTACAGCAGAAGCTTTACCTAGTTCATTTTTACTAGCATTCCATTGCCAAGATCTGGTCTCTTTTCTTGTCATTCATAAGAATGAGACTCAGAACCCAAGAGCTTCCATGAAGTCTAAGAAACAGGAAGATTTTCTTTGTAGGTGTCATTGGATGTTGGCGTCTTGGGGTACTCTCCTTGGAGCTAGATCAATGTAATGAAATGTACCTTAGGAAAAACTGTTTGCACTAATGTTTTAAGCCAGTTGTTTGCAAAGGGTGGTGTTTGTGTCAGAGGCATCAGCATTGTCTGGGAACTTTTTAGAACTGTGTCCTCACTCTGTACTTCTGAATTGGGAACTCAGGTGCAGGCTTGCAATCTGTGCTTTTTCAAGCCTGCTGAATGAGTCGGAGCCATGCTAAATTTGAGAACCATTGGTTTAAGTCAGTGGATTTCAACCTTGGCTGCACATTAGTATCACCTAGAGAAATTTAAAAACTCTCCATGCCAAAGACATACCCCAGATCAATTAAACAAAACCCTCTGGAAGTGAGACCAAGCATCAGTATTTTTAAAAATTCTCTAGATGATTCCCATGTGAGCCATGGTAGAGAGAGTCACTGCTTTAAAACCACTACAAATAACCAAATTAAATCAACTGTACAAGTGGTGTTTTCCATTGCGACTGTTACTGATGGCTGAAAATAAAGACCATAACAAAATGAAATTGACCTAAAAACTCTTCAAAAACAGTGAGTCTCATAGGCAAGGTGTAGCAGGGAATCAGGCATTAACTCCTAAATTCTATCACCGTAGACAGTCCCACAGATAATTCAGACTGTTTTCCCCTTTATTCTCCTATAGTCTCTTGGCATGGAAGAATCATTTACTGGTGCAAGACAGAGAAAAAGGGCAGGATCTCATGAGGAACAAATGCCATGACAGAAGTGATGTGAATCTGTTCTAATATACAGGCTTACTCTGAGATGAGATTTTGTTTTTTTAGGAGCCAAATTCAGAAAAGGCAGTTCTTACTCATAAAGGCCTTTGCCTATTAAAGTGCCTCAGTCCGTTTAACACCATTGGATTTAATCAAAAGGCTTATAAAGCAACCCTGCCCCTTCAGCTTTTATCACATTGCTCAGTGAGATCATCCTGCTGGTTTCCTCCAGCTGCCTTCTCTCTCTGGGCCTCTGAGGATGAAGCAATGAGTCTGACCCTCTGACACTGTCAGGCTCAACTTTAGCAACGTTCTGTCTCTATAGCGACTCCGACCTTAAGAGATGTGCGAGGTGATTTAACTTCAAGTTGGAAAATCAAGCCCTCTGATTTGGATGGCTGCCCTGATGGGCAATTCACCTGTGTGATTGATTTCACAAATCTGTTCTCTTGCCTTTTGGTATTATGAACCTGGAAGCAGCAGAAGGGGGGAGAGAGAGAGAAAGAGAGAGAGAGAGAGAAGGAATGAGAGGGAGATGGAGAGAGAGGGAAATAGAAGGAAAGTGGGAGGGAGGGTGAGGGGAAGAAGGAGTGAGGGAGAGGGAGAGAGAGGGAGGGAGAGAAAGAGAGAGAGAGAGAGAGACTTACTAAAGTCTTGGAGGCAGTTGGCTGCATGGAGGACAAGCAGGGGGCTTCTCTTCTAACTTTGAGAGCTACCTTTAATGAGAGTAACAATCTCTCTTAATTGCCTTAGCAGTGTGCACCCTGAGGTCATCTGCTCTCGCTGTCCACAGTGCTGTTTCTGTGTTCTCTGGGTACAGATCTCATTACACTGTTGAGTTTCCCTAAAGGATCTATTCTCACAAAAGCAGCAGTGGCCTAATAGATTTTTGCTAAATAATGTATATCAGGGATGGGGGAAGGGGGGGTTCTGGTGTATCCTCCATGGCAAATGACTTCAAACCCTCATGGAAATGTCTGTCCTCCGAGGTTTCTCTTTATCTATACCATCACAGAACTGTAGTTCTGATCTATTTTCCTCCCTAATATTTTTCCTGGGGAGTTTCAAGATTTTCTCATCTCCAGTTGGCTTTCCCAGGAATGATGGGTATGGAGGGTAGATGAAAAGTGATGAAGTATAAGAAAAGAATCCACACCTTTACTCTTCATGGTTTTTCGTTTAGTCCCTTTCACACTGATATTCTTGACTTTGGCTACCAACCAAAGGCTCTTGGCAACTGACATTGGCTTTGTATCTCAACCAAATTTGGTGGGCACCATCTCCTCTCTGGAAGAGACCCCTACCTGACTTTTGCTGGTCCAGGCAGTTTACTTGCTGAAATTTTGTGCAACGTATAGCCTTATAATCCTTATAATCATGATTGAAGTACTTTCTCCTGTTTTGTCCTTGGTGGGGAAAAATGCCCACCTTCACAAAAACTTCTTTTTCCAGGTTGACAAAGGGAGGCTCTCATTTGCATCTGAAGAAGCTGGTTCTCATCAGTGTTCGTGGAGATAAAGTATAGCTGGAGATCTCGCCATCACATGGAAGAGACAGCATCTTAGTTCTTGTAACATCTATCACCTTATCAACAGTACCAGGTGAGTATCTCCAACTTGTGTTGACTGAAACTACATATCATCAAGGAATAGAAACCAAAAACAAACTGTGTAGGATGCTGTCTTTAAATGCTGCCTCTTGACTTGCATTTGGGATTAGAAGTATAAAGGAGTGAAGGCAGAAATATAGCTTAGCCCGTATTCATGCATACAAAAATTAGCTTAAAAATAGGAGTGGCATATAAGCACAGTTTTTGAAATGCATAAATTCCATATTAGCCAGAAACATGGTTCTCTTCTTCTTCAGTTAGGATAAATAGGAAAGTGGTTGCAACAAAAGAGTAGGACACATTTTTTTTCAAGACTTCAGAGCTAATAGGAAAAAAAAACAAACTAGCAAACTCTATCTTGGTTTTGAGAGAAGATAAATGTGAAGGACCTTTCCCCTACAGCCAGGACTGTTTACATGCCCTGTTCACATCAATCTTTCATAAACACATGCCTTCTATGCCATTCATAATGGTCTGATTCCTTTCTCATTTCCACTGTTCATTTCTGCTTCTCTCCATGCCGAATTGCTTTTTCTGCGGGTTAGCATTATGGCTTGATTAAAAAAAAATGGCTTTAAGTCTTGTAATTAAAACTTTCTTTTCATCAAAATAAGTACAAAAAAAGGTTTGGATTAAAATGCATTTCTAGCCAGCTTGAGTGAGATATCTGCTCACTGAGTGAGGGTAAGGTCGGCTCTCATATTTAGCATGGATGCTTGTGAGGTAACTTCAAAGACAGTTGAGGCCAGGGAAAGGCTGGCTTTTCCAGCAACCCCCAGTTTTGTTCATGTTCACTCAGCTGGAGACACTGCTGACTAAGCCAGTACATGGAGAATCTAGGCATCATGGGGAGGTGTGCATCTTCTGGGATATTGCATATCCATGCATTTTCCCAGGCAGTGCAGTGAACTTTGCTGATGGCCAAAGAGGCACCTAATGGAGGAGCAGGAGGGACTTGACTTAACCAGCATTATTAGAAAAGAATGGACTCTCTCTTCCTATGATCTGTATGTGAACCTCTCCTACCACTTAGGGAAGGGTGTTCCAAAATGCAGTACATCAGTGTTCTCAAACAACAGGGCCCCTGGGTAGCTCAGTTGGTTGAGCATCTGACTGAGGCTCAGGTCATGATCTCAAGGTTCATGCGTCTGAGCCCCATGTCGGGCTCTGTGCTGACAGCTCAGAGCATGGAGCCTGCTTTGGAATCTGTGTTTCCTTCTTTCTCTGCCCCTCCCCTGCTTGCTCTCTGTCTCTCAAAAATGAATAAACGTTTAAAAAATTTTAGTAAAAAAATAACATTTTGATCTCTGCACCCTTTACATTCCTAAAAATTACTGCAGGCCCTAAAAAAGCTTCTGTTTATATGGATTAAATCTACCCATATGTACCATATCCGAACTTAAAATAGAAATACATAACTTATTTATTTATTCAATAAAAATAACAAAAATAAACATCAACAAAGAGAACATATTTTATTAAAATATTTTCCAAATAAGAAGTTTAGTGAAAAGAACCGTATCATTTACATTTTTGCAAATCTTAATGTCAGGAGAACGGGAGGAATAAAGTTTTCTTTTTCCAAGGTTTTCCCAGCTGGACTAAGAATTCAAATGACATGACACAGAGTAACAGGAGAAAAAACCCAAAAGTTTTATTATATGCACATAGAGGCCCAATAAAGAAATTGAGATTAAAAAAATAACCAAGCAGGTATTTTTTGTATATTTTAGACAAAGAGACAACAATTTTGTGAGGAGTTGATAGGAGAAAGCAAACAGAGGTTTGGAATTTTTAATTAGTAAGGAATCTAAGCAGAATTTGGGCTAGAATAGACTAGTAAAAAAGTTACAAGGTTTGTTTCTGCAACTTTCTTGGCTTTAAAGTCCCTAACTCTGGTGATAAGGATGTCTCTTTACTTCTTAGTATGCCTTTCATATAAGGGATGTATTTCCCACTTTCAGGGAACAGGGGAGGGTCTGAGTATGCTTGCACTGGCTGTTTCCCAAGGTGCTTCAATTCAAAATAATCAGTATATCATTGTGGTATATTTTGGCCCTTGACTCCTAATAGGAGACAGCTAGCTGGATTCTCATATCTGTTTTTGCCTTCAACCTATGTGATATCTCACATCATATAACCTCTGGGAAATCCCACTGTACATTCTTGAGACTAGAGATTGAAAAGGCAAATAACATTGTAGGATTATTTTGAAAATACTTTTGACCTTATGAACATGTAAGGTTCTTGGCAGCCCCAGGGGTCCCTGGGCCACACTGTGAGAACCACGATGGACAATAAACACAGGTGGTTCAAGGATGAGTTTCTATGTGTAGAGAAACTTATTTTTTGCTGTGTTATTTTTTTGTGTTTATGTGTTTTAATGGATATATTCTACTTCTGGCAAGTGATATGATTTTTATTTATACTGAGTGGTTCCATTTAAAATAGGTTTATTTAGTTTTTGGTGCCTGGGTGGTTCAATTGATTAAATAAACATTAGACTCTTTATTTCAGCTCAGGTCATGATCTCACAGTCATGAGATCGAGCCCCATGTCAGGTTCTGGCCTAAGCATGGAGCCTGCTTGGGATTCTCTCTTCCTCCCTCTCTGTCCCTCCCTTGCTCATGCTTTCTCTCTCTCTCCAGATAGATAAATAAACATTTAATAAATACATAAATAAAATAGATTAATTTAGATTTTAAAAAAATTATCTAATTTTGGGGCACCTGGGTGGCTCAGTTGGTTAAGTGTCCGACTTTGGCTCAGGTCATGATCTCATGGTTCGTGGGTTCAAGCTCTGCATTGGGCTCTGTACTGACAACTCAGAGCCTGGAGCCTGCTTCAGATTCTGTGTCTCCCTCTCTCTCTCTGCCCCTCCCCTGATCACACTGTCTCTCTCTGTCTCTCAAAAATAAATAAATGTTAAAAATTTTTTAAATAAAAAATTATCTAATTTTATTTATTTGAAGTTTTAGAATAGGCAATGAAAAATATCAGGACAGTAGTTGTCTTGGGGTAGGAATGATGACTGACATAAAGGGATTTTTCTGGGGTGATAGTAATGTTCTATATTTTGATAGAGATTTAGGTCAAAATTCTTCATAGAATATACTTACGATTTTTGCATTTCATTTTATGTTTATCTAATAAAACACATTGTAAAAGGTATTTAACTCCAATCAATGATATGCATGTTGAAGTAGTAAGGGCAATGTATACTGATACCTGTTACTCACTTATAAATGCATCCAAAATAAGGTGAATTGATGGAGAGATGGAGGGACGTGAAAAAGCCAACATAATAAAATGTCCACGGTGGCATCTAGATGATTGGTATATAAATGTTTTATGTAAAATTCTTTCAACTTCTCCTTATTATGAATATTTTCATAAGAAAATATTGAAGGAAAGTCAGTAGATGTGGAGAAAAATGTGACATAAAATAATAGTGGTGGCACATGATGAGACAATGTTGTGATACCTGAGTGACTATAGGTGGGGAAGCAAGGACTTGGAAAAGCAAGTGGAGGTACTTCTCACTCTCCCTCTCACCTCTGATCAAATGCTCCTGCCAACTGTCCATACTGGAGGCTTAGCAGATGACAGGCACTGTGACAGGTGTCATGGCAAGGAGTAGACATGAGTACATTTGTGAGGGGGACAGAGAAATGAGAAGAAAAACAGAAGCTTTAGTGTGGGCATTCACTCCCATCTTCAACTTTCAAGCTGGTGTTGTTGTTTTTATCACCCCTGAGTATAGATGGAGAAACTGAGCCTCAGAACAGCTTATCAATTGGCACACAGTAAGTAAAAGATGGAGGTGGATTTGAACTTTATGATTGTATGGCTCTGTTGATTATAGTAAAAGGCAGCACTAGATATAGGCTCAATAGTGATAGAAGGGAGTTGGTATAGAAGAGCAGAGGAAGGATAGGGAGCCTGGGTGGCTCAGCTGGTAAGTGTCTGACTCTTGATTTCAGCTCAGGTCATGATCTCATGGTTCATGAGTTCAGGTCCCACATCGGCATCTGTGCTGACAGCACAGAGCCTGCTGGGATTCTCTCTCTTCCTCTCTGCCCCTCCCCCACTCATTCTCTCTCTCTCTCTCTCTCTCTCTCTCTCTCTCTCAAAATAAATAAATAAACTTAAAAAAAGAATAGCAGAGAAGGGATGTCAATTCTGACTTCATGAAAAAAGTCTTATAGTAGTAGAGCCTCAAAGAATCAGTGTCATTTTGATAAAAAGAGAAAGGGATATGGGGAAAGGCTGTCTAGAAAAGCATGAGTTATGGCAGACCTACCTGGTATGAATCCCAGTTTCACCCTTTGCCAACTGTGTGACCTCTGTGACATACCCAAGCTTTAGTTTCCTCATCCGTAAATGCTGGTAATAACAATAAGACTTCAAATGGTTTATGAGAATTCCATGAACTGATGCATGAGAAGTGTTTAGTTCAATGCTCTTGAATGAATATGAGCTATTGTTATTTCAGCTATAGGCAAGACAGAGCACCTCATGTCGAGTTTTGTTCCCCCTCTTACATTATGTAGCCCACCTGGGTGCACAGAACAGGCAGAGCTGCTTGCTTTGGGTCCTGCGGGAGATGCCTTGCTCAGGAGCCTCATGTGGATGCTGGAGGGTGTAGCTTTTGTCTTTGTGTTCACACACCTGTGGTGGCCAGTACAATGCTGGTTTTAACAGAGACTTGAAAATATTTATCACACTGTAGTTTGAGTTCCAATCCTGTCTATCAGCTTGGGGTCAAACTCTCAAAAACAAGAGTTATTTTCAGGCTCTCTTTATTCTCATTCATGATTCTCCTGCTGATCCTCTTCTCAGAGGGACCTGCTTCACCTTCCATGAAATACCCACTGCTTTTCTATATCTCCACCTCCTAGTGAATTAATGGAATTGTCCTTTTTCAAAGCTAGTTGCCTTTTATATCCAAATGACCCCTGTTGCCTTCCTCCTCACTCTTACTTCCCCATCTGTCAACAAGGAGATGAGCCTGGGTAGGAGGATGGGTGGGAATGAGTTGGTGGCTGGTGTGGGGCTCACTCAAAGGAATGATGGATGGAAAAGACCAAGAAAACAGCTGGAATATTCAGCCGGCTGCTAGAGCCTGATGTTAAGTAAGGGTGTTAAATGAGAATCCAGGCACCTGAGAAATGGAACCAGATGCATCTGTAAAAAATGGGGATGAACATACATTAAGGCAGAGTTCAGACATGATTAAATCTAATCACTCTTGCCAGTGATTTAGTGAACTGCGGTTCACTAAACTGGGTATTGCGCTAGGGAAAGAACAGAGAGCTGTCAGCCAACATCTCTGTCCTCATGGAGATTACTTCCTAGTGGGGTGAACAGTACTCACAATACACAAAGAAAACGTAGTGTTGAAGGTAGTTATCACAGGGTGATAAGAGTTAGAAAGAGAGACATGCATAACAGGACTTCAGGGAGCGAGGGCGTTCAAGCTGAAATCTGAAGAATGGGAAGGAACCAGCCATAATAAAATGAGAAAGAGTAGTTGTTAGGGAGAATTGCAAAAGCAACACCTCGACAAGGGGACAAAACTCGCATTTCTTCTTGTATATGTATATATGTAACACATAACATGTATTTGTTAGCTGCCCTGCTCTGAGCCCATTTTTTAATTTGAAGGGGAATTTTTCATTGACAAGAGGGAGAGCCCGCTTTTCACAAAGAAAAAGAAAAGTGGGCAATGCTTGCTTTCTCATGAACTTAGCAGCAGGAGCTAAGCCTATGGCTCTGGGTCATCCAGCCAACTGGATGCTCTTGATGGGGCTGGACCCATTACTTTGAGTGAGCCACACCCCAGGCATAACCCCAATTCTTTAACCACTTACCCTCTCCCCCAGTTTCTTTTTTCTTTTAACATTTATTTATTTTTGATAGAGACAGAGCAGGAATGGGGGAGGAACAGAGAGAGAGACACACACACAGAATCCAAAGCAGGGTCCAGGCTGTGAGCTGTCAGCACAGAGCCTGACATGGGGCTCGAACCCACAAACTGTGAGATCATGACCTGAGCCAAAGTCAGATGCCTAACCGACAGCCACCCAAGGCGCCTCTCTCCACTAGTTTCATCTCACTGCTGAGAGACGGCAGGGAACGAGGTGAGGAGGAAGGCAAGAGGGATCATCTGGATATAAAATGTGACTAGCTTTGGGGTGCCTGGATGGCTCAGTCAGTTGAGCATCCAACCTCAGTTCAGGTTATGATCTCATGGTTTGTGCATTCAAGTCCCACATCAGGCTTTGTGCCAACAGTGTGGAGGCTGCTTCAGATTCTCTGTTTCCCTCTCTCTCTGCCTTTCCCCACTTGCGTGCATGCTCTCTCTCTCTCTCAAAAACAAATACTAAAATAAAATAAAATAAAATGCTTTGAGAAAGGACAAATTTGGAAATAGGACAATTTAGTTCATTCACTAGGGGGCAGAGTCCTGAGGGGACATTGAACCTTAAGCAAATTATTCAAAGACGGTTGGGAAGATTAGGACTTACCTAATTTGTAGTTCGTGAACACAGCCTAGAGTTGGCGATGAATACTACCATTTTGCAAACTTTGCCTTTAACGAATAAAGAACAGGAATGCCAGACACCTGTGGCTGGGCCAGGAGGGGACAACAAGGTTTCTCCCTTAAGTCAGACCTTGTAAGGAAGAGCTGCATCCCCTTATACAGAAGACGTGCTCTCACTAAGCCATCCCTTGTGTTAAGACTGGATGAGATACTGGCCCTTACCACTGGAACCACCTGGTCCAGAGCCTCCATCATAACTGCCTTTCCCCTTTGCATGTATTGAGTTTCTTTGGTGGTACATTTTGGCAAGTCTAGGGTAGAGTAAACCATATTTTTCTTGCAAGAAAAGGGGTCTTGTCACAATCACAATTCTGCTTCCTTTTTGTCTATTGCTTTTAAAATGGTTATCTTACAACTGTTTCAAGAGTGCCACAATTTGGTACTCGTGTTGAGGCTTAGTTCTTATGTTTATGGACTGGCAGTCCTTCCATGTAACAATATAATAATCTCTGGCAATTCACTCTTTTGGTGCCTATGGTTTCATTCAACTGGGCTTTTAGGATGTAAATATTTAAATATGTGTAAATAAATTGTTTTAAAATATTATAAATAAGTGCATTTAAATAGAAAATAATATACTTACTCCAAAGAA
Source organism: Cryptoprocta ferox (assembly GCA_028646485.1). NCBI lineage: Eukaryota > Metazoa > Chordata > Mammalia > Carnivora > Eupleridae > Cryptoprocta > Cryptoprocta ferox. The sequence goes on along the minus strand of CM053576.1, from coordinate 39,313,026 downwards.
GAGCTATAGATGGTAAATAAACATATAAAAAGGGTGCCTCATCACATGTCATTAAGGAACTGTAAATGAAAGCAATAGTGAAATACCACCACACACCTATTAGAGTGGCCAAATCCATGGGGCACTTGGGCGACTCAGTTGGTGACGTGTCCAGTTTCAGCTCAGGTCTTCATCCCACAGTTCGAGTTCCAGCCCTGAATGGGGCTCTTAGCTGTCAGCGCAGAGCCTGCTTGAGATCCTCTGCCTCCCTCTCTCTCTCTGCCCCTCCCCCTCTCTCTGCCCTTCCCTGCCTCCCTCTCTCTCTCAAAAATAAGTAAAAACATTAAAAAAAAGAATGGTCAAATCCAGAACACTGACATGAAATGCTGATGAGGATGTAGGGCAATAGAAGCTCTCATTCATTGCTGGTGGAAATGCAAAACAATATAGCCACTTTGGAAGACAATTTGATGGGTTCCACAAAACTAAACATACTTTTACCATATAATCCAGCAATCATGCTCCCCTGTACACAGATGTTTGTAGAGCTTTATTTATAATTGTCAAAACTTGGGAGCAACCAAGATGTCCTTCAGTAGGTGAATGAATATAATATATAAATTATGGTATATCCAGACAATGAAATAATATTCCGCACTAAAAACAAATGAATAATCAAGTCATGAAAAGATATGGAAGAAACTTAAATGCATATTACGAAGAGAAAGAAACCAATCTCAGAAGGCGACATACTCTATGATTCTAACCCTGTGTCATTCTGGAAAAAGCAAAACTATGGAGATAGTAAAAAGATCAGTGGTTATCAGGGTCTGGGGAGGGAAGGAACCCTTACAACATCAAGAGTGAATGCTAGTGATGACCATGAGGTGATATATGGAAGTATTGAATCACTATATTGTACCCCTGAAACTAATATTACACTGTATGTTAATGAACTGAAACTTAAATTAAGAGTCAACCCTAAGGTAAACTATGGACTCTGGGTAATAATGACTATAACAAATGTATCATTCTGGTGTGAGATGTTGAGGGTGGTGGAAGGAGTTTTCTCCTTATTTTTATAACCAAATGCTCTATAAAATTTACTTCTCTAAATTTGCCATTCTTTTTACTTCTAAAAGAATAAAAGCTCTATGTAACACTATAAAGTTTGCTGAAAATAAAAAAGAATAAATCGATAAATGTAAATAAAAATAATAGCAAAAATACAGGATTGTGATTCTATTTTAGGTTTTTTGGATTGTCAAGTATCACCCAAAATATCTGACTTCTGGTTGTCATGAAAACAGATCAGAAGCCCCAGAATGAGCACAGTGGACCCTGAGGTTAGAGAGGTCCTACAGGAGACCCTATGCAAGCTGTCACTTGGTCCTGCCCTAGTAAACAAGCAGAAGGAACATTTTATTTTAACAGCTGGGGTACAAGGAAGCATTTCTCTCCATACAGTCCTTTTACTATTGCTTTTGAATTTGGAAGGCCATTGCTCCTGTTGTAATAAAACAGCAGCTCAGCAAGAGATAGACAATATCATTTCAAATTGCAACCACATTTAGTGTATTTAATGAAAACTGCCCTCCACACTCGACCTTAACCTAGTGTTCTTATCAACGCCAGAAACCTGGCTCATTAATTAAAGCTTCTTTTGGATTGAGCTGCATCTACAATGATTATTGGCTAGAGAGAAAAAAAATAAAAAAAGGCCAGGCAAGGAGGAAAAAGGGCTTCAAAGGACTTCTAGGGAAAATCACATCAGTATATTTGGTCCATTGAGGATTCTGGGGTCCCAGGCTGGTGCCCAAGGACTCAGATCCTCAACTTCAGGTAGAACCTTTACTGATCATACCCTGATGTCTGATAATCTTCTGTAAATACAGGACAGATTCCATACCTCTCAAGGAGAACGAATGTGGGGCGCCTGGGGGGGCTCAGTCACTTGAGCGTCTGGCTTCAGCTCAGGTCATGATCTCACGGTTCATGGGTTCGAGCCCCACCTCGGGCTCTGTGCTGACAAGCTAGCTCAGAGCCTGAAGCCTGTCTTTGGATTCTGTGTCTCCCTCTCTCTGACCCTCTCCTGCTCACGCTATCTCTCTCTCTCTATCAAAAATAAATAAAACATTAAAAAAATAAAAAAAAAGAACGAATGTGAAAGCTTCATCGTATGGCAAAGCTATTAGAATATTTCAAATTCAGAGAACATTTTGTTGTTTAGAAATGATGGAGTATCTGGACCTGGAGATCTAAGTCGTACAATTAACAGGTTGTAAAGTCACAATTTGAACCCAAGTCTGTGTGACTTGATAATGTATAGTAAGCACTTAACACAATGCTGGCATTTATTAAGTGCTCAAAAAATCGTGTCTATTGGTGATAGATACAGTAAAAGATCATTGGAATTCTAAAAAGTTGCTCATCACCAGGTCTTGGCAAATGGAAATGAATCTACAGTATCCTTTGCTACTAGTTAAACATTGGAAAATATAGGGGCACCTTGGTGGCTCAGTCAGTTGAGCATCTGACTTTAAAAAAAAATTTTTTTTTAACGTTTATTTGTTTTTGAGAGAGAGACACAGAGTATGAATTGGAGAGAGTCAGAGAGAGAGGGAGACACAGAATCAGAAGAAGGCTCCAGGCTCTGAGCTGTCAGCACAGAGCCTGACATGGGGCTCGAACTCATGAACTGTGAGATCATGACCTGAGCTGAAGTCAGATGCATAACTAACTGAGCCACCCAGGCACCCCAAGCATCTGACTTTTGATTTTGGCTCAGGTTAAGGTCTAATGAATGGTTCAGGAGTTAGAGCCCCCTTGCGTAGGGCTCTTCGCTGACAGTGTGGAGCCTACTTGGGATTCTCTCTCTCTCTCTCTCTCTGCTCCTCTTTGCATCTCTCTCTCTCAAAATAAATAAATATACTTAAAAATAAAATAAATAGGAAAATATAAATAATATTCTACTAATCAGCACTCAGTGTTTTTTTTTTTTTATGAATGAGATGAGTTTATAAGAGCTTTATTCTCAGGCTTATCCTCATATTGCATTCCCCATAAAATACTTTTCTCCACAAGGTTCTAAGTTGCTCAGTACAAGTTTTCCTTACTTGGGGTTTGTTTAGAAACTTAATACTTGAGGTTGGTCAGGGTTTAATATTAAGATGAAGGAAAATGAGTGAGGCTTCAGCATCCAACAGCATTTGGTAACACTGTTCTGAGAGACTGAGTTGAAGCACATCTCCAAAGTGATTTTTTCCTCTGAAATACCATCAGCAGGTTATTTCCGCCTTTCAGGATGCTATAATTGCATTTTTCTATGGAAATGTCAAATCAGGCTATGAATATAGTATAATTACTGTGCAGGAAGGAAGCTAAGCAGGTAACTACTGGAATCATAGAGAGAACTTAAAACAACTGGAAGGGGCGGCTTTCCCCAGAGCGGCAGGTGGACCAGGCAGGTAGCCGGCCAAGGGCCCCAAGGCCTGTGGAGCAGGGACCGTAGCAGATATGCACTGGGGAGAAGGTCCAGGACAGTAGACATGGTGGCACCCAGTGTGTGGGGGTGGGGAGGTAACAATGCCAACCCACGGTTTTAGCAGTTTCATAGAGCTGCCCTGGTAAAGCATGCTGTGTTTCAGGCCAAATAAACATTAAAAAGTTGGGTGTGAGAATGGAAAGAGTCTGGGCTTCCGCGTCTGGGCTGAAGTTTGCACTTACTGCCCAGATCAATTCTTGCTATTGAAAACTGCAACAAACATTGATCTAGTCAGACTTCTCTCAAATGGTGGCTTTCAGCTCTGAAATAAAAAGTCCCTAACATCCAAACCATGGTGACTGCCTCGTGTCATTGATTTTATCTATATGGCTTTTAAATTGTTTCGGTCAACAAAATCTCTATGGAATACAAGAAACATAAAGCTTGTCTTTCTTTAAAACAACAAGAACAGCACAGCATTATTGAAATCTAATTTGTACACCATACAATTCACTCATTTAAAGAGTACAATGCAGTGATTTTTAGGGTATTCACAAAATTGTGCAAACATTACCATTACCTAATTCCAGAACATTCAATCATTCTGAAAACAAAACCCGAGCCCATTTGAAGATATTCCCCATTTCTTTCCAACGCCCCGTACACTCCCCTATGCAACCACAAATCTGCTTTCTGTTTCTATAAATTTGCCTATTCTGGACATTTCATATTGTGACTGGCTTCTTTCAATTAGTATTATACTCTCAAGATTTATTTATATTGTGTTATGTATCACTACTTCATTTCTTTTTATTGTGGAATAATATTTCATTAAATGGGCATATAACATTTTATTTATGCATTCATCATTTGATGGACATTTAGTTTGTTTCCCCTTTTTGGCTATTCTGAATAATGTTGCTATGAACATTTGCATGCAAGTTTTTGTGTGGACGTATGTTTTTATTTCTTTTGGGTATATATCCAAGAGTGGAATTGTTGAGTCATATGATAACTTGATATTTAACCTTTTGAGAATTCTTACCTGTTTTCCACAATAGCTGTGCCATTATACATTTCTATTACCGATGTATGATGCCTCCAATTTATCCATATTCTTGTCAACACTTGTTATTATCTGCCTTCTTGATTATACCTATCCAATTGAATGTCAAGTGGTATCTCATTGTGATTTTTTTGCACTGATTTGCATTTTATTAATGATTAATAATATTGAGCATCTTTTCATGTGCTTCTAAGCCTGTTATATATCCTCTTGAAAGAATGTCTATTCAAATCTTTTGTTCATTTTCACATTGAGTAATTTGTCTTTTAACATGGAGTTTTAAGAGTTCTTTATATATTCTGAATACAATTTCTTATCATATATAATTTGAAAATGTTTTCTTCCATTTTGTGGGTTGTCTTTATATTTTTTATGGTGTCTTCTGAAGCAAAAATGTTTTTAAATTTGATGAAATCCAATTTACCTACTTTTTATCTTATTGTTGATACTTTTGGGTTCCTATCTAAGAAAATATTGCCTAATCCAAGGTGATGATTTATACCTATGCTTTCTTCTAGGATTTTTATGGGGTTTATGGCTGTAGTACTTACCGGTGGACTTTGATACATTTTGAGTTGATTTTTTAATATGGTATGATGTAGTGGTCCAGTTTTATTCTTCTGCATATGGATATCCAATTGTCTCTGTACAATTTGTTGAAAAGACTATTCATTCCCCATTGAATGATCTTGGCACCCTTGTAGAAAATCAATTGACTGTAGATATGTTAGTTTATTTTTGGATTCTCAGTTATATCCCATTCATCTATATGTTGATCCTTATGCCAATACCATACTGTTTTCACTACTAGTGTAGCTTTCCAGTAGCTTTTGAAATAAAAAAGTGTGAGTACTCCAAGTCTTTTTTTCCAAGATTATCTGGTTCTTCATGTATTTGCATATAAATTTTAGGAGTAGCTTATGAATTTCTTCAAAGAAGCCAACTGGGATTTTGATACAGATTGAGTTGAATTTGTAGATCAATTTGGGGTATATTGCCATCTTTAACAATATTGTCTTTCAATCCATGGACCTGGGATATTCTTCTACTTATTTGCGTTCATTTTTTTTTAATGTTTATTTATCTTTGAGACAGAGAGAGAGACAGAGCACAAGCCTGTTTCACAGGCTCCAGGCTCTGAGCTGTCAGCACAGAGCCTGAATGTGGGGCTCGAACTCATAAACCATGAGATTATGACCTGAGCTGAAGTCGGACGCTTAACTGACTGAACCACCCAGGTGCCCCAAGTTTCATTTTTTAAACAATGTTTTATAGTTTACAGAGTATACGTTTTGCACCTCTTTTGTTAAACTTTTCTTAAGTATTTTATTCTTTTTTGATGTTATTGTAAATAGCATTGTTAATATCATTTCAATTTGTTATTGCTACTGTTTAGATTTATGGATTCCTTAAGATTTGCTTTATACAAGATCATGTCATTGGCAAATATAGTTTTACTTCTTCTTTTCCAATCCAGATGCTTTTTATTTAATTTTCTTGTCCAATTTTCTGACTAGAATCTCCAGGACAATGTTGAATAAAAGTGGCAAGAGCACACATCCTTATATTGTTCTTGATTTTAAGGAGAAAGTATTTGGTCTTTTTTTATGTAACACCATTTTCTAATATAACACCATTAAGTATGATGTTAGCTGTGAGTTTTGTGTAGATGCTCTTTATCGGGCTGAGAAACTTTCCTTCTATTCCCAGTTTATTGAGATTTATTTTTTATCATAAAGGGCATTGGATTTTGTCAAATGCTGTTTCTGCATCTATTTAGATCATCACATGATTTTATGGTATATCACATTAATTAATTTTAGAAGTATCTTTTATTATATTAATGAAACGTAAGAATTGCAGAATAATCAATGGTGGCACATTAATGGCATTTTTCTATCATTAGCTAGTATATATATTATCTCCTATAAAATTGTTGTTGGGGAAATACTGTTACATCTATCCAAAGTTTAAGAAAACATTACCTTAAAAAGAAAATACATACCATACAGAAAAGTTTCTTTCTTTTGGGGACTCTTTTCTAGTTAAGACACCTGAAGTAACCAGAGCTTGAATTTAATTTAGTCAAGCAATGCTCTAGCTCCCTTATCAGACTCTCCCTTTTATCTTTACCAAGGTTTAAAAAAATAAAGGTGGTGTTGTCATGGGTCTGGGCACATATCTGTACAGTGCATCCCCCCTGTAGAATGTAGATGTCAACACAAAGTGCTAGTTCAAGCTTTCTTAGTGCATGTATATCCATTCATTTCTTTTGCTTTGTCATTTAATCAGCCAATATTCATTCAACAATGTTTGTTGAAGCTCCCCTATTTGGATGTTTAGTAATGCTTTCCATGTCTAATTGCAATTTCCACTTCCTGCTACTAAAGCATTTAACACACAGTATTATAACTGTTTGTATAACCACTGATCTACAAAATAGACTGTAATCTCTCCAAAATAAAAACTGTCTGATTCTTTATATCCCTGGATTTTAATAGCGTCTGATGAAGGCTGACACATAATAGGTGCCGAAAGGTGTTTGTGAGAATGAATGAACAAATGAACGGGTGAATTAGAGAATGCAAAGCAATAGACATGATCCTATGTGATATTCAAAGACATTTTTCATGGGCTCAAAGGGATTTTACTTCAGCATGAGAAATGAGACATTAAGTATAATGGCTGACACTGCTATTTGCTTATTCTTCAGCTTTCTCCCCTTCTTTCCTGCTAATAGAATTCTGATTCTGTTTTTCGGTAGTTAGTGACAACCCCTTGATTTCCAGGAAGGCTGGCCTGTCCATGGGAATGTCATGATTGGTCTAATCCAACAATGGCAACCCCATTTTTCTTTGTTGGTGATTGGTGCAGAAGCAAACCTGTGATCCAGTTTGGAGTCAATAAGGCATGAGGGAAGTCTTTTGGGAGGTTAACTCTTCCCACTTAAAATATAAAAGACAACTGAAGATAAAACCTTTTTCCTCATGTCCTTTTCCTATTGCTTAGAGGGTCTGCTATGAGCCAAGGATTGCTCTGAATTGTGAAAACAGTGGTGAAAGAGACCTCAAGCCTCAGCCCTCATTGGGATTATATTGTAGTAGCAAAGACAGAACATAGACAATAAACACATACACATATGGGTCATATACTATGAGGTGAAATAAATGAAGTTATTTGATAGAGAGAAATGGAAAGAGAGAAAAGGTCACTTTTTAAGCCAAGACCAGAAAATATCTAGGGAAACAGTGCTCTGGCAAGTAAAGAAGTCATTTTAGAAACATAAGGATGGCCAGTGTAGGTGGAGAATGGAGAGTGAGGGTGAGGGTGGGAAGGTAGTGGGAAATGAAGTAGGAAAATGGGCAAGAACAAGAGGTGTAGGGTGTTAAAGGCCATTACAAAGAATTTGGATTTTATTCTCAGATGTGATGGGAGCCATTGGAGGGTTTTAATCTGGCAACTTAATTTCTGGAAAAATGTTAATGCAAACTAAGCTTTTGATTAATGACCCTGAAACTTAAAGGCCTCGAGTTGAAAGAGATTAATCTAACCAGGAAAGACCTAATTTGCCAACAATCATTGTCCTAAGCCTGCTTATTTATTTATTTATTTATTTATTCGATGCCAATTTCTATTAATCTTATTTGATAATTTGGGTATTTGAAATGTTTGGTTTTATTTTTCTGTTATGGTGTTCAGTTAAAGCAATTTACAGACTTTACAGGCTTTATGAGAGGAATAGATTTAACAGATATTTCCCCCCAGAATTGCTAGGTTTGGGAAACTTACTGGATGTGAAGAATAAAGTTGAAAGTAATGTAAAGACCACACTATGTTTTCAGGACTGCCTTCTGTATTAGCATTCCTCAATTTTGCTGCTATTACATTTTACTCACAGTTTCTGTCTATAAAACTAGACAGTGAGTTCTTTTGGGCAAAGATTTATATCTTTCTAGTATTCTCTTAAAGCCCAGCATGGTGCCTCATAAGAAGGAAATGCTCATAAATTTGGTTGATTAATTAAGAGTTAACAGTGGGGTGCCTGGGTGGCTCAGTTGGTTAAGCGTCCGACTTCAGCTGAGGTCATGATCTCTCAGTTCGTGGGTTCGAGGTCTGCGTTGGGCTCTAGGCTGACAGTTCAGAGCCTGGAGTCTGCTTCGGATTCTGTGTCTCCCTCTCTCTCTGCCCCTCCTCTGCTCACGCTCTGTCTCTCTCTCTCTCAAAAATAAATAAACATAAAAAAAAAAAAGAGTTGAGTATACTGTTGGAATCCTTAGACCATGCAATTATGTTTCCATGTCTGTTTCTCTCTTTCTCTTTGTTTTGCCTCTACTTTGCATGCCACTTAATTACCCTAAGCTAGCTTTCCCCAAATAATGGAAATATTGCTACCAAGAATGCCTGGACAGAGTTACTGAGCATCTGTTTTTTGATTCCAAGTTTAACAGCTCTGAAAACTTGTCTTTGGGTTGGAAGGCCACCCTTGGGTCAATCATCATAGTTGGGGGATAATGGCTCACCTTGTGTCCTGTGGTCATCACTGCCAAGGAGGACTAAGAGTTCCTGTATGATGATGGAATATCATGAGATTACTGTTTTGAGGCGAACAAACATTAGCTGTCCACCCTATCTCTATTCTGAGTTCCCCACCTTCATATGACTTCAAACTCAACATCCTTTCCTCATACTATCCTCAATCTGATTTTTCACAGCACATGGCCTGTCATATATCAAGTTGTTGAAAGCAGATATACAAGAGTTATCCCTAACTCTATCTCCTCTCTCATTTCTTATATCTTTACATTATCTGAGTGAACTATAATATTTTGCATCATTCCCTGTTGCCATCACCTCATTTAAGCCAACATAACTTTTCTCCTGAAGTAGTTACTCCTGAAGTGGGATACTCTACTGGGATCCTAGCATCCATGTTTGTCTGTCACCATTCCATCCATTTTGTGCACCTGCACTGTCCAAAATACTCGCCACTGGCTACATGTGGCTAAATTTAATTTACAATTAAGATTAAATGCATTTAAAACTTAGTTCCTCAGTTGCATTAGTCATATTTTAAGTGCTCAAAGCCCTAGGTGGTAGGGGCTACTATACTGAAGCTCCCATGAAACATTCAGCCAAAGATGTTTAGCAATGGAAGTCTCAACTGCAGTGCTCAGAAATGTAACTGCACATCAAAGTTTGCTTACCTAAGTTTTCAAGACACTTAAAAAATATGTTTATTTATTTTGAGAGGGAGAGAGAGAGTAGAAGAAGGTGAGGAGCAGAGATAGAGGGAGAGAGAGAATCCCAAGCAGGCTCCCCACTGTCAGCACAGAGTCTGACTCAGAGCTCGATCCCATGAACTGTGAGATCATGACCTGAGCTGAAATCAAGGGTCGGACGCTTAACCAACTGAGCCACCCAAGCATCCCTCAAGACACTTTTAAGACTCTTTCCTGCATCCTCCCAGTCTCATTGTCTCCTTCCATTTTCACAACATACTGTGCTCTTCTTACCTCAAGGACTTCATAAACACTTGGCCTGTTTTTCCTCATTCTTCTATCACTCTTTTTATTAGGTGACCAACCAGGCCAGTTTGGGTACTTAAAGTCTCACATTCCAGGAAACCCCTCAGTCCCAGGCAAACCAAAACAGTTGCTCTATCTATTTTTAATCTTGCTGGCCACCTATTACTTATCCTTTATATCTTTGCTTAAGTGTCCTTCAGGGCCCTGCTACTCAAAATATGGTCCCTGGAATACCACCCAAATCCTATTTAACACAATCCCGAGGTGATTCAGATTAACATTAAAGATTGAAACACTTCAGGGAAGCTATCTTGACCCCTCAGACCACATCATATGCAACTGTCTTTCCCATTAGACTACAAACTTCATGAGGTCAAGGGCATGTCTGTCTTGTTCTCAATATGTCCTGAGCCCTGAATCATGTACCTGACCGAGTGTAGAGGTTTAATAAATATTTGTGTAGATAAATGAGAAAAAAAGCCCAGATTATATGAGGTAAAAACAAGTAGATTATAGTAGATACTGTTGATGCCCCACCCCATGGCCTATGAACCCAGCTGAATTCACCTAGAGGTGTAGTAGACACTTCTCAGGGCAGTCTCAGTTTTCTATCTCAAGTTCTGGTCTCTCTTCTTTTCTGCCCATGAGATTTCTTGGATGGAGCGGTTCTCAACCTTCTTTGGGAATCAGAATCCACTGGAAGCCTTGTTAAAACACAAATTAAGGCCCTCAGATATTCTGATTCAATAGATCTCAGATGGAGCCTGAGAATTTATATATCTAACAAGTTTCCAGGTGATGCTGCTACTGCTGCTGGTCTGGGAACCACAGTTTGAGAGTTGCTCAGATTTTCATTCAAAGGAATAAGCTGGAAGTGTGGGGGTTAATCCCTCTTGGGAACCCTCAACTCTTGGGGAATTGGAATCATTGGATAGATGCTCTAGCTTCCTGAATTTCCCATGGGATAATTCTGACATACCACATGGTTTCCCAGAGGCTTCCCCAGTGGGATTGGGCCCCTGCTTCTCATTGATGTTCCCTTTACTGGCTCCCCTCTCTTCCTTCCCCATTCCCTCATTGTGTTTCATGAGATTTTCTCACACATGAGCTATGTGCACCCAAGTCCTTGTCTCAGGCTCTGCTTTGAAGGGAACCCCAAACTAAGTCAAAGTCTTATATCCACATCACTCTAGGTTGCTTGACCCCAATCACTGGTTTTCCCTGCTATATTCCCACCCCATCTGAGGGGAACTCAGAGAGGTAATGAGAGACAAAAGGAAGTGAATGCAAAGTACAGTAGTACCTTACTTACATTACTTTCCTTCTGTGGCATTCATCACGATTGTACTTTCAATTGGTTATTTGTGTGATTATATGTTTGACATATTTTCCTTTGGAGGCTCGGGTTCATAACTGTAATCTCTTTCATACCTAAAACCATACTTGGCAAATAGTGGGCATTCATTGAACATTTGGGGATGAATGACCTAATGAACTAATTATTTATGTATCAGTTAACATTAGTACCTCATATTCATAAAGGCTGGTTATAAAGTACTTTACCATAAATTCTCATTTTATTCTTCAAAACCATGAGAAATTAACATTTTTATTAATATTTTTATAGAATTTTATCAAATGGCCATTATGTTCTAAGCTCTTTGTTAGAAGAAGGAATACAGAGATGTGTAAGATAGTGCTTCTCAATCTTCAGGGTGCATTCAAGTCACCTGAGAATCTTGTTAAACTGAAGATTCTGATTCAGTACATCTGAGATGGACTCTGCAATTCTGTGTTTCTAACAAGTTCTCAGTGATGCTTATGCTGCTGATCTGGGACTATTCTTTGGTAACAAGGGATCTTTAAACTTGACTGCACATTTGAATCTCCTGGGGAGCATTGAAATGTGGATACCTGGGTCCCACAACCAGAGACTCTTGTATAATGGGGCTGGGAGTTTTGAAAACTTCCCAGGTGATTCTAATGTTTGTCCAACTTGTCCAGGATAGTGGTTCTGAAACCTCAGTGTGTGCCAAACGCCCTTGTAGGGCTTTTAAAACCACAAGTGGCTAAGCTCAACCCCAGAGTGTCTGATTCGGTAAGTCTGAGGTAGGGCCTGAGACTTTGCATTTCTAAAAATTTCCCAGGTGCTGCTGATGCTGTTGGTCTGGGAAACACACATTGAGAACTATTAGTCTAGAAGGAAGACGGGCATGTAAATAGATGGGTTGCAGTAAAATGGGAGAAGTTCAACGATGGAACCATATAAGACATTAGCAAAGGAATGGGAACTGAATCAGAATGGGCTCCATGGAGGAAGTGATGTTTGAGTTGGGGTTAGAAGGGCAATGAAGATGGGAAGGAGTCATAAAAAAAAAACAATTTTAGCAGAGAGAACATGTACAAAGGTACACAGAGATGAAAGGGAAGAATGCATTTTTGGGGACTCTGTAAAGTTTGATATGGCGAGAACATAAACTCAAAACAAGTTAGTTACTGTGGAACACAAGATTTGATAAGTTGTCTGCGACCAAGCCATGAGGGGCATTCTGTGCTATTCTTAGACTATTTTCAAAGCTATGGGGAGCCAGTGAAGGGGAAGTTTAAGGGCATCTTGATAATAGCCAGGAGGATAGTGATGAGTGAAGAAATAACAGATGCACCCAGAGGTAATTGGAACAACTCAGGTTGGAGACACGGAGGGCATATATCTGGGCAGTGGCAGCCCATGAGAACACAGAGGGATGGACAGAAACCAGGGATGTCAAGGGAATTATGCTGATGGTGTCACCAACCTGATGTTGGAGTTGGGGTCAAGGAATGTTGGCTTAATTAAGCAAATTGATGGTGACACTAAGTAAGCAAGGAGAAAGGTATTTAGAGGTGGGATGGAGATGGGGACCAAGAAGGAGATAAAGATTTTTATATAATGGGGATATCTGGTAGGCAATTAGATATATAGCTCTGAAGTCAGAAGGGAAGTCCAAGCAAATGGTAATTTAAATAATGAGAGTGATCACATAGTGCACAGAAGATGTACTGAGTGAAAAGACCCTGGGAATAGTTAAAGCCATGTTCCAGATACTATTGGTGCATTAAAAAAATACCTTTGAGGTATTTGAGGCTTAAAGAAACAACAATCATTTATTTTGCTCACAAGTCTGCCGTATGGACAGGGCCCAGTGAGAATGGTGCATCTTTATTCCACCTACTTTAGGTGGGGCAACCTGACTGGAGGGAGAGAATCAGAAATGGATCTGGGGAGATTTTTAGTTTTTAAGTTTTTATTTATTATTTATTTTGAGAAAGAGAGAATCCCAATCAGGGTCCACACTGTCAGTGCAGAGCCTGATGAGGGGCTTGAACTCATGAATCTGGGGAGTTTTAAAGTACAGCTCACTTCTTTGGCTGGCAGGTTGGTTCTGGCTGTCAGCTGGGGGCTTGGCCAGGGTCTGGAATTCCCCTTCACCCGGGGTTCTCCATGGATGCCTGGGCTTCCTCCATAGTGGCTGGGTTCCAAGAGTGAGCATCCCAAAAGAACCAGGAGGAAACTGTATGGCCCTTTATGATGTCCCCTCAGATGTTACTGTGTCACTTCCTTGGCAGTTACAAGCCCTGCCCACTTTAAGGGGAGGGAACACAGGCCCAGCCTCTCAGTGGAAGTAGAATTGAAGTCACACTGTAAGAAGAGCGTGTTGATGGGAGATACCACTTGGTCATCTTCAGAAAATAGATCTGCCTTTTGGGGGAAGTCTGAGGGAAAGAGAATTGACCTGACCATGAGTCTAGAGCTCTTTTCTCTGTGCTCAGGCTACTGGTCTGTGGAGCAGCAGCAACAGCAACTTCGACTTGTCAGAAATTCAGGATCCCCGCCCAGCCTTGGGGCTGTCGTCTAACACGGTGCCCAGGAGACTCATCTGCACAACAGAGTTGAGAAGTATTTCTATGCCCCATGCTGGCTCCTCTGGCGGCTGATGCCCAGGGCATTGTCCCAACTCTCGGGTGCTACGTGGACTTCCCTCATGCCTCCTGAGTCTATGGCACATGATGTGTCAAGACAGAGGTCTGCAGAGACGCCTCCGGGGCAGGTGCAAGGGTTTATGAAGCAGTGTGTACACGCTTCCTCTCACACGCTAATCATTGGCAGGGCTTTTGGGGAAAGCATTTCTTCTAGGGCATGGCAGACATCCTCTGACAACAGGCTACTCCCAGCTGACTGGCAGATGGGCGCTTGGAGAGAGAGAGCTGCTCAGTTCATTACCTTCCTGTGTAATGGCACAGTCAGGCTTATGGTAAAACAGCACATACTCCAAACCTCTTCAGAAATCCCATTTGCTCGATGGGCCAGGACACAGCCCCTTAGGCCTTCTGCTCCTGGTAACAGATTAAAAATTAGCCTTTGGTTGTCAGGGTTCTGTACATGCAAGGGATGTGGAGACAGCTTTTTTGATAAAACTCCACAGCCCTTCTGTGTTCTGACATATGAAGGTCGGTTATCACTTACAGACACTCATGACCTAAAGATGGATGTCACTGAGTTGAGCATCTTAGCCTCTGTGACCCATCAAAAATTTTTGAGCCCTGATGTTGTGCCAGGCACTAGTGATGCAGAGATGAACAGGTCAATCCCCTGCACGGGACAGGGAGTTGTAAAAGCAGAGAGCCCCATGTTAAGGTTATGAATCAGCTTGGTGGCGTCACAGCCTATTCTGAGCCTGCAGTCTGCAGACTCCAGGTACTTGCCCAGGCTCTGTAGGTATACTCTCTGCAGTACTGGGGTTTCAGTGTCTTGGTCTCTGAAATGAGGGCCTGATTGGCCGGCCCTTCCCACCTCATCATGACTGATGAGGGAGTGATAAGCACCTGCCAAAGACAGTTCCCTTGCTGGCCAGAGGCCAGAGCTGGAGTTGTCACATGCTGACAATTCACACTTTGTACCTTTCAAAGTGCTTATTCAGGCAAACACCCCTGGAGCAGTTTTATGGACAAAGGAGTTGGCACTCTAAGACTAGGCCCAGCTCTCTGGGTTCCCAGTACTGGTCAGCCCTCAGCATCGTTCACCTCTGCCTGCTCTTCCAACTTCCATGTGCTCTGGCCTTCTTGGGGCCCTGTTATAGAACAGAGTCCCATGCAGGAGGGTTCTGGTGTGGGATTGGGGATCTGGCATTTCTAACAAGCTCCCATGGGATGCCCATGCTGTTGGCCCAAGGACCATAATTTGGATAACAAGAGTCTAGAGCAGGGGCTGCAACTGCTGTGTTTGTAAATAAAGTTTATTGCGCCCTGCAACGCCCACTGATTTATGTACTGTGTATGGCTGCTTTTATGCGACAGGGGCAGGGTTGAGTAGGTGGGACAGACACTCTATGGGCCACAAAGCCTCAAATATTTACCATGTGGCCCATGTTTTACCAAGTTTGGCCGATTCCTGCCCCAGAGTAGACCCCTGTTACTCAGTCAAGGCTCTTGGTTCAAATCACCTGGGAAATTCTCAAATACACCATGACTGTGTGCGCCCCCAGGGAGTCTGATTTCATTGCTGTGGGGTGCAGCCTAGGCATTGAGATGTCTAAAGGCTCCCAGGCAATGTGTATGGGCTCCAGGTCCCAATGGGTTAATTGCAACACCATTTGGCGCCCTTGCCTCCTTCCTTTCTTTGCCTCTTCCACAGTTCAGCCATGTGACTTTCGTTTTTAGATTTGGAATTTGCAGCTGATTTCTGCAGCTGCTTGGGGAACAGATTTTGAGCAGAAAGTTAGAATGCATAGCTGAGTACTGTGGTTCCTCACCCCCAGCACATTTATATGCAAATAGCTGAGAGCCTTGTTTTTGCTGCCACTAAAACGGAATCAGAATCTAGGTGTCTTTTTATGAGACTTAACCTTCCCTGATTTTTCTCTTTGCTTTTCTGGGCGCATTTCTACCAGTTTTTTTTTGCAGGGGGTGGGGGGGTCCCTTTGGCATCCTCCAGGCCACAGTCAGCATTTTCTGCCTCTTTATTAATCAAAGCAGATTAAGCCTCATTTTGTTATAGGTGCCTTTTCTGGGAGAGGTTGGTATTTAGTATTTGCCAATTTCCATAGAGAAGGGTACATTCTACTATGTAGCAATAAAATAAATTGTTGAAAAAGGAACATCCCCACACCTGACAGTGGAAGACAATTCTTGTCCCGGGCTGGAGATGATCTGATGATGCCATCGAACCTCTTTCCTTTTACCAAGGGGCAGGGAGGGGTTTTGGAACTATAGTAACCTTTCTTAGCGCTGACTTCTTCCAGGAGGAAGAGAGATTCTTTTAGACAAACATCCTTCAGAATCTCAAAGGGTGTTTCTCTTGTGACTGCACGAGCACATCCACGTTGTTCCAACCTGGTCTCTGATTCGGCCCAGAAGTTCTTTCTGGGTCAAAGGTGGTAGACAGAGGCTTTGGGACGAACTGCCACAACATCTCTTTCTGCTCCTTGGACAGAAGAAAACTTAAAGGGAAAGCTCCTTAAAGACTTTTAAAATCCAAGGTGATGACCCTCAAACCTGGATGCATGCTAGGATCATTTAGAGAGTTTTTCAAAAGTGCCCATAGCCAGGCCCTGGCGCCCAAGATGCTGATGTATGGGTCCGGGGTACAGTTTGGGCAATAGCTTTTTTCAGATTTTGATTTGAAATAATTTAGATTTTCAAAAAAGTTGCAAAAACAGTGCAAAGGATTACCATGTATTCTTCACCCAGCTTTCCCAAATGATCATATGTATATAACCACAGCATTATAATCAAAATCAGGAAATGAACATGACACTTGCAATGATCTGTTCTATAGACTTTGCTCAGATTTTTCGGAGTGTCTACTAATCTCCTGTGCCAGGATCCCACAAGGTATTTACATAATTGTGTCTTCTTAGTTTCCTTTATCTGGGATAGTCCCTTTGTCTTTCTTGACCTTGACACCTTGGTTTTCAGCAGGGAATGTTGAAAAAGCTCCTTAGATGATTCTAACCTGCCTCGAAGATTGAGGACACTGATCCAAGGTGGCTGGGGACAAGATCATAATACTTAGTAAATTACCTGTTGGGGTCATGAGAAAACTGGGGTGAGCATTGGAAAAGAGAGTAAGGGCCAACAGAACATGGATCCAGCTTTGGTTTGATCTCTACCCAGATCTTTCTCCTGGACCTCTATCCTTTGATCTATTTTTCTGTCTTTCCTCTTCTCTATCTATTCCCAAATTAGAGTCTTCAGCTCAACTCCCTCATGCTGCATCGATAGTGATTCCTTTCAAAGTTGGATCATATCTTCTCCTTTGCTTTCTCCTTTACTTGAAAGCCTGTGAATGTCCACCCATCTTCCTACAAGGTCTTCTGTGATGGGACCTGGCCTTTTCTCCCATTCCATCTCCTACCTCACCTCCTGCATTCACTCAGGCTGGCAGTTCTCAGAGTCTGGGCATGAGTCAGCCTCTAGGCCTTTGCACTTGCTGTTCCTTCTTCCAGATGTTCTTCTGGTGGATGGCCACATGGCTAGTGTCTCATTTCTTTCAGGTCTTTACTCTCTGGTATTGCCCACTTTCCTCACAGTCTCCGTATCTCCCATCCCTGGTCCATATGGAGGGCATCTTTGCCTGTTCTGTTCACTCCTGTGTCTCCCGAATCTAGAGTAGTGGCTGAAACCTAACAGGGGCTCAATATGTGTTTGTTGAATAAATAAATGAAATAGTAATTAGGTAAAGAGAATTGAAAAAAAACCTTTTATTTATTGGCTGAGAGGGGATCCCCTTTACAGTACTGAGTGAAATTGTTTCAAGATCTCTCTGTTTTTCTTGACCAATTACCCAGACTCCCATTGTGTAGATTGCACATACTTTCTCGCATCTTCCGTTTCTCCAGTCTACCTGTTTCTTCTGCGCGAGGAAAGATGGCCCCTGAGATGAGCCAGCCAATAATTCTCTCTTTCCAACAGGAACGGGGTGGCAGCAGATTGTCAAACATACATGCTCTCTTTATTATCCTTGTCACAGTTATAAGCTGTAAAGTTTGGGTAAAGCTCAAAGTAACCTTGGTGAATTGTACTGGCTTCTCAAAGTTAAATTCCTCTGCTAGTGTCTGAGAGAAAGAAAAGATACCAGATACCCTCTGCTTATAAAATAAATAACTACCATTATTTCTATGTGCCAGGCAATGCGTGTGTGTGTGTGTGTGTGTGTGCATGTATGCAATTTATCTTTACTGAAATCCCAAGTGATAAATAATTACAATCACTATTTTACAGTTATGACAACTGAGGCTTAGGTTAAATCAGCTATTGATATTTAAACTCAGGTGCTTTGATGTTCCAACCAGGGCTGTTAATATTCTCTAATATTTGGATAGCTGCCTGCTACCAAACATAATAGGAAGAAAGTGGCACCTTGTAGGCAATGCCAGCTTTGGGTTGCCTTAGGAACTAGAACATAGATATTCTGATTTTAGAAACTGAGAATTAACTGCATGGCTTAATCATTTTCCACATCTATTTATCTTTTCCCACATTCACAGGAACGCACCTGCCAATCATTTCTATTGTAGTGCAGTGCAGCGGTTCTCAAAGTAGGGTCACTGGGGCAGCAGCAGCAGCACCAGCACCTGGGGATTAATATAAATGTAAAATCCTGGTTTCCTGCCCCTGACCACATGAATGGGAAGCTCTGAAGTTGGGGTCCAGGGTCTTGTCATTTATCAAGCTACCAGGTGATTCTGATACTTGGGAAACGTTGAAAATCCCTAGTCTGATGGTTTAGTTAGTAACCTCTGGCTCCAGACTTCCTGTGTTCAAATCATAGCCCTACTACACACTAGCTGTATTGCCCTGTGCGAAATACTTAGTCTCTTGGTGCCTCAGTTTGTACATCTATAAAGTGGGGATAATAATAGTGCCTATCTCACTGTTATCAAGTTTAAAGGAGTTAACATATATAAAGGGGGTTGAACAATATAGTTACTTAACATTAACTATATATTTATTCTTTCAATATTGGATTTTCTGTTCTCCAAGAAAACTATTTTTCCCCCTGGCTATCCTGGATTCTCTAAAGAGGACCCAACTGGGCGCCTGGACGGCTCAGTCAGTTAGGCATCCGACTTCACCTCTGGTCATGATCTCAGGGTTCATGAGTTCAAGCCCCACATTAGGCTCTGTTCTGACAGCTCAGAGCCTGGAGCCTGCTTTGGATTCTGTGTCTCCCCCTCTCTCTACCCCTCCCCTACTCGCTCTGTCTCTCTCTCTCTCTCTTAAAAAATAAACATTAAAAATTAAAGAAAATGAAGAGGACCCAATGGGTTTGATGTAGTCCTGTCTTTGTCAGTCCAGGTTGCTAATGAGTCTCAGCTGAGCTGGGTAATGCCAGCACCAGGTATCAGGTGAAATGGAACCCAAAGCCAGGGGATTGCATTTCAGTTTGCTTCAGGAAGAACTCATTCCCAAGCTTCAGCAGCTGGAACATTTAGTAACCAAATGCTGTATTCCTATGTCTTTGGATTCTGCAGATAAAGTCCTGGGGACCAGCTCTTTTGAGCCCTTGAGCACTTGTTTGCAAAGTGGATGATGATTACTCAAGACACAGTGATATTTACCTAGCTTTTGCCTCTCGACTCACTAGGCAGAACCAAATGCCTCAGATAAGATTGAAGGGACTGGATGCCAAGACAGGCAGGAAAAGGCTTCAGAGCGGAATATTCAGAGACCAATTGTTATTCAGACCACAACCTTGCCTTGTCAGAAGGCCAGGGATGAACAGGAATGTTGTTCTTCTCTGGAACATTTCAGGAAGCTGCATTTATCACAGATGCCTTCTCCCCTTACTGTCTGAACTAAGCATGATCTGACTAAACCGATTGGCTCATCCAGTTTTCTGGGGAAATTAAGAGAGGGGGAATGGAAACAGAAAGAATATCTATATGAGGGAAATGTAACAAAGCTATTTTAAGGTTTATCTGGAACACTGAACAATGAGGAATGGCCAAGAACATTTAAAGATGAAGAATGGTGGAAGCATTGAATTTGTCTTAATAGCCATTGGCACACATTATAAAACTACATTAATTAAAACAGAGTGGCACTAGAGAAACAAAAGGAAGATGTAGACAAGAAACTAGATCCTTATGTAAGTGTAAAATAAGTGGATGTTAACGAAATAAATTCCAGGCAATAGGATGTTGATGTGTCATTTAATACTTGGTGCTGGGAATATTTTTAAAGCTACTTGATGAATTCCCACAAAATGCCAAATACCAAAATAAATGTAAGACACATTAAAAATGTAGCTGTAAAAATGTGATCACACACATAAACAAACACAAAGAACAAAAAAAAGGAAGGAAATATAGATAAACATCTGGAACAATTCCCTAGCTTTAGGCACGAAAGATGAGCAAAGCTCAAAAGCTCTACATTTTAGGACCTAAAAACAAAATCAGACATACACACCTCCCCTGGACCAGATCTTCTTGCGATTTTTCTTAATAACAAAGGAAAGATGAGTTCCAGGACAAGCGATAGAGGTCAAAGGTTTATTATATTATGTCCTTAAGTTTTTTCCCAAGACACTGCAGACCAACATTCAGATTTTTTCCCTACTCATTGTCCTCTGCCCACAAGGGGATTGTTTTGATTATTTAAAATATCCAGATGTCACTCTCTCCCTAAATCAGTGTAATTCATTTGGTGTTGAGGAATGGAAATAGAGGGCTTATTGTTAGCACACAGCTCTGTCTCACAGCAGGGAGTTGTTCTGCTCCCAAGGCAGAAGGAATGCTAGATAATCATCAAACACATTTCATTCTTCTGCTGGGTACTTGGCCAACGTACATGTTGCATTTGTTAGAGTGGGTGACTGGGTATGGCCATGAAATGTGGGCAGGCATTGTGCAATCCCTCCTGTGCTTGTGTTCTAATAATTCTCTTTTCTTGTTGCATGGTGGCCTGGAAGAAAACTTGTCAAAGGTGACAGAGCCACAGGATGGAGGAAACAGGAGTCCGGGCATCACTGCCAGGAAGGAGAGCTGCCCAGATCACAAGGGGCTATGATGCAAGTGAAAAGTCAACCTTCACTGTGTTCAGTCATCGAGATGACATTGTTTTCCCAAAGTAGCCTAGCTGATCCTACCTAAACAGCCCCATAACCACCTACCCTAGGATAAAAATAAGGACCGTGGAAATATCAAAACACAATTCTTGCTTTGAGATAGGATCAACCAACAGATTTCCCTGTCCTCTTTTTTTCTGCATTCAACAGGGGTTAAGAATGTCTGAACCAAAGGGAGATCTCACAATAACTTTCTGACCTTGATTAGTTCTCTTATTGTTGCTGATACTTGTCTTCTGGGACAGGGTATAGAGCCTCCTGTTCACTTGTGTGATAGTTTAATTTTATCTCTCCTCTGTACTTTTTCCCAAAAAGAAACATAGAGAACTCCAGTCAAGTTGGCCACCAGCCTCATAGAAGGGAATTTGCCAAGGGCTTCCCAGAACAAAACTTTAATGAGCACCTAACACATTCCAGGCCCTGGTCTGGTGCTTGGGATTCTTCAGTGAGTAAGGCAGACAAAGGTCTCCACTGTCACCAAGTTTACCTTTCCTTCATAGAGCAGAAGGAGATTTTCAACAAGATTTTATAAAATGGACTTAATGAAAAGGTAAATTATATGGTATATTAGAAAGTGATAAGCGCCAAGGGGAAAAAGAGCCCATAAGGAGGACCAGAACTGCCTGCCTTTTGCAGCATTAGAGAAAGTGGCCGTGATAAACCTCGCTGGAAAAGCTTTGAACACACTCCAAGGAGGTGAGCAAAGTAGCTATATGTACTTCTGGAGGAAAAGAAGTCTAGCAAGGCTAACATAAAGCTTTAAGGTGAGAAACATACCTGCATCTTTGAGGTGAAGACCATGGAGGAGACTAGGAAGTGATGAGTTAGCAGAAGTAATGGACAGTGCGTGCGTGCCCAAGACATCACATGGAACCTTCAGGACGTTTTAAGATTTTTCTTCTTTAATCAGAGTGAATTGGAAAGCTATTCAGTTACAAGAGCCAGAAACCTAACTCAAACTTGCTTAAAAAGGAAATTTATTGGCTTATGTAACTGAATCAGGAAAAAAAGCTGCCAAAGTCTGCAGGTTACATGCTCACTATAATTAGTGATTTTTTCCCTCTCCCGGTTATCACATAAAAAGTGTTAGGGGAGTCACTGATTGGTCCAGTTTGGGTCACATGGCCTCTCTAAACCATTTACTGAGCACAGGGAGATACAATACTGTGATTGGCCAATCTGGATCCCGTATCTGTCACCTGTAGAGAGTAGGGTTGGAAGGTGAGCTCCAGAAAATACATAAAAGGGTTTTTCTACTAGCCTTAAAGCCCACTTCCTCTACACCTGAAGTAGCAGGAATGAATACTCAGCAGGCAAACATAATACATGTCAACTACAAGAGTAATGCAAACCAGTACAAAGGGAAAAGGAGATGTGATGGCATAGAAACATAGAATTCTATACGTCAGAAGATACCACGATACAATTATATGCAAGAAATATGATGAAAAGATAGATTATACCCTCTATATATATACCCTCAATATATAAACAGTTCACAAATATTAGTTAAAAAATCAAAACTCCCAAATGACAGATGACCAAATGACACAGATTAATTCCCCAATCAGGAAATACAGATAGCTGACAAATCTGCTCAACCTGGTTAGTGAGGAAACACTAGTTAAAATAATAATAACAAACCATTTTTCAGACTGACACCTTTCAGGTATATATTTGTAGGAATCTCAAGGCCAGTGAGGATTCTACAAAATGGGAATTCTCATTTTCTTTATTTTAAAAAAAGTTCAAACATTTATCTATTTTTGAGAGAGAGAGAGAGAGAGAGAGAGAGAGAGAGAGAGAGGAGTAGAGGAGGGGCAGAGAGAGAAGGAGACCCAGAACTTGAAGCAGGCTCCAGGCTCCGAACTGTCACCACAGAGCTTGACATGGGGCTCAAACCCATGAACTGCAAGATCGTTACCTGAGCTGAAGTCGATGCTCAACCCACTAAGCTACCCAGGTGCCTTGGGAATTCTCATTTTCTAACTCCTAGAAATCTAGAAGACTTATGAAAATACACCTGACAAAGATAAAAATTTGTTATCAAAAGTATTCATTGTAGTTTTATTTAAAATAAGGAATGAGCACCTGGGCGGCTCAGTCTATTGAGCAATCCACTTCAGCTCAGGTCATTATCTCACAGTTCCTGAGTTGGAGCCCTGTGTTGGGCTCTGTGCTGACAGCTCAGAGCCTGGAGCTTGCTTCAGATTCTGTATCTCCCTCTCTCTCTGCCCCTTACCCACTCGTGATCTCTCTCACTCTCAAAAATAAATAAACATTAAAAATTAAAAAATAAATAAAATAGGGAAAACCATACAATAACCTAAATGTCATAGAATAGGGAAGTGATCATGTAAATTTGAGACATATAATAAAATATTTTTAAATAACAGGAAAATTCTTGATTGAAAGGAAAATGCTTGTGATACCAAGTGAAAAAGCAATGTACTATATGATTCCATCATGAAAATACTATGACATAAAAACAAATTGAGAATATTGCCTGTGATTATTCCTAGATTTTTGACAATTTGTACACATTACTTAGATAGAAAGAGAAATAGGCATACCTGGTTAGCTTGGGGGGCTTTTTGAGAACTTTTCTCATTTTTGCCATGAATTTGCTTATATGGGATTTCTACTTCATGTTGTATCAATCTGGGTATTTTTATTTCAAAAAAAGTCCATTTTCTTTGAGTATTATTAGTTATATTGTTATGTATAAATTTAATTTCATTGGACTTAAAATTTCTACATTGCTATCCTTTTTAAATTATTCATGACAGTTGCTGAAGATTTATTTAATGGATTTTCAAATAATTCATAGATTTAATATTTTACTGTTTAAAAATTTCTTAGTTCATTATATATAATATATATGTATTTCACTATATATATATATTAGTCTTTATTTTCTTTGGATCTTTTTCTTTTTCTAAAATCTAAATTTGAATGGTTTTAAAAGTGTTTTTTTCTCTGTCTTCTCCATTTCCAACAATTAAGGCATTTAAGACTAAATTTCTCTGTAAGTGTAATTTTGGCTGTATCCCACATTTTTTATAGTGTTCTTATTTTTTGTGATTTTCTAAATAGTCTGTAATTTTATTCTTGATATCCTCCTTGACAAAATATTTACGAAATTACTTTAAAAATATTATAGTAACTATTGTTTTAACCTTCAAATTTATTTGCTAATTTTAGTTTTATTGCATAGTGATTAGAAAATAAGGCCTTTATCTAAGGGGTGAGGGCATAACAATTTAAGTGGCAAGAAGTAGCCTTGGTGGAGAATTTAAACCTTGAATCTGACCATATCATTTCCCCCAAATTAGTACCCTAAACTGGAAAACCTGATACCTGTAACAGATTAAATTCTTTTCCCATATTCTCCTCTAACCAGTTGGATAGGGGCTTGGAAATAGGGCAAGTTCAGTTGGTGGTGGGAGGGGAGAAAAACAACATTATTTTGCATATCTGAGGCAAGTCATTTGAATTTTTATCCCTGCCTTGTAAACAAATGAGAAATTACAAATTATTGTAAGTTTCATGAAGGAACAAATACGGTGTTAGGTAGACAAACACAAGACATCTCTAGAAGTGATGTTACAGGTGAGATCTCAAGGCTGACAAGGTACTAGCCAAGTGACAACGGAAAAGAACTTTCAACTTCAAAGGCCATGAGCCTGGTGAGAATTTGGGCTATTCTAGGAAAGGGCTGAAGGCCAGTGTGCTGGCAACATTATGAGCCAAGTTGACAGTCTCACAAGTTGAAGTTGGAGAGGCAGATCATATAGATTTGTAAACTTGTTATTTAAATGCTTAGTAGAGGCTAGGTTATACTAGGATAACAAATGGTGCCTGAATCTCGAAGTACAGGTTTATTTCTCATTCATATCACCTCAGGGGGGCTTGCTTGAAACTCCACATCTTCACACTGGGTACTATGCTGACAGAGCAGCCTCCCTGGGATATTGCTGGTCATTGTAGTAGATGGAAAAAAAGAGCACGAGTCTTCAAGTTTCTATCTAAAGTGTCACATGCCATTTCTGCCCACATAACATTGGCCAAAGCAAATTACATCATCAAGTCCAATGTCAGTTGGGTGAGGAAGCATACTCCTCTCCCCATGGAAGGAAAGTATATATTGATATAATCTCCTTGTAAATCTATATTTTTCCATGCATGTTAACCAAAAGATAGAGTTGTACCTCCTTTCTTGTTCAGTCATAGATCCACTTTAGCTATTATTAGAAAATGATTACTTAAAAAGATATATACTCTGTCAATACATTGTGTGTGAACATTTTAAGAACTCAAATCTCCTATTTCTCTAAATGTTATAAAACAATTCTTTCTTATTCTCATGAGTTCTTAATTTAGGGGCAAAATTAAAATCAACTTCAGTAGAAAGTATTTCATATTTACTATCCAGTTGTAAAGATTATTTATTCTTTTGGTAAAGAGTCTTGAGCTCAATAAAAGACCATTTACCTACAGTATCAAATAGCAGAATCTAATACTAATAATTCACAAGTGCTTTTCCAAGTGGCAACGTATAATATCTTGGTGCTTTATGCTTAAATGTGTAAAAGAGTTGAGGAATGTATCAGTATTTCCATCTGCCAAGCCAAGAGAAGGAGGCACGTTGCTTCTCAAAATCCCACAGCTTGCCAGAGTCCTGGCAATAACGATGTAAATGGGTATCACTGTCTCTTTTAGTCCTGAGAATCACCAGTAACATTAAGCAACATTTAATGACACCTTTGAATGAAGTAAGGCAAAGGGGCAGAAGTGGTTGGGGGGAAACGTAAGAGTGACAGGCCAAGAGACAGAAAATTGCTTGTTGCTAAAAAACTGCATCTGGCATCTAGAACCATGTCAAATTATCTCTGCTGTCACTTTGAGGCATTTGTGTTAAGGTTGCCCACTGCAGCATAAGACTATCATTTTTTTCTCATCGAACCTCGTTCATTATTGGAAAAATGCTCCTCTGGTAAAACGGTTTTAAAAACCTTATTCTCCTTTAACTATTAGGTCTCTGGCTTTGTTGGATAAGGGTATTGACTTTTATTCTTGCCTTCTAGAACAATAAAACTGAAAGCACCTCTTCTGGAGTAGATGAAGGGAATTAAATTTGATGGAATGCAGATTTCCATTTTCAAAAGAACATTGAGTTTTTCTCATAGCAATTTTTTGTTGATCCATTGCCAAACTCTTTAACAATTGTGTAATTCAATCATAATTCCATTGACAATAGACTGAAGGAGGGTGATGATTGTAGTGATCACATAGCGAGCATAGTGGCTGGCTCATAAAATGTTCTTGAAAAGAATTCCAGTAATGGATGGTGGGTTCTAAAGGATGAACCCATGCCCATGGAATCATGGGCTTCATCTCAGCAACTCCTATCTTGCACCTCAGAAGCTGTTGGAAGAGTAATTAATGATCTAGTAGCATTCAGAGAGAAAAAATTCAACATTGGGACTTGTGTCTGTACAAACTATAGTTTAGTTTTGAAAAGCATGGCCAAAACATTGACCAGTCTCAATAAGAGAAGACTATTGGTAAGTTAAAGCTGATTCATAGGGAAAATTTTAAATATACATATTTGCAACCAAATACATAGTATTAAAAGGACATTCTGAGTTATTAATTACTTATGCTAAGGAACAAATTTCACAAAACACAGATAATTGTACCTTATCTTCTCAAACAAATTTTATTCATATTCTGCTCTACCAAATATAGTATGAAGGCAACAATTGTTTAAGTTTCTTAGTGTGTGGCACAGATGAAAAGAAACAAACAGATTTAGAAGCAGTTCAGCATTTAAATGCTGGTTTAACCAAAGAGGCACGTATTATTCTATTTAGCAGTTTATACCAGATATCAGAAGACATTTTTTTCTTTGCAGGCAACAGACTACATTTATTTGCATTAAGTAAAAACATATCTTGATCAAGAAAATTACTTTTTTTTCTGATTTTCCTTATATCACAAATGTCAGGGTAAGGCAAATCCTTAATGAATCATATGATAAAAACCCTTTCCCCCAAGAAAATATATTGAACATATTCTGCTAACTTTGTTATTTTTCAAAGCAAAGCTGACATGCACCACATACAGAGAAAAGTCATTTCAAATCAAGTGCATCAAGCAGAACTGTATTAATTCACAAAGAGGCTTTTCAGTATTTCACAGAAAGATTTACAATTAGCTGCAGTGACTAATATGTGACCCAGTATCACAGAGAGTATTTGGGATGCCTCCTTTGTAAGCTTTTATGAAAGAAGACTTGTCCATCATCTGAATGGTTACTAGCTAGAGGAAAAGCCCCTTTGTCTCTCCTAAAATGACTACCTTTCTAATTAGAACTATAGGTTTCCCCTGCTATCCAAAAGTAGTATTCCTATGAAATCTTTCCTTAAGCCGAAATGGTGTAAAGCAAAGAAATAATTACTATTAATTTATATGGGAATATTTTTGAGCCTTCCCAGGCCCTTTTCTGATACCATAGGGCACAACTTGCTAACGGATACAAAATAAAATGAGATAAAGTACAAATGCTCACAGGCACAGTTCAAAGCTATGGCGGCTTGATGCTGAGATGCTGAGTGTCGTTCCCAGGGAAGGAGCTTGGCAGTGTCACTCTCCCTGCTTGCATTTTTCATGAAAGCAAAAACCCTCTTCGGATTTCTTTAGGTTCACGGTAGCAGGGTACTAATGTAGGCCTTTCATAAAAGCAAAGTGGCATAATGCGATTTCAAAAAAGCAGGGATACCTGTATTATGTTGAAAGCCTACTTTGATCCTCTATATGCAAACATGACTAATATGAGGCTATCCCTCCCTGCACCACCCCCCGCCCCCCCGCTCCTGTAACTCATCATGCCACGTAACCTGGTGGAAGTATGGGTGGAAATTTACACCCAGGGTTTAGGTGCAGGAGAATCAACCAGCCTGTTGAATTTTCCATTGTATAGCCTGTTCAATGACAGCACCAGCGAAAAGAAGGTTCCCTGTGTTGAGGTGTCTTCGATCTGGCCAACAGCTAGATTTTTTAGTATTTTCCTATTGAAATGGAAAGTAACTCCATTGTTTGTTTTAAAGCATAAAATCTTATAGCCAAATAGCAACCAAAAGGATGGAAACACAATTTAATCAGAAGAGAAGTTGAAACAAATTCAGGAGTGGGGCTAATGATATTTATTCCTCATTCTCTTAGTTTCCTTCTCAAAGATTACTTTCCTTTTCCTGCAGTTTTCAGGCAGAGAACTCCCTCCTCCCATTCCTACCCAACCCATATTTAAAAATGAATGAATAAAATGGCTGTCATTGATGATAAAGAGAACACCCTGACTGAAATAATTTCAATCTCCACTGTTCCTAACAGGGACATTAAGTCTCTTTCATCTTTGTCCACTGAGAAGTCCCCATCCCTCTTGTCTCCTCATGTTGTTTTCAGTGGTAACTCATTACTGAATATGAGTAGCGCTAACATTTGAGTCATGGGACAATGTGCTCCTAGCATATCACACTTGTCAAGTCTTTTACAAGAATGATGGTGACTTTCAATTAAGTTTTAAAGATGACATGAAATATAGAAACTATCAATAAGAAATGGCTTCATTTCTTGGATTACTTAAAATGGGACTTTTCCTTGCTTTTCTAGAAAGCAATGTCTAATGGCAGTACGGGGTTTGTAAAGTGCCATATCAAACTGTAGAATAATGGCAGAAGGAGAAATAGCCACATTCTAAAATCACAAGGGCCCTTAAATATCATTGCTGCTAAGTTGATAAGCAGTTTTGTTTTTAAAAATATGGGATGTTAGAATATATTACATACACAGATATATAACTTGCTAATTATCCCAATATACCAAATAAGCCATCCAAAGGGGCAACAAATTCAGAAAGGCCAAAACAAAATTCATAGAAAGATAAGAAGGTGAATTTTCCATGGAGGAAAAATCAAAACTGAAGAACTCCATAGACTATTTAGAAAACAGAACACTCTTTTATTTTAGAAATACTCAGTTTGATCCATTATTTTTCTCCCTCTTTCTCAATGTATACCTTCCAATTTTAAAGATCTTATAAGGAAGGTGAATTTAAGAAGATAAGCCGGAGGTGATGCTAGTTTCCTCAGAAAAAAGTAGATTGTTCTTAGAACCCAGACGGGCTATGGGAAGCAGGCCATTTTGCCTCGTGAGGGTCACTGTTCATGTGGGCTCTGCGATAGACATTTGTGACAACTTCTGATTTCCTCCTGGGCCCCTCATCCCTTGTGCCCACTGTACCACTGGGATCTTGCCTTATTGATACTGCTGTTCCCCTTCAAGGCCATAATGGAGGGATTTCTGGGAGAGGGGATGAGCCATTAGAGTAGTTTGGGATTTGGCATGAACAAACCAGACCATTTAAAAGTAAGCCAGAACTGCAAGCAAGACCTCAAACTGCCTCTGACTTCAATGAGCATCTTTCTGCGGGCCGTCAGACCTTGGGTAAAGACAAGAAGTTCTCTTATGAAAAGCATATATAGAAGGAGAGATTTCAAGTAGGACTTTTAATAGTTATTGACATACATTTGGGGTCTGAATGCAGTAGCCCCTTCTCTTAACTAAAACACTTAGAAAAGTGTCATCCCTTACAACTGTGTTGCAGAGTCCTCTCCCAGTGGTGGGCTCTATGCTGAAGCACACAGTAAAGACCTTATGAACCAGGTGAGCTCTGCTGAAAGTCAGGGTCAAAGCAGGTACCTGCTGTCCTGGCTACGAAGGAAAAGACCCTGATCGCTGCCAGGGTTGGCCTTTGTTGTTATGTCTCTGCATTCTGCTGTGGATTAAGTCCTGCTTCCACATTCCTCATTAACCACATGGAACAGAATTGTACCTTGGGAATCCCTGAATAAAATATCATTTTCAATTCATTGCCCTGACCCTTTTCCAAGTGATTTCTGAGCATTTTGCCCATTTTCTAGCCTGCCTCCTTTGTCTGTCGATGATAACTGATATTGGGCTTGACGACACCTGAAATTTAGCCGGCAGTTTATCAAACAATCATCTTCTGTCTCTTTTTTTGAAGAAACCACAGTATTGACCAGCTTTGTGAAATAATCAAGAAAGCAGACAGGGGCCAGGCTACACATTTGAGTGTTACACGGTGCCATTGTGACCCTGGGAAAGGTCGTGAGAGAAAAAAACAGAAATTACAGGGATAGCGCCTGAAAGATGCATTAACATGGGTCCCCTCACCAAATTAAAGGAAACTTTTTTTCTGTTTTTGTTTTTGTTTTTTTTTTTCTTTCTTTTTATGCAGGTAAACAGAACAAAACGCAGCTGGAGAAATTAGAGCAAAGGATTCCCTGTCCTTCCCTGGAACTTGCCTCCCCTCCCACCCCCCAAACCTCCCTCCTGCACAGCTAGCACTACTGTCTTTCTACCCACCCCCCAGGGCCAGGAGAGGCCTGTGATGCTGAGGACTGTGATCTACTTCCATTTCTTTGTTCCTTTGCTTCATCTTGTGCCCCTGCCAAACACAAGGAGAAACCATTTGTTAGATTAAAGATAATAGATTTCACAGAGTTAGCAAGGAATATCTTTTTAACACAGTCATTTAGAGGTTTCTTACCCCTCAAACAAGCCTAGGAATATCTTCTTTGACTATCAAAGAACTTTGGATATCTGAGCTGTGATTGCTGGGACAGGGTATCTTTAAAGAGCATTTATTTTTTTTATTATTTTTTTTAACTTTATAGTTTATTGTCAGGTTGGTTTCCATATAACACCCAGTGCTCTTCCCCACAAGTGTCCTCCACCATGACCATTAAATCACTGCTAGTAAATATCTGCCACATTGATGACTTGCTTCCACTGATGGGGACAATTAACTCAAAATAGTCTTTGAAAGACCTAATCTTGAATTGCTGTGTCCTCCTTTCTTGGGTCCATTCATATGTTCTTATTTCCAGGGCTCCACACAGAAATAATAGTAACAATTCACATAATGCGGATTTGCAAAAGTTGTTGATGGCTATACCGCCACTTTGAGATCTTACTTACTAAGTTTCTGCTGTGTCCCCCACCTGAGAGAACTCTTAGAAGATACTGTACCTTAGAAGAGTTGACATTCTTTATTTTCTTAGATTTTAAAAGGAGAGGTATAATCCATGTATAGGGAAATGCACAGATCTTAAGCATACTTCAATCTGTTTTGCAAAATGCATACATTTACCCTACACTGCTATCAAGATATAAAACATTTCCATCACCCCAAAAGTACCCTTTCCAACTATTAACCCCACTCCTGCTGGAACCAACAATTGATCTGATTTCTATCACTGTAAATTACTATGTCTCTACACGGAAGAACTGGAGCAGATGATCTCTGAGTTGATTTTCTATCTGGTGTCCTATGAATCTCTAAAAAAGTATTCTTTGAGGTGTGTATGTGTAAATAAAAGCAATATCATGCTTGTTGCAGATGTATTTAAAATAGCCAAAAGTAAATGAGAAGAAAAAATCCTATATCATTCCTCCATTGACGATAACTTTTTTGGTTCATACTATGGAGTATTTCCTTATAGTGTTTTTCTATATCTCTCCACATATATACACAATTATAAATTTTCATTTTAAAAATGAAAATTGCAAACATAAAGAAACTTATAAAACAGTATAACATACCTAGGATGTACTCCCTATCCAGATTTAATATGTGCTAATATTTTTCAAATTTCCTTGTGATCTTTACTTTTCCAAAATAAAAGACTGCAGGTAAATTAAAGTATTTATAGATAAATTAATTTAATTTATAGGTAAGTGAAAAATATTTCTCTTCCTTCCCAGAGATTGCCAAATCCTGGTATCAGTGTGAATCAACTTGCACATTTTTATACTTTTATACAAATAAATACTCACAAATACACACATAATACAAGGTATGTAGTATTACTTTGTGTATTATCAAAGCACATAGGGGTGCCTGGATGGCTCAGTGGGTTGAGCATCTGATTCTTGATTTCAATTCAGGTCATGAACCCAAAGTCATGGGATTGAGCCTTGCATTGGGCTCTGCACTGGGCATGGAGCCTGCTTGGGATTTTCTCTCTCTTTCTCTCCCCGCCCCCCTTTTCCCCCTCTCTCCTCTCTCTCTGTGTCAAATAAAAAAAAAAACCTTAAAAAATATTTTTTTAACATTTATTTATTTTTGAGAGACAGAGCGAGACAGAGGACGAGTTGGGTAGGGGCAGGGAGAGACGGAGACACAGAATCTGAAGCAGGCTCCAGGCTCTGAGCTGTTAACACAGAGCCTGAGGCAGGGCTCGAACCTGCAGACTGTAAGATCATGACTTGAGCCGAAGTTGGACACTTAACCTACCGAGCCACCCAGCATCCCAAAATTAAAAAAGTAAAATGCACGTAAACAGTAATTTTGTTTTACCCTGTTTTTAGTCACCCGCTAATTATTATTATAAATTTATGCCAATATATACTTTGATTTGCCTTTGTTTTTACCATTTTCTTTGGCTTAAAATTGTTTCCTGCACCTTACTCTTTCCTCTGGGCTCAGTTTCTTTCTTAGTGTTATGTGACCTTTAGCAGCTTTTAAAGAAAGGGTATGTGAGAACCAAACTTTTCTTCCTAAAAATGGCAGTTATTATCTTCTTAAATCATAGTGAAACTAGTACAGAACTCTACACTGACAATTGTTTTTATCCATGTTTTGAAAACTCAGAATTATTCCACTATCTTCTGAATTAAATTCTTGGTGTTGGGAAGCCTGCTATCCATGCCACACTTATTTCTTCGTACGTTAACTCTCCTTTCCCTCTAATTGCTTTACTTTTTTTGTTGTTGTCTATGCTGTTGTGCAATGCCTATCTGTGCAATGCCTATCTGTGTGTTTATTTTAAGTATGTCCTACTTGCGACTTATTGTTCTTCCTTGAACTTAAAACTCATGACTTTTATCAATTCTGATAAATCCTCAGCCATCATCTTTCAGATGCTATCAGATACTCCTTTGTACTGAGCACAAACATCTTGGCCTTCTCCTCCCAGCCTTCATGTTTCTTTATGTGTCATTCATATTACCATCTATTTGCTTTTTCAAATGGTTCTTAATTTTTCAGAGTGTTGCTCTTTTCTTACAGTTTTATATCTGATTTTTATCTTTTTTTTTTGTCATTTAAGTGTACTTATTTTATAAGATGTTCAGAATTTTCTACTCTAAAATTATCATAGCAACTAATCATTCTGTAAGTTTCCCCACCGATTCTCATTCATGGTGGGTCATTTCCTTTGTGTTTGGCAAGTCTTCAAATTGTGAATTCATCTTCAGAGAATTTTTTTCTTTTGTAGGAATTCCAAGTGATAGTTTCACATTTCAATCAGTTAACAATAGCAGGGATAGTACTGCCTATAGTCAACTATTAAATTAATTTCTCAGTCTGTGTTTTTCTGTGTGACTTTGGATGGCATAAATTTGTGTTTCAAATTCATGGTGTATTTGTGTTTTCTACTTGTCATAGGAGCCTTTTTCCTTCCCCATGTGGTACCCTTGGACTGACACAGGGCTCCTTGTTAACTTCTTGAGCTGGAAATCCCAGGTTTATTTAGGTAGAGTTACCAGTTCTAACTTCTTACGTTGAGTGGCTCAAGGTCTTAGATGGGCATTAGGAAGCAAGGACCTAGCCATAGGGCCTATTTCCGCATCAACAATCAATCTGTAGCCCTTAGAGCTACTGTGTCTTCAGCTCACCACATTATTGCTTTGGATTTCAAATTCCTCTTTATATCTGGCACCTTTGTTTTCAGGTCAGTTGAGCTAGGTATTTAAACATTTTTTGTTATACTTTACTTCTCATTTCTAAACATTTGTATTAAGAGACATTCTGCATTACCACACCATTCCAATTACCTGTTGCTATATAACAAGCTACCCCAAAACTTTGTGGCTAAAACTTCATGGTTTGTTATTTTTCATGGTTCTATCATCTGGCCTGGGCTCAGCTGGGCAGTTTATCTGTTCCAGGTGGTCTCCATTGGGGCAGAAACATCCACAATGGCCTCTCAGTAAGCAAGGATCCAGAATATTTCTCCATGGGGCCTTCCTCATTCTATAGTAGTGTTTGAGCTTCTTACAGGATGGTTGGATTCCAAGAGCAAGTATTCTGAGTGTAAAAGTGGAAGTTACAAGTCCTCTTAAAATGTTCCTTGGTAGCTGCCAAAGTCAGCCTGCCATGTTTCTCTAGAACCAAATGTTCAGATTCTTTAACTCCTTTACATGACCTCAAAAACCTGTTGAAAACTTATTTTTATATTGGCAGAGTGTTCTATTGATTTGCCGAGTCATTCCCCTATTGTCATTTATGATACTCCTGATTCTTTACAATTATAAATTACACGTGAAAATATTCTTGCATCATATCTTGGAACTCTGTAATTCTAATTAGATTTCACTGTATTTCTTTAATTTCCTTGAATGTGTGATAAACAGAACTAAAAGTTCCTTATTTCTTTTGAACTGCCACATAACCTCTATAAATTCAGCTGTCTAAATATTTCTGTGGGGATTACTGAAGTTCCTCAGGTCATACTGTTCTCTGTGACAACTGTATTCAGAAACTTGCTACTGTTTAGGGAGCAGTATAGTGTCATCAAATAATTTTATTCTGGGAGTATCTGAACTTCCACTGATCATCCACGTGACCCTGAGCAAGTCACTTCTCCTTTTTGGAACTGACTTTCCTTAAACTAATATTAAACTTTAAGTTTTGACAACTTACTGATTTGGGTAAAGATATTGATTCATGTTCATGGTCAAGGAAAATATTTTGAAATTAACCAAGGAAAACATTGATCTGGATACTTTCTTTAGATATTGATCACACGGGAAAATAATAGTGTCTGTAAGAAAAATTCTAGAAAGAAGCCTATAGTTTGTTGGCAACAAAAGGGCAAAAGTTAAGGCAACACTGAGGAATCTGCATATAAACTGTTCAGACTTAGCCTCACTTTATTACTTTTTAATGGAAACTTCTTACTGTATCATTTCTTCACCCTAACAGGATAATTTTAAATACATGAGCAAGGTTTTAAAAAAGGAGAAATGTTACTAAGACCATATTTGTATGAGTTTTATTTTTTTAGCATTGCTATACTATACATGTACAGCTAATACATTTGTATGTATTACAAAACCACTATGATATTTAGTTTTAAATGATGTTCAAGACCACGATGGGAAGGACAAATGCCTACTTTCATATATTCTCAAGCTTTTATTCTGCTGTGATGCTGGATCCCAAGTCTGGTGCAACGTGGTCTTCTGCAAGAGTGCAGAGACCTACTGAGAAGGTGCCAGGGAGTGCAGGACGATGCTAAGAGGCAATGGTGTTAACACAATTGTGCCTTATGCTGGATGACCCACAATCCATCTATTTCATGGTGTTTTTTTTTCACAGTTAGTATTTTTAGCTAGGAATCAGAATAATGAGCTTGACTTCTCTCACTCTTCTCACCAGCCCTCAAGATATGGAAAAGGGTTACAGGCTGCTCATCATTTTAGATAAATTTCAGTCTCTGAGGAGAGATGTAGAATGGTGGTTTGGAAAAACTCCTAAGCACAAAATTGCCTTGGACTATGATTTTCTTGGGGAGTTCTCCAAGGCTCATTCAACTCAACAAGCCCTGTGTAGACACACAGGTCCACAGGTAGCCATGTGACAGGACAGGACCCAAGTCAGGCTTCTTTCTGCCCAAACACACTCAAATGCCTTTCCACATTCTCTAGAGAGAGAAATATTTAGTGTTATGCTTAAAAACTATTATTTAGTGTTAGTTGTTAAAAACAACTCCGCAGGTAGCTTCTGGAAAGCAATGCTTCAGAATCAGCTCAGGGTTGCTGAAATAACTTGGTCCCACCAGGAGATCAGGAGGTTAGATGGTTGGAAGCATTTTTTCTTGTTGTCAAAACTCAGAAAACCAGGGAACTGAACATTTGAATATGTTGTGGCTTATCTTTTTTCCCCTCAAAGCATGGTGAGCTTTAAGGGGTTATCCTTGCTCCTTCCACGGTGTTATTTGGTGTAAGGATTTTTAAAGTATAGCCCGAGTTACACTGTGGGACTTGGCGGAACCGAGGGAAATCCAATATACCACTTACAAATACTTCCCATGGCTGGTTTAATCAATTGAAAATCCCACTACAGGGGCAACTTACCTATTAGTTAATCTTCTTGCTGACTCTCTGTTGGGTCATTTACGCTGTCCACCTGACTATTCATTTCAACTGTAACCAGAAAGGAAAACAAAAAAGGTTAAATATTTATTAAACCCAAATCTCTTGAACCCTTTAAAATGGTCTGTGAGTGATTACATTCCTGATCTCCTATCTTGTACCTCTTTTCAGTTCATTTTCATTCACTCCAGATTTGGGGAATAATTCTTATGGATTTTTGCTGGCAGGGGCCAGAAAGGGCAGAATTGTCTCTTACTGAACTATAGAAGCTGAGCTGTCATTTTATACCATATTTTTGGATTGACACTTTGGGTGCATTTATTACCATCCTGAGGTAAACTCAAAGGCCTTAATAGATGTCTAAGAAAATAAAAAGAAAACAAAGCAAAACAGATTATTGACATGCAGAGAGGTGAGCAGCTCTCTCTAAAATGGCAATGTCAGTAGGCCTGTTTGGTTTGCTGTTTTCAAAGTCTGAATTTTGAAACAGATCCTGTAAACTTGCCAATGGGTGCAGCAGCAGAAATACCATACAATAGAAAAGCAGAACATCTAACCAGATTGCACAGCAATGGTAAAATGTGTGCTTTTACTGCACTGTGTGCATTGTTCTGTGAGCATTTGCATAAAAACAGAATGCATAATCAAAGCCATTGTCCAGAAGTGTTCCAGAGCAGGCAGGCATAGCAGTTGCTCTGGAAAGCTTCAAGGGTCAGTAGGTTTAATTAAATGGATATTTTTAAAGCATCAAAGCCCATATTATAAACATAGAGACAATATACAAGTGGACAATGGCCAGACCATCTATAACAATATAACTGACTAAAACCTCTGCAGCAACCAGCCTGGGCAATCCAACCACAGCTGCTGTAGCAATCAGCTTAGAATGGTCAGGGCTTGGACAGTGACTGCCAGCTCCACCATATTCTGAGCCAATATTCCAATGCAGGTCCAAACACGGAAAGTCAACCAATCACCCATTTCTACGTAGCTCAAATCCAGCTGCCCCATGCCAACGAACTCCAGTCAGAGGATGCTTGGAATCTCCTCTTTTGTTAACAGTAAATGTTTCCCACTTCCCTGCCTGACTTTGAGTTGACCAACACCAGTGACAACGGCCTACACCCTTGATATAGTAAGCTGAATAAGTAACTTCTGTTTTCTCGTTCGAGTAGTCTTCATTTACTGGCACAATAAATCAACAATCCAAAGCTCTTTTTCCTCGAACAGGAAAATTTGATTAAATTAAAATAGTGGCAGATGCTGGTTTTCACACTCCAAAGAGGCTTGAAAGAGGAAATGACATTGAAGGGGATACCAACCAACTCTCTCTTAAGGAGGAAGGGTTTAAAAGCAGGTCTCTGTTCCACCTGCAAACTATCCTGGGTCTCTAATGATGTGTAAGCTTACTCTAAATCCCAGATATAAACTGTCCAGATGCAGCAATGCTACCTATATGAGGAGAATAATACATGTGCTTTCTATCCTGGTCTACAAAATTATTGTAAGGCCGCCCATCGCAGTGAGGTAGCGTGCCAAATAAAATATAGGAGAGCATTCTATCTCTGTTTCTTCCTCCAACCCAAGGGTCACTGGTTCCAAAATCTATTAACAAATGTTAATATAAAAAGCATCCCATTATCAAATAAGTTTGGGAAAAGCAATGTTAATACATTTCTTTACAACTGAGCCTTCTGAGAGCCTGTAATATGCATAACAAACCTCTAAGTGAGGACTAAAGCTTAGTATTTCTCACATTTATTTCCCTTTTATTCAATGAGAATTGTATGGGCCTGCTATTTTTCAGAACATGTTTTGTAAAGAACTAGTAAAGAACCATGTCTATAATGTCACAACCAGGCTGTGGCAAGTTTCATTCAACAGAGCATGACTAACATGTGTTAGCTTTTAATGGATCTGAGGTTGAAAAACATTCTCTTAGGTAATGCATACCTATGAGTGAAAAAAACCCAGTTTGTATGGAAGGGGTTATAATTAAGGGAGGAAAGTCAGGTGATGAAAAGCTTATAGTAGGGTGTAATACCTAGTGTAGAAACCTCTATTTAAAACCGCTAAGTAATTTCTACCAGTGGCTGAATTTTTCCCAAGGTCATTATCAGCTCTAAGCAATTTGCTTTTTTCCTTTGGCT
Organism: Cryptoprocta ferox; assembly: GCA_028646485.1. Lineage (NCBI taxonomy): Eukaryota > Metazoa > Chordata > Mammalia > Carnivora > Eupleridae > Cryptoprocta > Cryptoprocta ferox. The sequence goes on along the minus strand of CM053576.1, from coordinate 39,274,466 downwards.
AAAATTACCCAAATAGCAAGACATATATAAACAGTTGATCATCAACCAATTCTGGTTATTCTAAGCTCTGTGGGCCAGTGGAATCAAATATTTATTAAATTATATATTCCCAAATAATTGGTTTTCTAATGTAAGTAATATTTCAAAGTGTTCCCAGCATCGTTGTATAGGGACAAGGGTATATTCATATTCCTGAGGTTCAGAGCATTTAGATGCCTTCAAAATGAGATGTGAATAAAGAAATATTTTTGTAAACTTACTTCTAAGGTGCTTTTAAAGATTCACTATGTTTTTGGCCAAGCCATCTGAAGTAATACAGTGAGGTAAGGTGATGAAGGTCTAAGATAACCTTAGCCCAAACTCAAGCTGGGGCTCACCTGAATCCCTGTAAAACAGGGATAACTTTGGGCAAGTACTTTTTGTGGAAGTAAGGGGTATTCCCATAAAGTTCACCAGCTGGACTTCAGTCCAGTTTACCCTTGGAATTACCCACTATGGCTTCCGTATTATGAGCTATGATTAAACTGAGGCACATACTTTTCTAAAACAGCTAGCATCAGTTTTTTTGTAAGTCTCCCAATTTTATTAGTTCCTAGTAGAACATGTTTTTTGAACTTTACCTTGTTCTAACTGAATATGTTGCTTCTTGGCATAGATAGCTCCCTTAATCCTATATTACACACAGAAAATGTGTCAGATTTGTAGTTTGCATGCGCTCAAATAGCTCAGAACTTTACCATCAGGACTTGGAGAGTTTTCTGTGTAGCCAGAGCCTTCGTTTTGCACAGAAACATTAGGTGTGTCCTCGCCTTGAGCTGAAAGAAAGAAGATAGTCCTTGATTAATAGAGAATTAGAACAGCCTGACTGCCAATTGTTCTGTCACCCTCCATTGCCCTCTTAAATTTAAAAATACTCCTGGGATTCAACTTCTTTTGCAGAAAAGGTTAAGGGAGGAAATAGTGGGTTGAGTTGCTTGAATTCTTTAGTGCTGTCATATAAATTCTCTTTGATTTGTGAGATAATCGCATACATACATAACACAATTTTTCAAATTAAAAATCTGGTAGCATGAAAGCAGGGAAACTTGGTTTAATCAGAACAACCTACAATTTAAATTTAGGGAAATTTGTGTGTGTGTGTGTGTGTGTGTGTGTGTGTGTGAATTTATGTAGCTTAACCTTTGACGAGGGTGAAAAAACCTGTTTTGCCTTAGACATGCCTGAAAACTGGAAGATTCATTCTCTTGGCAGTGAGGTTTTTTGTTTAAACACAAAATGAATGGCTTAGATGCTTTCCTAGGAGACATTCTCAGATGCTGCCATTTTGAATTGCTGAGAATCAAGTCTTTGGTTAATTTTTGTGGTGATTGATCTCTATTTTGCACAGCTTCAGAGGGCGAGCATCCATTCAGCTGTGGCTAAAGCTATATAACATGGTTAAATACAGTAGTAAGTGGATTGTTTCTTCTTATTGTGAGAAATTTTCCAGATAGTCCAAAGGACAATAATATCTCACCTCTTAGTAAATATCTGTTATGTTTTCACAACTTGAAGACCAACAGCATTTAGCAATACAGATACAGATAAAGGTCTAGAAATCCATAATTTAAAAAATTTTATTATTTAAATACTTTTTTAAAGCAGAAGGTTGAGTTCATTTTCATTACATGAGTACTTATTGAGCTCAGGGTATGTTAAATTTGGTGTGCTTATTGGTGAAGATGAATCAAGGATGGTGAAGATCCAGTTTATAATCTCTTCCCAGGAAGGAATCTTCAAGGATAGAACTTGCACTCTTGGTAATGATTTACTGAAGCTGACAATCATGAAGTATGATTCAAAGTATGACCAATCTCTGAGCCTTGGTGGATGGGTGGTAAGGAGGTTAGTACTTCAAGACATATAAGACAAGCGGAGTTGAGGAAGGTGAAGAAAGCCACTTTAGATTTGAAGTCTAAAGTGCAAGATCATATAAGGAGAGATGCCAAACAAGCTTTTGCATCCAGTCCTGAGGGAGAGAATTATGGCTAGACATGTGGGTATATGCGAGATATCAATGTAGAAGTAACATTGATGAAATGAAGGTAGATGAGAGGAGTCAGGAACAGGACAACCGAAGGAAAAAATGACTTGACAGATCCCAAGCCTTCAATATGAAAGTAACTGTGCCCATAACTTGTTTTCATTTGTTCCTGAGCTTGAGGTTGGGAAAGGGAAAACAAAACTTGAACTTTCCAGCTGGACTTAAAACCATATCATATCCTTTCTAATGCCACCAATTCTGGAAATTGGGCCATTTTCAATTTTTCATCAACACATGCCTTTAGGCACAATTACAGAAGAAATCACTGATGTGTCTCTCTAAGCTGGGAGTAGGAAATCTTGGTTAATTATGCTTCAAAATAGAATAGAAAAAAATGAAAATATTCAACATTATATAAACATAATAAAATTCTGGATGGAAAAAATAGTATAATAAATGTTTAGAAGAAAAATACTATAAATTAAGGAAAAATATTTATACCTTTTATCATAGACAAAGAGTTAATATCTTTAATATCTAAAGTCTTTCTAAAAATAGAGATTAAGAAGATCAAAAACTGGGTAGAAATTTGAGCAAGAAACTTAACAGACAGTTCATAGAAAAAAATAAAAATAAAAAATAAAAGTAAAAGTAAAGATGATTTACTTTGCTTATAATAAAAGAAATGCAAATTAAAATTACACTGAGAAAGGGCTTTCAACCTAAGGTAATTTATCATGATGGAGACTAACCCTCCTACCAACAACAGCTGGAGTCACGGAAGAAATTATTTAAGAAACTATTTTCACTCACTAGAGAGCCATCAATGCACCACAAGCTTGAGGAGGTATAAAATCATGAGCCTGACATCCCACATGTGCCATGAAGTTGAACAGATCCTCCAGATAGCTTATGAGGCTTGGGGGAGGGGCAAAACTTGGAGATCAAGGCTAATCAAGGAAGAGGTGCCTAGAAAAGTACTTCAAGTTTTCTGTGGAGTCACCCAAAGGGTTATATCCTGGGGCCAATGATAAACTTGATATAGTCCAGGTCTTAAAAAACTGAAGTCCAGGGGCACCTGGGTGACTCAGTCAGTTAAGTATTGGACTCTTGGTTTTGGCTCAAGTCATGATCTCACAATTTGTGAGATTGAGCCCCACATTGGGCTCCATGCTGACAGCATGGAGCCTGCTTAGGATTCTCTCTGTCTGCCCTTTCCCCCTCAAAATAAATAAATAAACTTAAAAAACCCCTGAAGTCCAACTTTTAATCAGTTCAATCCTGATTATATTGTAGTGCTCTACTCAATCCTACTGATCTGTTAGAAGCAAAAGCAAAAATAAATCCTTTCTGAAATGAGATAAAACCACCCAGAACCTCAAGCTATCACTACAATTATTCACATAGTGTCCAGCATTCAATAAAAAATTACCTGGCATTCCAGAAGAACAAGAACAAATCATTGAAAACCAAGAGAATAGGACAACATATAAAGACATGTTAGAGATCTAGATACTGTAGACACAATTTTAAAATAGTAATTAATGTATTTAAGAATTAGATACCAGGGGTGTCTACATGGCTCAGTCAGTTAAGTGTGTGACTCTTGATTTCCGTTCAGATCATGATCTCACAGCTTATGAGATCGAGCCCTCCATTGGGTCCTGTGCTGACAGTGTGGAGCCTACTTGGATTCTCTCTCTTCCTCTCTCTCTGCCTCTTTCCCCCACCTCTCAAAATAAATAAACATTTTAAAAAAAAGAATCAGATGCCAATTTGGAGAATTTACATGGAAAAGAAGTTTATAAGATAACTAGACACTATTTAACATGTCAGGTGTAAATTCTAGAACTGAAAAATATACTATAATTGAAGTTATTAAATCGGTGGGTGAATTTGGTAGCCATTAGACACAGCCAGAGAAGGGATTAGAAAACTGAAAGCTAGGTTAGCAGAAAATATAAAAAATAAAGTACAGATGAAAAATACAGAAAAGAGTTAGTAGTTATATGCAATCGGGTCTATCCTATGTGTAATGTGGCAAGAGCAACATTTAAGATATGATGGCTAACTTCCCCAAATTAATGGAAGATACCAAATCACTGTTTTAAAAGTGCTATGATCTCCAAACAGAATTAATACAAAGCAAATCTCACTCAGGCCAGTAAAACTGCTGAAAACCAAAATTAAAGAAAAAATATGAAATTATCTAGTGCATAAGAGTCATTGACATCAAAATAGCAACAATAGGACTTACAAGATGACTTCTCAGCCAAAATAATGGAAGGCAGAAGCAATGCAATGATATCTTCAAAGTGCTAAATAAAAGATCACCAGTGCAAAATTTCATTCCAAAAAAAGGTCATTCAAATTTGAATTTGAAACAAAACAATTTCAGGGGAAAAATGGAATTTATTCAGGGATAAAAACAGTAGACCTACACTAAAGGAATAGTTTTCATCATCCTTAAAAATCAATTCAAGGTAGATTTTAGAACTAAGTATGAAAGGTAACTTGGAAAAAGACCTTCACATCATTAGGCCAAAATTTCTTACACAGGAAAAATAAAGTAAAAACCATCAGGGAAAAGACTGGCAATCTGGAAAACACTTAAATTAGAATCATTAATTTATCAAAACATACCTTTAAGAGAGTACAAAATAAGCCAGAGTGGAAGAAGATATTTGTGATATATATCACTGACTCTTCTACTGAATATAAAAGGAAATAAATATGAAAAATAACAGAGAAAAGAGAGGGGATCCAATAGAAAATGGGTAAGACACAAACAAATATGTCATAAGAGGATACCCTGTTAGTGACCTAATTTTTTGAATGATGTTTACCAAATCTCAGCATTTAAAAGCCTTGGCTTTTCACTATTAAAATGACTGCAGAATGTTCTAACTCCTTGCCTAACTTATAAAATGTTCTAACTCCTTGTCTATCTCTCTGGGACACCGTCAGAACTAATGAACACATAACATTATTTTTATTTTTTATGAGAAATGACTACTATGAAAGGGAAATTAATTGACCTGACACTAAACATTACTTCCTTGACTTTCTCCTTGGGGTTGTTGTTTGTAATGGAATCTAAAGGTACCTGTGGCTGATTCTTCAATGAAATCTCTTTTAAGGTCATTACTGTCAATGATAATACCCTTGGGGAGATTACTATGGAGAAACCCCTGTGGCATCATGGAGATCTTTTCATCTAATAAGTAGGATACTAGTCAAACAGTGCTCAATGAAAATGAAGGAGCATACAAAACACTTTTAAGAACTCGGTGAGAGATGAAGGAAGAAGTTGAAGAAAGCAAAATACCAAAGGCAGATAAAAAAAATAGTAAACATTTTAGATACTTGCCTTATGTTTTGTCTTTTCAACCTTATTATTTTGTAATACAAAATATTCATATGAGAAATTTCAGGTTATGTCACATCAGCACAGATTAGCATGAGATGCAGTGGCAGGTTTGAGATCCATAATACAGAGAGATAAAAAGAGAAATCAAAGTTGTAGCTCTATATATTGCTGCATTCCAGGAGCAGAGGCGGGCATCATTTGCCAGATCTGCTTCCAAAGACACTAAAGGTATGTTTGACAGGCATTAATAAATTTTTAAATACCAGGAACATGCACAATATGTGCATATGGTAGGGGTATATGACTGTGTGCAGTGAGTGGTGCAAGTGTGTGTGTGTGTGTGTGTGTGTGTGTGTGCATGCACATGCGTGCATGGTGTATTTGGGAAGAGGGAGAGGAATGACAGACATTTGTTACTCTGACATGTGTGTGGTGTGGAACTGGTATTATCCTAACAGTTTCTACCCTGCTGCGCAATGCGACTGAGTGCCCAGAGAAATGAGTCCATTTCATATAGAGGACAGAATGTGATCAAAACAAAAATTGCTTCTACAGCTTGTTTATTCCAGTTTGCCTGTCCCTCCCCCCATTTTGATTGCTATTGCTTAGAATACAAACAAGAGGTACATTTCAGGGCTCCTAGCAGAGATGAAAGATGCTAAAATAGAAAGTGTCTGGGACATTCAGTACCTTTTTCATTTTCCAACACCAACAGCAACTGTCCTCCTCAAAGCCTTGATTATGGTAACCTTTTGTAGGTCAGTTGTATTACACAAAAAGTAATAAATTAATCAGGTCTCATCATATGGAAAAGATGCTGAGATACACACAGATTAACCTGATTTTTAATACATGAACATGGAGAGGTTTTGGAGGATCCTCTAACATTTTCTTTTGAGATTTGTGTTGACAATAAACGCCATGCAACAAATAGAATGGCAAATAATTATTTCTCAGAGTATATATATGGTTGCATAGTTGTCATGACAGCCATAGAGAGCAGGGCCTGTCTGGATTTAAAGTGGTATTGACCCGGAGCGCCTGTGTGGCTCAGTCGGTTAAGCGTCTGACTTTTGGCTCAGGTCATGATCTTATGGTTCATGAATTCAAGCCCAGCATCCGGCTCTGTGCTGACAACTTGGAGTTAATATAGTGGATTAGATAATTATTCAGAAATGTTTACTTCCTCTCTTCTACCACCATGGGAGTCTCGTCACTGTCCCTTGACATTGGACTTGGCTATGGAATTTGCTTTGGCCAATGGGATATTACCAGACATAAGTCAAACAGAGGCTTGAACAACACTTGTACAGTTGGAGCTTGGCCTTTTGTTCTCCTGCCTTTTACCCCAAGAGGAATATGCTTTCAGGAACAGCTGATCCAAGGAGAGTAAGACAGGGTTCAACTCACAGCCTAACCAGTCCTTCCTTACCCAGACTAAATATAGTTGATTCTCATATCCATGAGCAAAAAAATAGCTGATTAATGTTCTAAGCCCATGAGATTGAAATGACTTGTTATGCCACATTATTGTGGCAATAGCTACCACTCTTAATAATACATTTTTAATTGACTCAGTCCTGACATTACTTCTTAATTTTGTCCCATAGCATTCATAGCTATAAAATCAGGAGCTTGATTTGTGCCTAATTTTTTAAAACATGTTAATTCTTTGGATAATCTATTTATTAATGTTAATGAATTAATTTGTTAAAGATATATTCATGTGGGGAGATTTCTGTACTGACTTTTTGGGATATGGTCTGTCCATTAGATCATCAATTCAGCTTTCCCTTCATTTTAGGGAAATGTTGACTTCTATATGTTGACTTCTAAATTCCAGAGACACCAACTATTCCCACATAGAACACTTTATTCCTTCTCTCATATATATATATATATATAATTTTTTCTCAAATTGTTTTAGAGTTTCTGTGTTCTTTTTCACTGTGAAAATCTCAAGCCTTTTTTTTAAATTTGTCAGTGATTTGGTCTTTGCTGTTCTTAATTGATTTATTTTGCTAATGGTTGAAAATGTGACTCCTTTGTTCTTACATTTCAGATCCTTATGCCATTTTATCACCTTAATTTCAAGATCTTTAATGTTCTTTTGAAGTTCTTTTATAGCTCTTGTAAGGAATTTTATTCTTTGTCTGGAGTTGTTTTCTTCCATAATAGCTTCTTCATCTGTATTTTGCTGGCTTGCGTGCTCTCTGGTTTCCTTCCTTCCTCCTTTCGGTCATGGCTTCCCAGTGCTTTCAGGGCGAGATATGTGACACGTATTCATTAGCGTGATTCTTCTTTTTCAAGGTATCTGTGGCCTGTTGGTCCTCCAGGAACTACCTAGAACAGTGTTTTCTTTTGAACACTTTCTTTAGGAGGGGTAACACATTTACCACATTAGTTGTACTGGATTTCTCAGCAAGAGAGAGAGAGACAGACAGACAGACTGTCTTTGAGTTTCTTTATTCTCTTTTGCTGTTGTTTTTTTCATTGTTGTTGTTTGTTTTGGTCTCCACCTCCCAATCCAGGTAATAAATAAACTCCACAAGAACTCTCTGCAGACTCCTCAGGCAGGGCAAGTCTTTTTTCATGGAGGCTTCACCAGGGCTTCTCAAATACCTCCTCCCCTGCCTCCCGCACATTCCAAAGATCTTGCCTTATTGATTTTCTCTTTTGTTTTCCATTTGGTGAAATTCCTGGGTTTTGCTAGAGGTAATTAGTTCTAGGCATTTGTTATTGGTTTGCTTTTCCTCTCCCATTTTCCTCTCAGCAGGAGATAATTGAAATGGAGAATTACAGAGGTTTTTCCTGTCTCTTTGGGGAAGGAAGAAATAAAAGGTGCTCAGGGCTGACTATATAGTTTTGTGGAGATTTCCTAGGGCTGCTCCTCTCCCAGTTGGGGAGGTAAATGGAGGCTAGTAAGATCTTATTCAGGGTTATTTCTGAGCCTGCTAGATTTAGGGGGTAGACTGGGACAACACCAGGTTCATGCTTTCAGCATTTCTGGGGATGTATCTTTTCTTTTGCTGGCCACCAGCCCATTCTTTTGTCTGATTACTGTTTTTGTTGATGTTCTATGATTGCTTGTTTTATTTATCTCCTCATCTCCCTGCATATTGTTAAGTTTGGGGGAGAATAAGGTTTGAAATCTGACTTAACACCATCATTTTAAACCCAAGACCAGGTGCACAGACTGCTTTGATTTGTGTGACTGAGTTTCTCCTACATGTGTCACACACACTTGACCTTGTCAGTAGCTGGTTTTTGGAGTATTTATCAAATGATAGTTCCGATTATAGACTTGATGTTATAGCCTGAAACTTTTTGTCTCCTTTCCCCCTAATTCATATGTTTGAGTTCCAATCTCCAATGCAATTATATTTGGAGATAGGGCCTTTATGGAGCTAACTGAGGTTAAATGAGGTCCTAATGGTGTGGCCATAATTTGATAGGACTGTGGCCTTATAAGAAGGCACATGTCTGTGCCATGTGAGGATACAGTGAGAAGAAGGCCATCTACGGGCCAGAAAGAGAGCTCCCATAAGAAACCAAATATGCCAGCACCTTGAACTGGGACTTCCCAGCCTCTAGAAATCTAAGAAAATTAATTTCCATTATTTATCTATGGTACTTTGTTATGGTAGCCTGATCAGACTGATATACTTGATTTATATTTAGTTCATACTTCTTTGGGACAAAGGCATAATTGTAAACAATCTGTTCCCCACCCAATCTACTTTCTCCCAAAAACCTCAGTGCTAAAACTGCTACTTGACCATACCACCTCTCTTGATCACTTGGACGAATACTGTAGACACACGCCCATGGCTCCCTCTCCAAAGTCAAATGATCAATTATTAAGCTGACAGGATCATGCAGGTGAGAAATTCACATGTTTTTACAAGACACCCTTTCCAAGGCAACACATTTCTTATATTAATTGGGAATATTCTACCTAATGAAAATCAGAAGCTGTCTTTAGTAGGAGATGAAAGGCAGTGGCAGTAGCTGGGCGTGGGCATGAGATCATAATGTCTACAAATTCTTCTCTTATGTTTTACCAGATGATATGCCTCCAAACCCATCCTTTGAGAATGGTTTGGAAATGCATCATTGGTTATTGTCCAAATAACTACTCTACAGAAGAAAACAATATTAGGAAGCAAAGCAAAAAAAAAAAAAAAAAAAGGCAACTAGATATTTCAGTGCTTACATGGGTTAGGAGGCAAAATGAATGAGGCATATTGCTGCCTTCATGGAGTTTACAACCTAGGTCACACACACACACACAGAGAGAGAGAGAGAGAGAGGAAGAGAGAGTTAACTGCTCACAAGCTAAGTGACATTATTACCAAGAACTGCAGAGGCACAAAGGAGAGAATGATTCACCTTTTCTGAAGGGGGTAATGAAAAATCTTGGAGGACAAGGAGATAGCATTTAAGCTGGAGCCAAATGTCGGAGTCCGTTTCAAATGCTTTGCACCCGTGCTAAGCATTGGGATAGGTAGAAATATCTCCTGTCTGTAAAACATCTGAAAGACTCAGCTTTTCACATCTTCAGCCAGACTACCTTGGGCCTGGCCCTTTTTACTCTTCCTCCATCTCCCCTGCTGGTTGTGCTGCTCCCACAAAATCTAAAAAGCAATTCAAGTTCCTCTGTACATGATCACAACCACGGAAGGCTTCCAGGTGTTGTCACGTTTGGCTTAACTGAGCTATATGCTGATCACATTCTACATGTCTGGCTTTTTCTTTCCCTTTTCCAGACCCCAATTAGGCATCTAATTCTCATTCGTCCTCATTATGCATTCCCCACCCCCTCCAGGGCCTGGCAGGGATGGAGACAATAAGGAGGCCCTTCTCAGCTGGGGGCTTCCAGCGCTGGTCTCAGATCAGGGTCTTTCCAGCAGGAATAATACAAATTGGGTGTCTCTCAAACTCCCCCACACACCATCACACACCCTTTGTGGCTTTTGTTTCTCTACAGCAACCAGATAAATCTGCACACAGCAGGCTCCTAGTGAACACAGAGATATGTATTTTTTCCAGAGGAGTCTCTTGATTCCTTTACTCTAATAGGATTTTAACTATGTAAGGAGCCACAGTGGGGCAGCTTTGGGCTTTTCAATGGTTCTTTATGTGAAATCTTTCATAGAGAAGGAACTTACTGCTGGCAATAACCAAAGCTGGATTCTCAGAAACTTCATCATACACTTAAGGCTCCTGAAAGAAAGTGCCTCTGATGGCTTTGGTTGCAACCCTGCACAATTAAATATATAGCTCTTTAGTCAAGGATAATTTAATCCTATACATCCTTAATTATAGACTCCTTAATTATTTCCACTAGATTTTGCCCTTTTGTATGTTACATTTTCCTAAATAGCACAATTCATTCTGACATTTAATAAGACCTAGTGCATCACCTTTGTTCATGACCAAAGTACTAGAAATCTACACCCAGGAAGAAAGCTGTATCCAAGAAATAACTAGATTTACAGAAGCACCAGAGGATGGTTATCAGAGGGCTCTGAACTGTTCAGCTCTGTTACAATAATTCCATTTCTGGTCTTGGCCCCTCAACACCAAGTCTTTTTTAGCTTTAGAAAAAAAAGATACAATTTTTCCTAGTAGGAAGAGTTTTCAAACACACCTGGTATTAAACTCAAACCCATTTTCCATTCAGCTTTTCTTCACAAAGCCCTATGACAGATGCCTGGATCTTAACCTTGGAATGTATTTGGATTTAACCATTTTGATGCCTTCTGAGAGTTTATCACTACCAGAGCACACACACACACATACACACACAGCCTAAAAGACTGTCTAGGCCACATCCACTAAATATGTAATTAAATATGTAACTTCTCTTACACTCTGCCAGAAGCCTTTTACTAAAGAGAATTCAATGGTACCTCTGAGAAGTTGATGTTATGCTTGCCAACCTCTTCTGTTTAGGGGCTTTATTCCTCTTTTAGGTTGTAGGTCTGTTATTTCTTGTTGTCTAAATGGGAATGCTTTCCTCCAGAAATAAAAAAGATGCTTGATCATATTCCAGTCCAACCAAACCCTTTCACAGATGTGGACACTGGGCTTTGGGTAAGTGCACTGTTGGCCCAGGTCCCCCAGTGATGAGGTTGGAAATAAAAGTTCTCCTAACTCCACTCCTGGGCTGTTCCTAATACTTTGCCCAACATCAGTGATAGTAGTGAGAAAGCTGAAATAGGACTGCAATTTGGGATGGTTGGGATGTCTTTCACATTCCTAAGATGGCTTGGGGTGGGGGGGGGGGGAAGGTAGCACAAAATTATTCACAATGAAGAGAGTAGGTCCCTGTCTGATTCCAGGGAATTCTCTGTAGTCAGTGGCAGCAGGCTTGGTAGAAATGGTGGTGTGCCAAGGCTCTCCCCTCCCACAGGGTCTGCAGGGTTCTATAGCACAGACCATATTTCTCTGCCAGATATTGTAGAGTTGAAGTTTGGTGGTTTAATTATCCGTTTCAAGATGGGCTCATTTTGAGTCCTCTTTAATCTGGAAAACCAGGTTAATGTCATTCTGGAACTCCTCCTCCTGGGGTTAGAAGTAGATGATGGCGTGGTTTGGAGTCCAGGGAAGAGATTCCAAACATCAGCAGCATAAAGTTCCATGGCTTCCTTGGGCCAATGGAGGATCTGGGGAGCCCTGGGACTAAAGGGGGTGGTCAATCAACAGTGGTTGGGTCTGTGATGATGTCATCCTCTGGGCTTTAGGAGTCTCCTTGGATTCATGCTGTAGCACTTGTCTCTTCAGGCTGATAGCACTGGACAGTCTTCTTCCTGAACCCCTGGAAGCTCAGCTCCTTTACTGACCTTCTGTTGCTCTATGGCTTGATTGACTTCTGACTGCTGAATTTTGCAGTCATCGATCTGGACTGAGGCATGCTGGTCTCTTCCATAGTAAGGAATGTCTTGTTTGTTCCAGAATTTTGACAACCAAGAGACCCCTAGCCTTCTGGCTGCCTTTTTGCCTCTTCTCTCAGACTGTCATATGTACTCCTTCTGTAGTTGTCAAGGTGACTTCATTCCTTGTGTGGAAACAGCACCTCTGGTGAGAGAATGGACTCGGAGGACACTGAATAATGGGCCTTGCACCTGCTTTATCTCTTGACATTTAATCTCTTGTTCTAGGAGACAATTCAGGAAACTCTTTCATAGCAGAAAAAAGAACATCCAGAATTTCCCTTTCAGGCAAAGAAATCTTAATTCTTTTTTTCGTTGTTGTTGTTCACATACCTTACCAAACTAGAGATCCTGCCACATAATCTCTTTAGCAAGATAACAATTCACCTGTGAGGAGAAGGCAATCCAATTTTGATTTATTGATCTCAGGACACAATGCTTTTCTAAAAAAAAAAAAAAAAAGTGTACACTGGCCTATATGTGATTGTCAAATAAAAGCCTGAAGACCAGACTTTTTAAAGGGGGAAAAATAAGAGCTTAATTTCTTTCAATTTACAGAATTATATAGATATTTTTTGCTTGTAAAATTTTTTTGAAAGTTCAAAATAATGCAGCAAGAAGCAAGAACGTTCCCCACTGCCCTGGGAAGAGATATACTGAAAAGCTGCCCTCAGATTTCAGATTTCTGGTTTTGTTACATTTAATCCGGTTGTTATTTGGCTGATTTCAATAGAACATTGACTATTTGTGTGGCTGTAAGCCTTGGAGAAGGCAAGAAGACAGACAGATTTTCATATACCAGTAAGTATCTTCCTTTTTTAAAAAAATTTTTAATGTTTTTTTACTTATTTTTGAGAGATAGAGAGAGACAGCATGAGCAGGGGAGGGTCAGAGAGAGAGGGAGACATAGAATCCAAAGACAGACTCCAGGCTCTGAGCTACCTGTCAGCACAGAGCCCAACACGGGGCTCGAACCCATGAACCGTGGGATCATGACCTGAGCTGAAGTCTGACACTTAACCTACTGAGCCACCCAGGCGCCCCGACCAGTATTTTCCATGACAAAAAAACCTGTATTAGAAGTGTAGTGGTAGTGGTACTGGTGGTGTGTGTGTGTGTGTGTGTGTGTGTGTGTGTGTGTGTGTGTTAGGGGAAGATGAGGGGTGCTACAAGGTTTTATTGTGCAGGAAAGAGGTTGTATCTATTTTGTGGCTAAATTGCTACTATCACATGTCATTGATCTGAGGATACCTTCTTTTCCCCCTACATTTTAACATCTGGGAAGTTGAGATGAATTGAATAATCAATGGCTCTACAATTGCTATTAACCTGGGTTGAAGCCAAGTTCAGACAGGATATACATTTGCTTGTTACTCACTGGACAGCACTGCCAACCTGAGATCAGTTAAATTAAATTCCCTCCTTGCAGTTTCTATGGACCACACTGCGATATGAATTCAGAACATACACGTGCAGGATTAGCACCAGTTTGTGGTTCAAGTCCTTAAGGGAGACTTTTTTTTGTTTTAAACCTACTTCCATCAGTGCTGAAGGTAAGACATCAAAGTCTCTTGGCTTTTTGGAGCAGTTGTTGTTGGTGCATGGGTCATCAGCCCTGGGCCACCTCTGAGTGGCACCTGCAGTGGACACAGCAGCCCTGGGTACTTGGACTGTTTCCCCCCTTGTGTGCCCTGCAGCTCTCTGCTTCTCCACAGGCACAGGCAGTGCTTAGGTAGTTTGTTTGGTCTGGGCAGAGGATAGTCCAGGGGTCCTGTGCATATGGAAGTCTGAGAACCATTTGCTTATTAACTGTTCTTCACTAAAAAGTGCTGGGGACCTAACACGCCCAGGGGTGACCAATGAAGGAAGGGAGCCATTGGATAACGCCTCAGCTTCCCTGTTCTTCCGTGCAACAATTCTCTGATGTGTTCTACACAGTTGCTCAAAGGGTACTCAGTGGGAATGAGCCCACTTTCTCACAGTAGTAATCTACTCAGAACCATTGATTCCTTCCCTTCTGTCTCATTTCCCTTCTCCGTTGCCTGTGCTTTTAGAAACCATCTCCCAAATAAATTACCTGCACCGAAGGTCTGGTTCAGGATCTGCTTTTGGAGGGACACAAATTAAGGTACTGTCTCTCATTTCTCTTTTAACCTCCTTCAAGGGTATAGCTCTTTGTTGTCCTATATTGAATGCTCCATTTGGGGATTTTTTTTTATTTACTTTTATTTTTTTTAACTTTATAGTTTATTGTCAGGTTGGTTTCCATATAACACCCAGTGCTCTTCCCGACAAGTGACCTCCACCAAGACCATCACCCCCAGTTACCTTTCCCCCTCCCCTTCCCCCCTCAGTTTGTTTTCAGTATTCAAGAGTCTCTCGTGTTTTGTCTCCCTCCCTCTCCCTCTTTTTCCTCCTTCCCCTCCCCGTGGTCCTCTGTTGGGTTTCTCCTGTTAGACCTATGAGTGCAAACATATGGTATCTGTCCTTCTCCACCTGACTTATTTCACTTAGCATGACACCCTCGAGGCCCATCCACTTTGCTATGAATGGCCAGATTTCATTCTTTCTCATTGTCATGAAGTACTCCATTGTATAGATGAACCACATCTTCCTAATCCATTCATCAGTTGATGGACATTTAGGCTCTTTCCATGATTTGGCTATTGTTGAAAGTGCCGCTACGAACATTGGGGTACAAGTGCCCCTATGCATCAGCACTTCTGTATCCCTTGGGTAAATCCCCAGCAGTGCTATTACTGGGTCATAGGGGAGTTTTATTGATAGTTTTTTGAGGAACCTCCACACTGTTTTCCAGAGTGGCTGTACCAGTTTACATTCCCACCAACAGTGTAGGAGGGTACCCGTTTCTCCACATCCTCGCCAGCATCTATAATCTCTTGAGTTGTTCATTTTAGCC
>CM053576.1:39220062-39258715 GCA_028646485.1 Cryptoprocta ferox | reverse complement strand
TTTTTCCTCCCTTAGAGATGGTTCTAGGTGCGTTTTCCGTCTCTCTTTCTCTTCCCCTGGTCTCTCCGGGGCACAGCGCGCTCTCCCTGTGTTGGGCTCGGGGGCTCCTTCCCCCTGCACCACCGGGACCCGCCCGTCCCCTAATTTCCCAGATCACAGTCACTCACTCAGGCATCTTTGAGGTTGTCTTCTTTCTGGCATCTGTTTCTTTTTTCCCCCACTTGCAAATGCAAGTTTATCCCTTCAGTCCTTCTCAGTTCAATCCATACGGGCGTGCGCGGATTACAGAGCTCCCTGCTTCTCCGCCATCTTGCCCGCTCCCGGGGATTTTTTTAAATAAATGTTTTCTTTCTTTTTTTTATGATGTTTATTTGTTTGAGAGAGAGAGAAAGAGAGAGAGAGAGCACAAGTCGGGGAGCGGAAGAGAGAGGAGGAGACAGAGATCCCAAGCAGACTCCACACTGACAGCAGCAAGCCCCAAGCAAGGTTTGAACTCAGGAACAAACGATGAGATCATGACCTGAGCTGAAGTTGAACACTTAACTGATTGAGGCACACAGGCGTCCCAGAGTTTTTTTTTTTTTTTCTTCCATAGTTATAGTTAATGGAAGAGTAATTTTTATAATTGAAGGTATCCTAATTTCAATGACATACTATTAATGAAAAGTAAAACTGCTGGGATGATATGAACACACTGAATATGCAAAATAAGTCTTTAGCTCACCCACCCCCCAACTCAGTACAAAGTTTTTAAACAGTTGTGAAATATTCTGTCTACCCTGATCCAACTAAGCTAAGTGGGCACACACATGTGTCATGCTAGGGTCTCAGGTCTTATCACACAGTTCTAAAATCATTATAGGAAATAATGGATCAAACAGTTTTATTCCAAGAGTGATATTACCCTTTGTAAAAACCTGTATGTTTTTTTCTGATTTCTCATAGGTGAGGTAGAGGATGATTAGCTGATGGTAGCCCCAGTGATTCACTTGAGTTTTTCAAAATGTGGTCTATGGGCCATCTGCAGTAGACTCACTTGGAGATTATTATAAAATGAAGATTTTTCTAGGCTTCTTATCAAATCTATTCGATAGAAATCTGTGGCTGATGAGGCCTGGTAATCTGCATTTTAATAAGTTGTCCCCAGTGATTCCTGTGCACATGGAAGTTTGAGAATCATCTGCTTATTCGCTACTTTTCATGAATATTGCATCTTTAAGGTTCCTGGACCTCTTCTAATATGTGTGCTTAAGGTACTGACTAGTAGAAACTTTATTCATAACATAACAGCTATAGCACATATTTTTTTAAAAGATAATCAAACATTGGGAATAGTATCCTCTCAATAACATGTCCCTTTTTTAAAGTTTTATTTATTTATTTTGAGAGAGAGCATGAGTGAGGGAGGGACAGAGAGAGAGGAAGAGAGAATCCCAAGCAAGTTCTGCACTGTCAGCGTGAAGCCTGATGTGGGGCCTGAATTCACAAACCTGGAGATCGTGACCTGAACCGAAACCAAGAGTTAGATACCTAACTGACTGAGCCACCCAGGTGCCCCAATAACATGTCCTTTTTATTTCTTTATTTCTTTTATTTATTTATTTTGCACACATGCATGCACAGCCAGGAAGGAGCAGAGAAAATCCCAAGCAGGCTCTGTGCTGTCACTGTGAGCCTGCTGCGGGGCTCGAGAAATCATGACCTGAGCTGAAATCAAGAGTCAGATGCTTCGGGGCATCTGGGTGCCTCAGTCGTTTAAGCGTCAAATTACAGCTAGATCATGATCTCATAGTTTGTGGGTTTGAGCCCTTGTGTCAGGCTCTATGCTGACAGCTCAGCTTCAGATTCTATGTTACCCCCTTTCTCTGCCCCTCTTCTGCTTGCATTCTGTCTCCCTCTCTCTCAAAAATAAACATTAAAAAATAATTTTAAAAAAGTCAGATGCTTAACTGAGCCACCCAGATGCCCCAACATGTCCTTTTTAAAAGGTGACAATTCCCTAATTCCAGACAGAAATTCTGAAAAAGCACATTATTCATTCATTCGTTCATTTAACAAATTCTTATTCCATGTCTGTAATTTGTTAGGTTATGTGATTGTAAGGGTGACTGGAGCTCTATCCTAATGCAAAGGCAATGACAGTATAAAGGACTGTGGCATCAGGGTTGAGAGCATGGATTTGAGGTGTGAATTTTGATTCTGCTACTTACTTGCTGAACAATTCTGGGCATGTTCTTTAACCTCACTGAGACTCAGGTTTCTAATATGTAAAAGGCGCAAAGTGACACCTACCTCAGAAACAGGTAATGTACATAATGGAGCACTTAGTGTAGTGTTTGGTCCATATTAAATAATTATGAAAAGCTATGATTTGAGTAATAGTAAAATGCATGAGCTATCAGGGCAGGAGTAGACACAGGCAGTAACAGGGAGTGGTTATGTACTTGACTTCTGGAGCCAGATTTTCAGGGTTTTATTCCTGGCTTTGCCACTTACTAGCAGAGGTGATGTCACCTCTCTGTGTCTCCTGCACAACTCTTCTTCCTGTCTTTGGCTTTCACATACCTTCTTTGTCAGTAGACCTTTTAACTCCAGCCATTTACCTGTCTACCTCACAGAGAATCCAAATGGCATGGCTGTTATTTAGGCATGTCTTTGGCAATGGGAGCAGTAGTCATGATCAATTACAGATTGAGGAGATAGTCATTATGGAGAGAGAGATGGAAATAACTGATAAGACAAAGCCCACTAGAGAAGGGGATCATGAGATAATTGAGAGCATAGGCAAGGAAAAGACCCAGGGCAGCAACAATTGGTGCTGCTCATGTTCTTTCCATGAGGAATTATCTTAACGTTTGGAGGCTCATGAGACTTATTTTCATACCCTTGTGAAGGGTGTTGCTATATATTTTTAAGAGAACATTCTCTGAGTTTATCATTTTCAATTAAAAATTAGTCCATCAGAATGAGTCATGGCAGAAGCATTGACAGGAATAGAGGACTGATTCATCCAACAATTAAGCTCCTGAGAGATCTTTGTTTCCTACCAGCACCAAGCTTTATTTTCTCTGTTTTCTAAACAATGTAATTTGATTATATTTCACATACCGTTCTTCTTTATTTTCCTATTTATTATGTAAATTACATATGTAAAATCACATGGAAGGAAGATATGCAGATTTTGTCTATGAAAAAGATGGGCTAACTGTGGCCAGAATGGGACTTTGACTTGATTTTCTGGTGATGCAGATAGATTTCTTTCACCACAGTCCCATTGTATATAGGCCTCTCGTATTCAGAGGTGAAGGTCTTGGCTGTAGTTTTGGTGCAGTACTTAATTAAGGAAGAGTGAGCATATTGGACTTAATAACAAATTCTGGCCAAAATATGGTACAATCCACATTCTCATCTATAAGCACCCACTGAGCATCTATTAAGGCACTTTGAATTCATTACTTAGCAGACATTCATTAAGTATCTACCACGTGCCAGGCTCTTTATGGGCAACAATAAAACAGTACTGTGTAAGATATAGTCTCTGTCCTCCAGAGACGTAAGTGATTGAAATCCCAAGTGATAAGAATTATTTGGGGTTAGTAGAGGGCATCTTACCCAGTCTTGAGGGACAGATAGTAAATGGTTTCAGGAAGGTGTTTCTGGACTAAGTCACATCCCAACTGAGCCCTGAAGGTTGAATGGGAGTGGCCAGGAAGAAAGGAGCTTGAGAAGGGTCTCAGACACAAAGGCTCAGACAAGAGGGTGTGAGACCAGTGAAAGGACTAGCCAGTTGTCACTGCTACAGTTCAAGATGGTTGATACTTAGAGTGCAAGGGAGGTGGGCAGAGAGGCAATGGAAATCAGTCTTTGGAAGACTAAGAAGTGTCATTCAGAAGTTTATGAGACCTGCAGAGGTTGTAGTCAGGGGGTGGCATAACAGATTTGCCTTTTGGGAAGATTAGTCTGACTACTGAGAAGAGAATGAATTTAAGTAGTGAGGGAGGGGCTAGAAGTGGAAAGAACAGTGAGGAGGGAGTATTCTTCCTGAGCACAGAGCTGAACCATATATCTCTGTCCCAGTTTCTCAAATAGTAGGCAGGGCCTCATGACTGAGTAGCAGCCAGTGGACTATGGGCTGAAGCAATTGTACTACTTCTGGGACTGGCGCCTAAATACCCTCCTGTGTGATCCTCGACACCCCTGCCCTCCTCCACCAGGCCTTGGCAGAACTCAAACTTGAGAACCACCTGGACAGCTTGTGAAGTGCATATTTCTGGATCCTAGAGTCAGAGCCTCTAATTCATCTGGTCTGTGATAGGGCCCAAGGATTTGCATTTCTAGCAAGTTACTAAGTGATGGTAATGCTACTGGGCCAGGAATCACATTTTAGAGACTGACACCCTACAAAATGTAGAGTTACAAGATGTGTAGGAAGGAATTGTCCTGGGTTCCTGAATGACTGTGTGGAGCAGGCTTCTCCTTCCTCAGAACAACCTTGGAGTGTGAGGTGAGTAAGAAATATACTTTTTTCAGATAAGCCATTTAGATCATGAGGTTGTTTCTGCAGTCAGCCTACTCAAATTAATACAGGAGGTGCTTCTAGAAGGGACATATTAGAAAAGTTACACTGTGTGTGATTTCCAGTACTGTGTCTATCTGTCACAGTGATTAGTTTTATAACTGAATGGAATGCAAGTGTTGTTTCAAGGCTCAGCTTACCTTCCTCATCTTGTCAATCTCAGCCCAGGACGTGCTCTTCCCTTTCACAGTGAACTTACTATGATCACCCATTTGACTTTTCCCACACTAGACCATGGGTTCTAGATAGCCACAAATTCTACTTAAAATCCTCATAGTACCTGAAACTTCACATGAAATAAGGTATTCAGGAAATAATTGTTAGTCATCTTGATGACGGGTCAGTAGACACTCAAGTGCCCACTGACTGTAAGTTAATGGAGGTATTATCTTTGCCTGTAGTCCTTTGCACATGGTGTTCCTTCTCTCTGCAACATCTGCCTACTTCTACTCAAAGCAGCTAATTTCACTCAGCTTAAACATCACTTTCACCAGCATGGCTATTCAGATGAAATTGTGACTAGTTATCCCTCCTCTGCCCATTTTCTTCCCTCTACAATTTATAAAATATGTTATCATACTATTTTGTAACCATTATTCTAACTAAGCTTGTTCTTTTTCAATTTTTTGGAATTTTGGTTCTATTTCCAACCCTATAAAATTTTTTTGCTCTATTTACATTTATGTAAAAACCATATTTATATTTAACTCCATGATTATCTAACTAGTCCAGGGTCCTATTTCTATGAATCATTCAAATATTTAATGAATGCCATCTAAACATTGCCTGGCCCTTGGAATGTGCTCAGCCATCTTAGAAAATGATTTATTGTTTTACTGAATTCATAAAAGTGGATAAAGTCTCCAAAAAATTCTTGTAAGTAAAAAGGAATAGAGTGCTTTTTTAAGTAAAAAGGAATAGATGCTGTCCACAATGAAGAAATAGAATAATTTGGAGATAACATCGGAGGAAAATTAGGTATGCATGCATAATGTTTGAAAGTCAAGGGCAAGTCATGGGATGAATGCTGCACATCAGGCAGGCAGAATCAACACTAGGAGGAGGTCACTGAATGTGAAATGTAGAAAGCTATAATTTGGCATCCATATTTGCAGTCCAGTGTTACCAGAGCTGAGATGTGGAGCATGAGTAGAAGAGAGGGACTATATTGTGAAATAATAGAGATAGTATGTCATGCATATGAGACCTAGCTATGGAGAAAAATATAGCTGCTGGGTGCGGGAGGGGCAACAGCAGCAAACATTAGTTTCCTAAGCCAGGGAAAAGCTGTATATATTTGAAGGCCAAAGTGAAGAAACAAGTAGAAAGAAATATATGCATGATGCTGGGAAATTGGAAATAATTGAGGAGACAAGGTGTTGTTTGAAAAAAAAGAAAATAGGATTAAGAGGCAATGTTAAGGTTAATTTTTAGAAAGGAGAAACGTAGCTGTTATGCCAAGATAGAAGAAAATAAGGAGGAATATGTCTGGGTCAAAGGTAGTTTTGGTGGAGAAGATAGGAGGTTAGGGGATTTCTCTTTTAATGACCTTAATTTTTCTCAGCAAAGTGGGAGACAGGACCATCTGTGAGGAGATACGTCTGGGAGACAGAGAAGAAGAAGGAGAAGGAGGAGAAGGAGGAGAAGGAGGAGAAACAGAAGCAGAAGCAGAAGCAGAAGCAGAAGAAGAAGAAGAAGAAGAAGAAGAAAGGGGAAGAGAGAAAGGGAAAAGGGGAATGCAAATGAGAGGGGGAAGGGGAAGAGGAAAAGGAGAAGGAAGGTGGAGGAAGAGGAGGATGGAGAAAGGTTAGAACAGCTACTGTAAGAAGTGTACTTGGGTAATCAAAAAAGATGGCTGATTCACAGGAACCATTAAATGTAGCACATCAATAATATTATTTTTTAGCCTAGAAAAAAGAGGACCATGTAAATTTATGGCACAAGAAACTTGGCATTGCTCTGAAATGAGTACCTGAATTGATGATCTCACTGTTGTATTTCTTCTCCCTCTGAAAGCTAATTCTAGGCACTTAATTTTTCGATGTCTTAACTCTTTTGTGTACTCTTCCTCATATGGCTTCCCTTGGCCATCTAATAATATTCACTTTTTAATATTTTCCTGTCTGTAACTCATTTTCTCTGTTCTCAAGTGAATATTCATATTCTCCAGTGAAATGAACTTGGTAAAGATGCTGAATGGCCTTTATGGTGCTTCGTGTTAGTTTGGCAGACATCTATAAGGTACCATTAGGTGCCAGGAGCTATGGGAAATGGCGAGGAATTGACTATGAATTAAGCATTGTACCTGTCCCAGAGGTTCTCACAGTATTTGTGGGAGACAGACTCACAGATATACAATTTCAGCACCATGTGGCTGTTGCTGAATTGAAGGCACAGATCATATGATCTTGAGCAGCTAGACTAAGGACATTTATTCATCCTGCAAATATTTTGTGAGTGTCCTCTGTGTATCATATAATATGAACCTCTGGCAATGTAGAGTGGTGAAAACAACAGGTAATGTCTTTGCTCTCTGGATATATGTTTGATGAAAATAAAAGAGTGTGGTGTGATAGAGACACAGTGAAAGGGAGTTATTTAGTTTGAGTGTTTGGGGAAGGTCTCACCAAGAAAGGAGCTTCAAAATGAGACCTGAGTGAGAAGTCAGCCATGCAGATGCAGGAACACTTGTTTCCTTGAAGAAACATATCCAGAAAAATGGTCCAAAGGATCAGATACACTTGGCCTGTTCAAGGAGCTGAAAGGAAGCCAGTGTAGCTGGAGGGTAGTGAGGGAGAGAGATAAAGGAAAGAGACGCGCCATCAGAGAGATTGACAAGTGCAAAGAGTTTGAATCTTATTCTAATGCAAGGATTCAGTTACTAAGAAGGATTATCTTTGTTCTGCAAAGGCCATAGGATGCTGCAGTATATTTTTTACAACACCACTAAAAAATGATGGGCAGTAAGTATAGTTCATTCATTCATTCTATGATCATAAATTGTGCACCATACTAGTGTCAGACACTTTTCTAGGTGCTGAAGATTTAGCATTTACAAAGCAGAAAACGTCCTTGTAGTCATGGTCTTACACCTGAATGTGTGTGTGTGTGTGTGTGTGTGTGAATATTTCAGGTATAGGAGCATTAAGTGCAAAGGCCCTGAAGCAAAAGGATACTTAAAACATTTGAAGAAAAACAGACGTGAGTGAATAAAGAGAAACTTGCATCAGAGAAAGAAAAAAAAAAAAGAACAGGGCAGCCTGGGGGTACAGTGGGTCAAAATTATGTAAGTCACTATATGGATGTTGGGTCATATTGGATATTACTGATTATATTCTTATTTTGTAAAAGCATCAGTTAGGCTATGGTGAGACCATAAACTCTAAGGAGCCAAAAGATGAAGACATGGAACAAAGTAGGTGATAGGTAGTTGATGCAGCGGTAGATCTGAATGGGGAGGAGGTGGAGGAGATGAGAGATGTGACCATAACTGGGTATATTTTGAAAACATAGTATTTGCTGATGAATTGGGCTGGGATTTGGGAATAAAGAGACAAGTCATAGATAACCAAAATATTGGATCTGACCATCATGAACTAGTACCATTTGCTCAGATGAGGAAGACTGTAAGAATTGCAGAATGGGAACAGATATTAAAAGCTAAGTTTTGGGAAGGTTGAGTTGGAGCTACTAATGAGAAATCCAAGTAGAAAGGTTTATTAGAGGAATCCTGAGTTCATGGGAAATATCAGGAATTAAGGTATGATTTGGGAGTCAGCAACTAGTTGTAATTAATTTATTGAGGTAGGGAACCAACTTATTGTTGTTACTTTGAATCAAATTAAGTAAGCTAATAATGCTCAACTTAAGAGGAAAAGGAGAAAGGTGGAGGCAAGAGGCTACTGGTTGAGAGGGAAACCTCTAAAAAAGGATTCAAGAGACCAATTTTTCAGTCCTGATTGTCCATGAACTCTCTATATGACAATGGATAAGTCATCTGACCTCACTTTCTTAATTTCTATAACAAATGGTAAAATAGAATAATCTCTAAGTTTTCTGTCACCTCTAAATTTAAGATAAAAAAAACAAGAGTCATAATATATAAAGAACTCTAATAAATTAGTAAGAAAAAAAGAATATTCCATTAAAAATATGGGCAAAAGATACACACAATTCTTTACAGAAAAAAATAGCAATAAATAACTAAAAATTCAATAGTATAATCAAATAATTTAATGCAGTTTTCCCTCAAATAGTATGACTAAATTAAAAGAAAACCTAACTATATAATAGGAATAATAACAATAAAATGTATTTAAAAATAAAAAGAAAGGTAAAAGTGCATATAAATAAAAATTTTAAATGCTGTGGAGGATTCATAACAGAGGCTACTCTGGTGACAAAGACACATTGTAAGGTGGCCAAAACTTAGCTTACTTCCAATAAAAGTACCCATTGTAGAACAAGACAAACTAATCATAAAATTTGTATGGAAAAACAAACATTCAGCATTTATTATCTATCCAGGAAAATTCTCTAAATGAGCTCATTAAACATAGAGATTTTTTTTTGTCTTGAAAGTGGATGAACAGAGCTGTAACATAAGTAAAGACTGAGTTAGTTGAATGAAGACTGGGTTAGTTCAGTAACAGGCAATTGGATGTGGAGTCTCCTCCAACTTCACAGATCACCACTGTTTTTTATTTTCTACAGAGATGACAAAATAGGAAAATTCTGTGTGGACACTATTGATATTAAACTCGGGCTTTTACTTCAACAAAGAGTGCTGTAGCGTTTCCATCTGATGTATACTTAACATGTGGTATTTTAATTGCATTTAAATTGGCTGCTTAATTTTAGTGTTTAAATCATTGGTAAGGAACGTTGTGACAAAATGGTTGAATAGAAACAAAGGATAAGGTTTCTAAAAATACAGACAAGTTCTTCCTTCTTAGTCTTCAAGACCCAACAACATACAGATATAAGGTAAGAAACATAACAAAACAAAACAAACAAACAAACAAACAAATAACAATCCCCTTTGCATGATTGAAGAAATACTGCTACCATACTGAAAACCAGGAAACTCTGAAGAGTGAGTGATGCCTAGCATCCAAGAAACTGAGATGTAGTCCTTTTTTCCTACCACTTCTGCCTCTCTCTCAACTTTCCCTAGGCCAAGGATGAGGTTTAATGGATTACAGAGCACTCTAACCCTAACAAACACAGGTGTACAAGTCAAGAAACTCCAAATGGTGATCATAGTTACCTTGGGAGAAAAGGGCAGGGCTCTTGCCTGGCCTAAGGGAGACCTGTCCCATAAGAAGGTCAAGTGTATTGAACACTACAACAGATGTTTAGGCTACGGAAATGGCCAGGGATAGAAAAGGAACATGGCCCAGGGATATTAAATCTGCCATCCTGTTATTTTTCTTGGCTTCTGTTGAACCCAGATGGTGACCAGGGTTTCCCCCAGCACACAGACTGTGTGTGAACAGAAGGCTTTTTACTTTGCAAATGAGGGAAATAGGAAAATCTGACCTAGTTATCCACAAACTCACACGGAACTTCTCCTTTATGACAACCTTGCTTCCTATCCAGGAAGCCTGCAATAGGATCTAATGGCATCTTCTTTCTCAGCATAAGAAGGTGTCATATATTGAAAAATTTTTCTGACTAGAAGTATATATTTTTGGTATATGCACCAAACCTTTCTAACAGTAGTGAACATCTGATCTATGTTTTATAGCTGAGAAACACAGGTGTGTAAAAATTAGGAAACATGCTAATGGTCATTCAGCCAAAAAGTGATAGAGCTGGACTTTTAATCCCATCTATTTGAAGAAAAGACCAACTTAACAGGCAGACCCATGTTTTAAAGCTTAATATAGGTGGTAGAGAAAATTTTAAGAAAACCCAAAGACAAAAATTGACACTTCTTATCCTAGAAGAAAGCTTTGACATGCAAAGTGTTAAGGTCAGAAGGGGATATAGAACTTGAGTCAGGGGATCCACTCATTTTGCAGATCCTCCAGAAGTCAAGTGATGTAGTTGAGGATGCAGAACCAGCTGGAGACAGGTACAGGCAGGATGAGATATCACAGCTTCTCTAATTCAATTCAGTGCTCTATGTACCTATGGTCTATCTCAACAGATATTTCTCTAAACATCTGAAGGCACGTGACACATAGACCAAAAATATCTGCTAAAACCTTTTTGCACCAATAGAATATCATCACTTAGAGTTATGTTCAGAAGAATCTGCAAGGTGGTGAATGGGAATGCCACACTGTGGATTCTTCATAAACAAATTATAAAGGCTGGGAGTACACAAAATTTAAAAGACTATACATGTAGTAACACTGACGCTGGCAATTTGCTAACTCAAATTTAAGGACTTGGCCATGGAGAATCAGGCGTGAAGCACTGCTGTGGCCAAAGGCTTGGGTTCTAGCATTCTGCATTTGTCAGTGGTGGGCTGCAATTACCATCAACAAAATGACCTTGACTGGCTATATTCTCCCAAACCATCGCTTGATATGCACCACAGTATGGAATCCCAAATTTATTAGTGTTTAATATGTGATTTTTGTTACATGTATGTACAAAATAAAACTTCAGAAGTACAGAACTCTTGTTTATCCCAGACCCACATTTAAGAGACAGCCTTTATAATTTGTTTTAGTTCTCTGGGTGGTCACCTTCTTACCTTTAAGTTATATGGAATTAAGCTGCCATTTTTATTTATCTTTCTTAAACAATAGCTATTCAGTCCTGCAATGACCAATGGGGATATACTGCATATGTTACCCTCTCTCTTCCTAGATTTTTATCTAGGAAGAATATACTGGAGGTAAACATTTAGATCTCTTTTCTAGCTTTTCTATGGGTTACCTCTGGCATCTTTAACTAAAGCACCTAAGGTGTACAAGTTCTCCAACCTTTCCTTCTAGTTTTCCTTACTCCCTTTACTCTTACCACCTCCCATCACAAATTTGCTCTTTCATGGTCAAGAAAAACATTTATATTCTGTCTATAAACGTAATAAATGAAAGTGATTTATTATAAATGTTAGAACTTAGAAATAACATTTTTATGATCAAGGCTATAATAAGATAATACATTGAACATATTATTCTGATTATGCTTTATTCCTCTTTCCTATGTATCATATTTTCTAACAGCCAACGGCCATTTTAGCCACTAGAAAGTGGGAAGGCCGGTGCCACCCCAGGAAGGAGGAGAATGTAGAGCAGGGTTTCTCAACCTTGGGTACACCTTGGAATCACTTATGGAGCTTTAAAGAATACCGATGCCTGGCCATCCCAAGGTCATTGAATATAACTGATCTACAGTATGGTGTGCGAGTTGGGCTTTATGAAAGCTCCCCAGGTGATTCTCATTTTCAGTTAAAGTTGAGAAGAAGTACTAGTCAGAAAGAAAAAGTAAAGTCTAGCCCTTATGACACTTCCTTTCAAATGTGGAATAAAGGCCAAAGACCCAGAGGAAGAGTGTGCATAGGTAGGTTGAGGGGAAAGCCAAAGTCTGAAGAGGGGCTATTGCTCCACTTCTTATTTGATATTTAGAGCAAACGTCCTAGGAGGATCTCCCCCTCCCCCTTTCTGCTTAAACTGAGAAAAGGGGGTGTCTCAGTGAGGTTACATTTAGATCCCCAGAATCTCTTCATGCCTTGCTGTCATCAGAAGTCCCCACATGTCCTCTGGGTAGGGTACCCAGAATGTAGCTGGTGATGCTGGCTGGTGAGTTTACGTGGGCAGTCACCATAGCAGGGAACATGAACCCTGAGCAAGACCACCATGTGAAGCTGAGCAGGCCACTTATGGCACATTTACAAGGGGCACTGACAATGATGGTATCCCCCAAAGTTGTGAAATGTGGAGCCTTCAGCTTTTCAGTAGCTGAAAAGTACAGATGAACCACCAGTGGGTGAGGAAAGCCTAGGAGTCAAGGTCACACTGATGGGCCAGTTGAGGTCAAGGGGTGGTGTCATCAGAGAATCACGAAGCCTGGACTGGACTAGAAAGAACAGACCACAGATTTTGATGTTAGGTAAGAGTAGGGTGGCGCTCAGTCATGAAGTAGCAAAGGCGCATTACCTGAGAAGCCAGAGGGCAGTGAAAGGGGAGAAAACATGAAACACTGAGAATATTAGGAAGGTATTCAATATCACTTTCCCCCCAGAACTTTGAAGGCTATGTTCTATTCACTTCTAATATTCAGAGTTCCTGATAAAAAAGAATCCTCTGTGAGACTTCTGTTTGTTTGCTAGTTTTCCAATTTGACATTTCATGATAATGCATTTTCTGTGTGAGCCCATTATTGTTCTTACAGTTAATACTCCCTGAGCTCTTTCAATCACAGCATTTAGTTGTGGGACCTTTCCTTCAATTTCTTTGATAATAAGACCTCAACTTTTCTCTCATATTTTCCAATTTCTTGGTCTTTTTACTCAACTTTATCTTTCATTTCATATGTCAATTTATTTTTAATTTTGGCAATTTCATTTTACACTTTAAACACTCCTTATTTTCTAATTGTTGCCTTTTTCTAACTGTTGCAACCTCTTACTTTGAAGATTTTTTTCCTTCAAGAGATTATAAATTATTGTGTTTTTTTATTTGTTCATTTTGTGTGACAGTTCTTTTTAAAATTACTATTCTGAATTATCTGTTTCCTTTATCTCTGTTTTTCAGTCTTTCTCTTACTCTTCTGCATTTACAGTGCTGGATTTCCTATTATGTTTGCTGATTCAAGGTTGCCATTCACATTCACCGAAGAGAAAACAGGGTGAGAGTGGGTTCCTCTGATAGGGACATTGGTCTCTCTTTCTCTCTCTCTCTCCCATAAGGAAGAATTCTGATGTAAATGAGTGGTATGTGTTGATGGATGGGTTTTACCTTAGGGTAGGATGACAAGGAGATAGATGTCAGACCCCCAATTACTAGAATGAGGGGACATTAATCAGGGATGGTAGGATGGTAGCATCCACACAACCCTAATTCTCATTTCATTTTCTTTAATTCTTTAGAACTGAGCTCCTTGCTCCATTAGGTACCATGGTAAGGAGGCCGACTGGTCTGGTTATTCCGAAGGATATAGTTAACTACCTACATCTTGCCCTTCTTCTTTGCCTTGAACTCCATGTTGCCTACTGACCATATGTCCTAGTATCACCTTTTACTTCCAAAAGTGTCCTACAATAAATTGTCTGGTCACTCTACTGCTAACTACCAATCCTGAGGTTCTAAAATGGAAGATTTACTTCCTTCTGTATAGTGACACTTCCTCTTATAGTCTATTTTAGACCCTGTGTCATCTCCAACATATTTCTTTTTGATTTCCAGTGTTTGCAAATTTGTTGGAATCCATTGTCCATCTCCTGATTTCTTCACTGTTGGGGTTTACTACAACTTTGTGTTTTTATGCTGTTATTCCAACGGGGTGTTTTGGAGGGATGGGAATGAACAGGTATGTTCATCTTGCAATCTAGAACTCACAATCTGTTCAGTTTTAAACTAAACTGAAATTATGAGTTCGAAGCCCTCAGCCTCTGTTTGACATTGCAATATTTAGGACATTATTTTCTAAAATATATCACCCAGTAAGCATACTATCTGCCAATGATCTAAGATTACTGACACCTATTATCACCAGAGATGGATAGAACACAGAACCCAGCAAGCTGAGTTTAATGTTCACTGTAAAATGTGAGCTTCTTGGAGCAACTTGAGTTTAAGGAAATAATAGCCATGAATATACTTCTGAGCAAAAGAATGATCAGGGATGAGATTTTTAAATTAATTAATTGATTTTCAGAGAGAGAGAGGGAGAGGCAGAGAAAGAGGAAGGGAGAGAGAATCCCAAGCAGGCTCCACACTGCCAGCATGGAGCCTCATGTGGGGCTCAAACTCATGAACAGTGAGATCATGACCTGATCTCGAGTCAGATGCGTAACTGACTGAGCCACCCAGACAACCCAGGGATGAGTTTTAGTACATTGCTGTCCATGTAAGAACCATTAATGACATTTTGTTCTCCCCTGAAATTCAACTTGACAATGCAGGGGAAAACCCATAATGCTAAAATTGAAATTACATTAGAAATGTGGTTGAGCATTAAAAAAGCCTTTTTCTAATTGTTCTACTTGAGTCCATATACATATAAACTAATTCAACTGAAAATATATTAGCTATGATATGGCAGTGAAGTCTTTATACTCCCTTACCATTTAATATTCTCTGGCTATTATCACACTTGTGACACAGCTAGGCATCCATGACGTATTCCAAAAGTGCAAAGCCAATAAATCATGTGGGTCACACAAACCATCGGGTATATTTCACTCCCAAGAGTATTTCCATAAGGCACCACACTTTGTGTCTCATACTCTAAGCATTCCTGATCACCTAAGAATATGACTATGTTCTCCAGATCTTTGATGATCAAAGCTTACTTGGCTGCTAAGAGCATGTTCTGGAATGAGGTACCAAAACAATTATCATATAGAGAGCTAGTAATTCTGTTGTTCTGATCCCAAAAAGTGGAGGGATCATTGGCATCAAAATACTTGCTGCTCATTGGAATATAAATAAAGTGATAACATACCTATAGAGGCATTGAATTGGGCTGGTGTTTCCACCACCATTTTGTGCTTCATACACACCAGCACCATTTTAGAGTGACAGAGCATGCAGAGAACTTAACTCCTCAAAACTGAAAACTACTTTGGGAAATTTGTGTCAGAGAACATGGAACAAAAGCTCCCCACATTCTATGCAGTGTGTAAGGAAGGGGTGGAAAAAAGGGGGTACAAATATTGACATGCTGCTACAGAAATATTCGGACCTTTGGTCCTTCATATCCATTGCAAGGTGAGCTTGGTCTGCAGGGCTCCCCTTGGGATCTTCTCACAGAGGAGTTCTCTGCAAAACCTTGGTCTTGCTTTCCTTGCCACATGCATATTCAGAGTGGGGTGGGGAAAGTGAGTCCTGAGTATACTTTCAGATGTGACCACAGTTAGGATTGACTTCCAAGTCCTCAATAACAGTACACAATTTCCCAAAGCAATTGTTTTGAATGAAATTTCACTTGCTTTGAATGTCTAAATGTTGGTTTATTTATTTTGTAAGCAACTTAGAAAAATCGGCCTGTTTTTGAGACCCACATTGTGCACTTAAAAAGTAGATTAATTTATTGGATGCTTACTCAAGTTCCCAGGACTCTGTATGGCAGCCATGAGAACGTGCCTTGCAGATCTCCAATTACAGACAGCATAATCAACTGAGGGCTCCAACTGCGGGGCTCTGGAATCTGTCACTGCCTTTGTTCTGAGGCTGGTTCTCATAGGTTGCTCCCAGAAGTGACTGAGGGGAACTAAGGAAGTTCTGTTCTTGGCTAAATTTGCCTCAAAGCCTCCCTGGTGCTTTGCCAAAACTTCTTGCAATGCACACCTCTTGACTTTCCTTCTCTGTGTCTCTCACTTGGAGGTCACACTTGCAGTGTCATCTGATGGCTCTCCTAGCCTTTACCAACCCTCTCCTCCTTTTCTCTCATATAGGCATTTTCCTTAAGAAATACCTTGTATTTCCCAAATAAGTCCTAGGAAGACCTACACTAACACTTGCCATCTTAGAACAATTTGCATCACTCAGAACCACTAGAATTTGCTGGTATTTTAACTGATGATTCAAAGTTTGGACAATTAGGACTTTCCATCTACCTCAGACATATCAGGTAGAAGCCAGTTTTAGCCAAAGGGTAGGATTAACTGTCTCATTCTAACATAGCAGTTAGTGTTTTGGCCTCCCAAACTCTGACCACATGCAGCCGGCACCATTTTAGCCTATCGGCGAACACTGACAGAACTTCCACAGGTAAGTGTTGCATCCTCGGGATTTGGTCTCATACCTCCTTGTTCAATAGGAATCAGACCGCCAGAATCTGGATCAGGACACATTTCTTCAGATTCCCAGTTCACAGTGCTTCTAATGACACCAAATGTTTCTGCCCCACCAACAACGCCCTAACACAAGTGACCCAAACCATCCTGTTTCCCACTTAGGGTAAGATACTCAGAGTCCCGAGCTTAATGGGTTTAGTTTGTTTGGGGAAGCTTTTCCTCATGCCTGTGGAATGTTTAAAATGCAGTTATGCCATTTGAAAAGGACCGGCTTCATTCTGAAATGAGAATGACATTTGAGGAGAAAGGTTTTGGTTTTGATAAGACTATATAAAATTGAGATGGTACAATCCCTGTCTCTGGCTTCCCAAGTCTGT
This sequence comes from Cryptoprocta ferox, assembly GCA_028646485.1. Lineage (NCBI taxonomy): Eukaryota > Metazoa > Chordata > Mammalia > Carnivora > Eupleridae > Cryptoprocta > Cryptoprocta ferox. The sequence goes on along the minus strand of CM053576.1, from coordinate 39,241,842 downwards.
GTTCCCTCATCAGGCTGCTTTTATTCCAGTTACTGATTTGTCAGAATCCAAATGGGGCTCAAAACACAACTGGGGGGAAAGTGATTGCCAGGGGCTTCTAGTCTATCCCTCACGAGGGATGGAGGAGATGCTGTCTCCCAACATGGTTCTCGTACCCTAAGTTCTTAAAATAAACCCCAAGGACCATGACTCAGGAGTAGCACTCTTGGGAGAAAAGGAAATGAGCTGCCCATGAGGACTTTAAAAACCTCCTTGTAGCTGAATACATGAACATGCTTTAAAGAGGGTAAAGCCCAAAGCAGTTTGATATAATAAGGCTGGATATCATAGTGCTATTTTTTCCCATTCTCTAAAACTGCCTTTATTGTTACGATATGGTTGGTACAAAATATAAATTCTAGGGGGAAAATAAGATAAAATGGTAAGAAGACAAAGCACTATTCTTTTATATTCTGTCCCCTGGTCTTTGTGGCTGTGATCACTGGCATATGCTGAGATAAGAAGTGAGTGCCTGTGGGATTCTGTACCCAGCACAAAATGTCACAAGATGTTGGTCCTGTGGGAGCCCTGCAGAGAAGGGCCTTTGAAGGTCAGCTGTCTGCAGTTAGGCTGTGTGATGCTGCCTGGTGACCCAATGCACCAGGACCCACATCACAAGCCCATTTGGTTCTCTTTCTCTTGGAATTTTTTAAGGTGAGGTTTTTCATAATCATTAATAATCCTAAGAATAATTAAGACACCAGTGATAATATAGCTTATATATAAAGCAAGAACCTCAACCCTGGCATTTGAAATTAAGTCCAGTAGAGAGAAATATTAGACTTCTTCCATTACAGTCTAAGATCAAACTCACCAGGGATGACCTAGAAGGATTAAAGAGAGCTACCACTGTCTCCCACAGCAATTCCTTACAGTTACTGATTTGCCAGAATTCAAATTTTTGTTTGTCCTCAATCTACTTCTCCCTGAGAATGTGGCTCCTTTGGGGATTTTGAGTTTCTTTATGGGATGGGCCTGGAGGAAATGAAACTGAGCAAGGTAGAAAATGTTTTTTCTGTCTCCTGCTTTGTAGTAGACTTTGATCCAATAGCAACAGTTGAAAGAAGGTCTGGTAAATATAAAGCCCCATAACAAGAAACATACGAGAATGGAATTAATGATAAATTCTACAACTTTAAATCTCCTAGCTGACGGAGGGCTGTTTCCAGACTCCTGGGTCCCTGTTTTGCCATTTCTATACAAATGTCAACCGTGATTGTGACAGTCATGTTATATATGCTGCAGGATTTATACTTTGTGCCCAAGTGCCTAAAAATAATGTCAGTGGGAATGCACAGATCCACCTCCATGAATGTTTTATTCCTTCAGTTTGCAGGCCCATTTTGGCCAGACTTTGGAGCTGTTTGTATGGCCCTGTCATTTCTGCATGGGGACAGAACCAGCTGTGACAGATGCACTCTCGTGACACAGCACATCTGCCAGAAGCCAAAGCCTTCCAGGTGTTTTTCTTGACCAGCTGCATCCCTTTAATGAGGTCTCTTACTATCAAAGACATTGGCAGCTAAAGGGAAATTGCTGGACTTCTAGCTGGGGCATTTTTGGAGGATGAAAGTAGCTAGATGTCTCTCAGGGCGCCCTTGTGGTCCCACATTGTGCTTGTCGGGACTAAGGGAGTAGATTAGCCAAGTAATCACAGAGCAGAGGTAACATTTGATCCAGTGTTCCAATAGTTCTTAGGTTTCTCTCTTCTCATCATAAAAATGTGAGGATTTTCTTTAGTTTGGAGTATGGGCTTCTGCTCAGAACAATCACAATACCTAATATTGATTAAGAGTTTACTATGTGCCTGGCAGTATTGCTAGAACTTTACACATATTAAAACACACGATCCTTATAAACACTCCTCTACCATTATCCCCATTTACAGATGGGGAAACCAAGTCCAGGGGTAAATAGCTTGTTCATGGATCATTAGAGAAGAGCCTGCCTGCGAGCCTGCATATCTGCAAGCCTCTGCAGACTGGCTGCTGGTGTCACTACTACTCAGATCCTTTATCATCTCACACAGGGAGATGCTCATACACAGAGCTGCCAGGGCTTGAAGCAATTTCTTTTAGCCTTTAATTTGACAAGTGAAGGTCTAGATCATTGTGTGCAATTCTGTGTCCATGTTTTGGGAGAGAAGTTGGCACATCTAACTTGCTTAGAGACACACCACCAAGATGAGGTAGGGTTTGAAAATCTTGTCATATGAGAGGTGTTTGGAATAAGTAAGGAATGAATTAAGTGGCTAACAGGAAGACACAAATGGTGGCTCTGCAAACTACCTTCAAATAGTCAAGGGGCACTCACCATATGGGCCAGGCTCATCTCAGTTCCCTAACAGGGAAGAAATGGGACAGAGAAGCAGAAGGCGCAGAAAAGTCAAGTTCATATTTGAACACACAGAATCATCAGTGGATGAAGGAACCGCAGTGAAAGGTAGTGAGTTCCCCATTGTATATCCTCTGTAGAGGAGGATAAAGCATCTGCTAGGAAGGAATAATGCTTTTATGCATTGGAGCGGGAAGCTAAACTGGGTGACCTCTAGGATTGATTCCAAATCCAAGATTTACAGCAGGGTGATTTTACCATTTGAGAAAGGAGCTAAGTTGAAATGCCATAGACACTTCCTTTGAGTATCCTAGTCTATGAAGAACAACCCCTTAGAGCAGTTGAAAAGGGAAAGAGTAGGTTGGAAAAAAAAATACTGGGCCACAATCTGGATAACAGATTGGTCTGCCTCCACCAACTAAATGTATGACTCTCTTCAGGTGCATTAACTCCTCATACCTTTAATTTCTATAACTTCAAAATGGAGGGAGATGGATGTCATCATTTTGGGAATTTCTGAAATAGTGATAATTGGCCCCAAAAGTTTTCTGACCAAGCATCCGTTATTTGGAAAATGGAATGAACCAAAGATATCCTGCCCATGGCACTCTGGCTAATGGCATAACTATTGTATAAGGAGCTCTGTAGAAGATCGTTTCTGCACATTTTCTGGATATCAAGTTTGCTACTCGTCCTTTTCCCTCTTCATCTCTTTTGTTATTAAGTGATGGTCTTGTGAGCAATTTCTTTCCCTTTTCTCTCTCTCTCTCTCTCTTTTAAAGTTTATTTATTTATTTTGAGAGAGAGAGAGAGAGAGAGAGAGAGAGAAGAAGGGGCAGAGAGAGAGGGAGGGGGAGACTCCTAAGCAGGCTCCACACTGTCACTGCAGAGCCCAACATAGGGCTCAAACTCACGAACCTGAAGATCATGACCTGACCTGAAATCAAGAGTTGGACACTTAACCAACTGAGCCACCCAGGAACCCCTTCCTTTTCTCTTTGCCTTACTCATCTGCACCAACACAGCTAGTTTCATGATCCAAAACTGTGTCCCTGCCTGAGATAGTCTAGTTTCTTTGGGCCTGCTGTAGTCTAAGCAATGATAGTGCAGCTTTAGTGTAATTATTTTCTCATTCTTCAAGGCAAAACTAACATTTATGAAAAGCACCTGTAAAAGACCAAGTTCTTATTTGTCCTGCCTACAGAAAACTTCACCCTGCTTATATCTTTTTGTAAGTCAATTTGCACCTCAAATGTTATTTTGTATTTTGGAGATGATGATGTTAATTCGTGTTTAGTGACTGCTTCGCCAGCCTATGCCACATGGCATAGCACTGCTCAGAACACCCTTCCCAAGTTCTAAAAGGAATCTGCCCCTAAATCACGCTTATACTGTCCACTGAAGTGTGGCATATACGTAACAATCTTCATCATCGCTGCGTATCCATATCTGTGCCTCACTATCCACAAAGAAACTGATTAGTTCACTTGAGACAAAAAAAAAAGTCATTGTAATCAAGCGTTAGCGTTGATTTCCCTTATCTGAAAAGGCTGATAGTAGTGCAGTTACAAAGAACGATTCCCCTTTCGCCCAACTCTTAGTAATGACAAACTGACGTGAGAACACGCTTAATCATCCTACTACCCAACACCTGAGACCTGGAGCCTCCCTGTTGAGTGCTCAGTGAAAATACACATCACGCAATTCAAGGGTGAGCCCCTGTCTCTTTCCTAGCATCCCATGAAAAATCTGGGCTTCACATACTTTAGCGCTACTTCACTCCAGTTAAATAAAAATAGAGCTTAATTTGGTTTCAAAAACTTGCTTTCTCCTAAGTGTGGGGAAAAGGGCTCGGGTTTTGGGATCAGCCCTGCAGGACATGTGGCTATTCAGAAAGAAAGGGGGTTCACCACCACTCAGGGGAGGGGTACAAATCTGTATTGAGGTTAATTAATTTAGCCTCCATATCAAATGCTCGGAACTACAAAGAAGGCTTACCAGCTAGTTTCTAACAACCAAAGGATTAAAAAAAAAAAAAAGGAATGAAAAGACTAAGAGATTTAGCAAACAAACTGTTTGCCATTTGGGAGTAACTCAGGGCTACCCAAAAAGGCTCCTTGATTGAAATCAATTAAAAGGAACCAAACACTGACCTTGTTGAAGAGAGCTTAAATATCCCACCTACCCAATAATGGTCCAAACAGAGCTCCAAAGCCCTGGAGGCCTAATGAATATTCTGAGAATTTAAAATGCCAAAAGGGGGAAGGGAGGGAGAGAGAGATCTATGCCTCTAAATAATAGCGGCTCTCCTGTGGTTTTGCGTGGCCTTCCAGGATCCTCTTTTCAAGCTCTTTATTGAAATTGCTTGGGTTTTTTACTGATCTCCCGTGAGGGCTCAAAAGCCTTAAGCTAATTACATTTGGCTGAGATATGCTTGATGAGATGGGAAAAATATAAAGCTTTTGAAAGGGTGAAAAATCTCTAACCATCTGCTGGTGGTGTTACTACAGGAACAATAGGGAAGAAGAAAGAGGGCAGCTAGCCAGAGTGGAAAGGTAAAGGATTTCTTTAATTACTGGGTCAATGAGACTATTACTGCTTGGAATGTCGGGAAAGGCAGGCCCAACAAGCTAAGAGGACTAAGCAACAACAGTGCTTAGCGAATAAGCAAAAAACAAACATCGACACCCAAGGAAGGGACACACTTTTAAGGGAGAAAAAAGAATCAGGTCAGTGTGATTTGGAAGAGGATTTCTAATTAGAAATCACAGGTAGTTTATGGAAAGGAGTGGAAGATATGTTCCTAAATTGGAATTAGGTTTCAGAGCAACCTCTGTACATCTTTCCAGGTTATCTGTGGTACTCAAAGGCAGCTTCAGATGGAGCCCTGGCGAGTCACGTTCTGTCTGACGGCATCAACCAGACAGTTGCTTCTGTTGTACTTGGCAATCCAGGTGAACAGCCTGCATTTGGCTTTCAAATCAATGCCCCAGGTGTTGATTCAATATGGCAAACAGCTTATGTGCATTGCTCTAAAAGCCCTGTTCGGTTTCTCCTTTTCTTTTCTTTTTAAAAAAATAACTAATCCCCTCAAATGCAGCTTAGAAGATGTTAGACTTTGGAGGACAAATTAAATCAGATAGGGACTGCTAAATCAGAGTTTATTTTTACTCTGTGTAGGGTAACTCCTGGAAGTTGGGTAGCAGTTATGTCCTAAATCCTATTTTTGTTCTTTGCGTCAACGTCTGCAGAGGGAATGGCATTTTCTTTCATGTTACTTTGTCTTGCCTCTGTGTCAGAACATGGGTGAAACTACTAAAACAACAGGTAAATGTTTGTTTCCTTCTTTAGTTCCTTCTCGTCAAAATCAAGAAACACATTTTTTCAGGTACACAACTCAAATGCATATTCAGGATGTTCTTGGAGTAGACTGGGTCTATTTTCCAATGGACACACTCCTCTTCTGCATCTCCCTAACCTAGGCACGAAGCCTCTGTCTTCCTCCTCCATCTTGCCTCCTAGACACTACGGGAGGGACACACTGCACCATTGACCACAGGAGGGCACAGATGAGAGGAGAGGCTTACAAGGAAGAGCAGCAACTGATCTCAGACATAGGGGGGTTCAGTTTGGGAAGAGGTTCCCATTCATACCTTACATTCATAAGTATCCTAATGTCTGGTGTCCCAGCCACTCGTCCTTGTTGTCCACAACAATACTAAAAGACTACTTCCTCCCATGGTGCCTCATGAGAGTCAGCTGGTGTGGATAATAAACAAGGGCTTTGCCAGTGGTTCTCAAAGTGTGTTCCCTGGACCAGCAGCATTGGCATCACCTGGGAATTTAAATATGCATGCTCTCACCTGCCACTTGCCCACTAGCCCCAATCTACTGAATCAGGAACTCAAGGCATAGAGCTGAGCAATCCATCTTTTAACAAGGCATCCAGGTGATTTGGATCTACTGAGAAGGGGTATGCTTTCTATCATCTGTCTACGTATCTGTCATTTTTGCCACGTTTAAACACTCCACCTTCCAATGAAATTAAGGCAGAGAAAAAGGTAAAAAGGGATTTTCAAAAATTGGTCTAAATTTGGATGCAAAATACTAGACTAGCAGTGCCATTCAAAGTATGGCCCACAGGCTGGAAGCATCACCGTCACCTAGGAGCTTGATAGGGGTGCAAATTCCCACAGCACCTGGGTGGCTCAGTTGGTTAAACATCTGAGTCCTGATTTTGGCTCAGGTCATTGATCTCACGCTCTGTAAGGTCTGAGCACCATGTTGGGGTCTGTACAGACAGCACAAAACCTGCTTGGGATTCTCTCCTTCTGTCTCTGCTCCTCCCCCACTCATGTGCATGTGTGCTCACCTGCTTTCTCTATATATATCAAAAATAAATAAATATTAAAAAAAAAAAGATGTGCAGATTCCCAAGCCCACCAAGCCCTACTATATTAGAATCTCTGGGAGGTAGGGTCCAGAAATCACAAACACTCTGATGCCTATACACACCTAAATTTGAGACCCACTGTGCTAGAATAATATACCAAGGATGCTTGTGGTCAGTTTGGCCTTTACCTGTGAGAAAATTACTAGGGTCAAAAAGTTCTCTGTTCTCATTTTGTGATATTAGTCAGTCAGAGACAGCCAAATTGGAAGGCTTGTTGGGCATGAATTTTATATCTCTTCCATTTCCAAAAAGCATTGGTTAGATATTTACTTTATTATTTTTTCCAGACCAGAAACTAGAAACCAGCTCTTTTACATCCTTCCATCCTTCTTCCTTCTCTCCTGCCTTTCCTTCTCTTTCATTTCTTCTTCCTCCCTCCTCCTCCCTTTCTCCATTTCCCTAATGCCTTTAAATCCTTTTCTTCTAATCTCCTAGAGATGCACAACTATTCCATTTCCATTTACAGTGGCCAGGCAGGGTAATTAGATTTACCTGAATTAAATCTCAGTTGTGCAACCAATGGAGACTGACATTAAAAAGGGATGGGTCATGATAATAAAAATGCTGCCCAATTTAGCATAGATTATAGAAACAGGGACAACTTCATGGTAATTCCCAACTGGAACATGGAAAGATATTGGAGTCTTTCCTTCCTCTGGGGATCTATTAAGACAAGCCTGAGTTTTCTACATGGTTTGAATAAACCATGTTGAGAGGTGTTGTATTCATTTCCTATTGCCATTGTAACAAATTACCATTTGTTAGCAAGGCTTAGTTTCTTACCGTAACATAAATTTATTTTCTTACAGTCCCAGAGGCCGGATGTCTGAAATGGGTCTTATGAGGCTAAAATCAAGGTGTCCGCAGAGTTACCTTCCTTCTGGAGTCTCTGGGGAAGAAACCATTTCCTTACATATTTTGGTTTTTAGAGGCTGCTCATGTTCCCTGTCCCATGACCCCTCCTTTATCCATCTTTAGAAACACCAGTGTGGTTCTCAGGCACGTGTTCTCCCCCACACCTCCCAAAGACACACACACACACACACACACACACACACACATTATAGTTATATTTATCTTGGCTATTACTTATCCTATTTAATTATATATAATTACTAGATTTTATGCAAGTTTTATTTTCTGGTTGCATAGGACTGCCTGTAATATTTTGCTAACGGGAAAAACAAGAGCATTTGTAACACACTATGAAATGACTATATTGATTTTGAAAAGTATTCCCTTACTTTGAAATTATATATGTCCATATCTTAATATATTATGAGCCATACCTTTCTTGATACCGAATATTATTATTTTATGAACTATGCTCAAAAGTATGTGAAAATGACGGACAGGTAAATATTTTGTGTATATTTGAGGAATAAACTGAATATGATAAATGGAAAAAGAATATTCTCCTTTGAAATATGTCATTAAAAAGAAATTTCCACTTTTTTCCCCTTTCCTTCCTATTTCTCTATAGCTTTTTTTCTATTGGTTTCGATTAAAATCCAAGACTAATAAACTATGACATCCCTGAAACATGAACAGACATGCTTCTATGTCAAAAATGTAAGCTCTAACAATGAGATGGGATTTACTGGTTAGAAACATGACTGATTTATCATGACACTTCCTTTGAAGATTCACGATGAAATAAAGCGATCACATACAATCAACCCAAACCCCTCACTATTGTTAACATGCTTACCTCCCTTTTTCTTTTTTTTAATCATTGCAGCAGATGTCATAAAATAAATGTAGTGAAACATTCAAGCAGCAAGCTCCCTAATTGTTTCCATCCTGATTATAAAAACACATTGAAAGGTAAATCCTCACAGTGAAATAAATGAAAAAAATAATTAACATTCAAAGTACTTCTTATACCACCTGCTCTTTACATACTGTGCTGAAATGAAGGCACCTGATGTATAACAAGTAATAAAAAGAAATTGAGTTTCCTTCTAAAACAGAGAGAAAAGTAGCATTTAAATTTGAAATCCAAATCAGAATGGATATACCTTTTGTATAATCAACAGGGTCTAGAATCTCCTTCATCTGAGTCAAATGAAATGGTCAAAGTACAGTAAACATGTTGTCCAATATAGATTACATACTCTTTTGTGGCTATTTGTTACTTTTATTTTATTTTTATTAATTTGTTTCTTTCTTCTTTCTTTATAGTTTATTGTCAAGTTGGTTTCCATATAACACCCAGTGCTCTTCCCCACAAATGCCCTCCTCCATGACCATCACCTCCCCTTCCCCGCTTTTATGCAAATAGGTGTTGAGCTTCTGTGGTCTTTGAAAGTAGATATTCCGACTAATATCTGAGTTTAAGCCTGTATGTTAAAATTTGGGTTGACAATAGTTTGGTCTTTACAACAAAATGTGTAAATGAACATATTTATATTAATATAAATAATATATTTAAATAATAATTCATATTATTAGGATCCCTAACTATGCACCCCACTCAGTTTAAATATTGGACCTGCATTTGCTAGTTCCGTCACCTAATGAATGGTCTTTCTGTGAAAATGGTTATGATTAGGATGTTTACTTCATGGTCCTAATTAATGAAGGTCTCACTTGTAATACACTCACAGAAAGTAAAGATCAGTTTGCTGACAAATAGGTGGAGTCTCCTTTTAAATAGTGGGGAAAAAAACGTTTTATAGGAAACTTAAGTTTTTATTCTAAGGGAGAAAGAACCAACGCTTTAAAGTATTCCTTCTCACCATCCAAAGTGTGAAATGCTTGGGGCCCAAGCCACACTGTTTTGGGTCGCCTCTAATGGATGCTAACATCAAAGGGAGCCATTTTCTCCCAGTGCCCCAGTGTGGGGAGGGGTGTGGAAAGAGCAGATGCTGTGCCTACAGCTGGACAGGGCATTGTGGGAATAATTTTTTTTTTTTTTGGAGGTTTAGAAAACAAAGTTTGTTGGGATCTTGAGCATTTTGGATAAAGCTAACAAAAAAATATGAACACACACACATTCAGGTTGTGGTGATATGAGGAGTAACGTCATCTTATTGAGTTCCCGTGATAGACACATACAGCTGCTCGGCTACTGGGGCCGCCCTGGGAGAGGCTTGTTGGGAGGTTACAGGGTCTCCAGGAGCGAGCAGGGGCTACTCTGGACAGGCAGTCCTGGAAACTGGAGCGAGAGGGTCAAGGCCGGTCGGCATGTGTTGCTCCGATTGCATAATTAGGCGTGCGACTATCTGATTTCATTAACGTCGAGTAGGGATGCAGCCTGTGGCCTGTGCTTTGTCCACGAACGCACTGAAGTTACGCGGAGTGGGATTAGAAGCAAGCGATTCGGCACACAGGTGTTTGGCCACAGCAGTTGGTAAATAGGTATTCTGCAGCAGGGACACGATCGTATTCTGGTGTCAGAACGAGGGCAAAAAGAGGAGAATAATAATCTGTTGACGTGTCTGAAAAAAAATTTGGCATGCATGGGAATTGAAAAAAAAAAAGGTGTGGCTGAGTTTTTTCCTAGTAATGAATGGGTTTCAATGGCTTAGAGGAAAATCCTTGGAAATAATAGTGAAATAGGGAAGGAACTGAGGAGGTAGTAAATCAGAAGTGTTTAGCAACTGTCTCTAAGTAGAAGCAAAAAAAGTAAGGTAGCTCTACCTTAATAATAATAGAACAGTGCCTTTTAATTTCTTTCTGGATTCTCTTAAAGTCTGAACTATCCACATGTTTAACACCATAGAGCAGAGTATGTGTGAAACAACACAGATATTGATAACTCTGATTGAAATTGATTTAGAAGTAGACCCTGTATCTGATGAAATTTTAGCAATACCTTAACTAATTTATTTAATACGTTTGTCTTTATGTATTCTCCAAAGTTATTTATGATAAAATTCTATGTGTAGTTATTTTAATAGCTATGGAATAATTATAAAATTATTTCAGTAGTTGCAAAATAAAAGGTCTAAATGATAAGACAATATTTCTTACTTTAATTGGCAAGATTAAAAAAGTTTCTTAATGATACATAAAATAATGGTGCATCGTAAATTGTGGCATCTTAGAAGTATGTGTACATCCACAGTATATGATGCCTATATTCAGTGTATGTAGAGTAGCAGCCCGTGGCACAAAATAATACCAAGTAAACGAAATCTCAGAGATGTAATTAGAGGTTTCTGCCCAATACTGCCCTGGCATTTTATCACTGTCTGTTAAACATATCAGATAATCAACACTGATGAATTCAGTGAAATTGGAAAAAGGGTAAAAATGGCATTTTACCTTTGTGTACTGTCAAGAAATATTGTCTAAGACTTGACAATGGACAAAAGAGAATGTGACCCTCCTGTGGAAGGCTGGGTGTTGTATAGCACACTCTCGGGGACTATCTGATCCTATGTGTGTTATTCCTTTGACCAACTTTCTACCAACTAGACTATTTTATCAGTACAGATGGAAGTTAACTTGTAGAGGGGCTCCTGGGTGGCTCAGTCGGTTAAGCGTCCGACTTTGGCTCAGGTCATGATCTTGCGGTTTGTGTGTTCGACCCCCATGTTGGGCTCTGTGCTGACAGCTCAGAGCCTGGAGCCTGCTTTGGATTTTGTGTCTCCTTCTCTCTACCCCTCCCCTGCTCATGCTCTGTCTGTCTCTCTTTCTCTCAATAATAAATAAACATTAAAAAAAATTTAAGAAAGAAGCTAACTTGTAGAAAACTTGTAGTAAAGAAGATGAGACTTGTTTACAGCCGTGCAAATGCATTTACTTTGCTGGAGAAGAAGGAATATATTTTATTGCCCTATATGAAGTTACTAGATCTTTCAAATTTTAGTACCCTGGAGTTACGTGTATAAGTGTGTATGCATGGCTATATTTAGTATTCCTGATTGCATGTATATTATAGAGATATATACATCTAAAACTCTCTTTTGAATCAGTTTTATATCTTACTAGTTCCCTCATTAATTCACGATTTAAAGAAAATCTTTTACATGATTTTATCTTTCTGAAAATTATAATGTCACATTGTTTAATATCGTGGAGAAGAAGGCAAATGTAATGAACATGTCATCCAATGTTAACAATTTACTCATTATCTTTAGAGAAAGAAGACTAATAGTCTGGAATATTTAAGGATATATGCAAAATAATATTATGCTTAGATTCAGGTAAAAATCTTTTTATTAGATGTGATAAGAATTAAGGTATGCTGTGCACAGAGAGTTGCAAAACTCTAACAGAGCAGAGAGGAATAAAAAGTTCCACACCTGGAGACAGAATTCTGCTTAAGGGAGAGGTCTGTTTCATCTTTGCAAATTACTCTGAGAAGCCACATTGCCATGTGCCTCAGGGCAAGACCAGGCAATCTAGGCACTGTACAAAGTCAAACTGTAAATGAAACTGGGGAGTTAGGGAGGGGAGAAAATAAAAAAAGACAAAGTGGATCCAGGAACAAAGCTAGATGCTGGAGATTTATTAGAAGAGATGATCTCTGAAAATTCCCCAGATAGGGTTGACACGTTTTGATCCTGATGTTCACTTAAGTCTACACATATCCTTAAGTTTCTAGTACTTCCCCCTTTCCCCCTTACATGTAGAATGGAAGTTCAGGCTAAATTTTTCTAAATCTTGAAAGACAAGCTAATCCCAGCTAGCTAGAGGATTTGGCCAAAAGGCTAAATTTTGAGTAGATGTGGAATATAAATTTACACACATACATTCAGATATACAGTATGGAAAAAAATTATTATTGTAGCCCTGAATATACTATTCACTCTTCTTGTTTTTTAACTTTAATTTTTTATTTGAAGGAGAAATGTGAAGAAGGTTAGCATTCTAAAACTAAATTTTAAAAAGCCATGTATCTTTACCACTTATACAGCATAATTTGAATGAACTGGTTCTATATGTATATGTCGCATACAGACAGATATGCGGAAAGATCTAAATAATTAAGCTTGAAAGGTTACAACTTTTCTGTTCAATGTACTTAATCAAAGGATTTCATTAAACACTTCAAAATATTCATAAGACCTGTACAGTGATCGGTATTATGAATTTATCTTATATTCTAAAACAAAATTTGGTTGACAAATTCCAGCCATGAAATATGATGAGGAAAGAAGACCAGTAACAGAAGAAACTATCTGAATATGAAACCGCCCCCCCCCCATTGAAACCGTTGCACTGTTAATGTAAAACACACGGAATCATTAAAGTTGACTTCATTTGAAACGATGAGATAAAAAGACTTTCTGAGAATAGAAAGTTCCAGTAAGTTAATTACTTTAGGTGCAAGCTCATATAATATTTTGTGTGAATCAAATATATACCCAAACTATGATTCTCTAAAGCAAAGAACACAGGCTGGAGTATGAAAGCCTGGATGCCACGGATGCTGTCTGTTGCTGCTTTGCTGGTGTCCAGGCTGCTTGTCAAGCAGAGAGGAAAGGGCTCTGTCAGCCATACAAGAAGCCCATAAACAGCAGCAGACACCATGGGCTGTGTAGTGGTGCTTTGCAGACAAAAATGAATCCCTACTGGATTTGACTGGTAGGAGCAGAAGAGAAAGGGTTCACTATGTGTTCACGGAAAGATGAAACAGCACCCAGAGGAGCTGCAAGAAAGGATGCTTCCCACATGGATAAGGAAGATGGCGATGGGAATCTGGCCTCGTTCTGAATAGAATTTGTGTGGAAACTTGATTTGAGCCAAAATGCATTTTTCCCCATTTAAAATATCTTCTGGGGATAATTAGCCTTCCAATTATTAGTTAAGTCCTGAAATACAATATGGTTGATTTGGCTGATCTTTTTGTCTGGTCCAGGGCATCTCTGCATTTTCATCAGTAGAATGCAATAAGTAAACCTGAGTAAAATCTATAATTACGAACTTCTCTGTGTATTGATGACCATTGGCTTCCATGTTGCCCCCCGCCTTGTTTTATCAAGAATGTGGTTTTTTGGCCTTCTGAGAAAATTTGTAATATCGGGGAACTTCATTCTTGCATTATTGAGTTCATCCCCCTCTTTGTATGACCCCAGAAACTGGGATTCCTAGATGTTAAAGAAACCACACAGCCAGAGCCAGAAGCCGTGGATTTGCATACACTTTGTTATACAACCCTGATAGTCAGAGGCCAAACATAAGCCTGAGAACATGATACTTTATACTTGTTGTTGGCTTCTACTTCAGTTTCTGCTTCTATGCCTGTCTACATCCATCTTTTCCCAAGAAAGTCTGACTTAGACCATACTATATACCTGAAGTCTCCGTTAACATTTTGGTCAACCTTAGGTGAACAAAGAATTATGATTTCATATTATACTTATCAATTGATAAAAGAAAAATAATTGGGATGTATGCCTTCCATGTAGCTCTTGAAGAAAAAGTCCAATATATTCATAATAAATCACAAATGAGAGTTATGTGTTAATAAGGACAACAGTATGACATAGTTAAGATTTTATGTCAAATATTTCTCAACTCAACTAGGAATAAACACGTTCGGAAACATGTTTTAATGCTGGCCTTCTATTTTATGCTAAACCATGAGATCCCGTTTAGAGGAGATCTCCTATAATATTACTTTCCTATTAGGGTTATCAGCCTAAATGGGGTTATTTTACTGGATTTCATATGTGCTGCAGATCCTGCTGGGAAGGGATAAAACTGGGCTCATTTAGGAAGAGGCAATGAATGTCTCGGAGAAACGTCGCCATATGTGAAAGCTCACTTGATGCCTGTTGAAATTTTTGTATTTCAGATCTCCCAGGGATATGTCCATTGTGATATTGTATAATTTTATCAGCATGAACTTCTGCTGAATATTTTCTCTTCTTTTCAAAACCCATATTTTGGTAGAGCTAACTTCAAAACTTAATGTTGCAGCATCTGTGCCCATACACCAGGGAGCCACAGAAGATGTATCCTGAAGATTATCTACATTTTCTAATCTTATAGAATGCTACAAAATGAGAGAAAAAGGTTATACATTTTTTTCCTGGTCTGAAATTTTTTTTGAAAGCAACCACATTCTGTCTCCTTGGATTCCCAAAGTAAAAGAGAACCCATATTTCCTAAAGCTATAAAGGCTATCCCTGAAAATGTAATAGAATATTCATTTGTTTTGTTTGTAGATTGGAGTAATTTTTAATATGGTGGTGCAACTTTCTATTAAGAGACACTGTGAATATACATAAGATGTGGAGCTATATTCTCAAATTGGTTTCAAACAAGATTCTAACTCTGTGAGTCTAAAGAAAGCAAAAATAAAGTCCTGATTTCATTTTTTTAGTACTTTTATTCCATGAATCTACCAATAGATCAATGGCATCTTCTTTTAAAAATAGAAATTATGGTTGGATCAGCATTTCTCCAACAGAAGATTGACATCTTGACAAAGAGAAAGGGGTTTCTGAATAGAGAGAGATGCCTCTCTCCTCACCGTTCATTAATTGTTCTATATTTATAGAAAAGAATATACATATTGAAACTGCCTGCAGGAGATGGTGCTGAGAAGGAACTGTGCAGAACAGTTTTTTTTTGTTGAGGGAAGTGTGACTTTTTTTTGGATTCAAAATAGTTAGGAAGGATGATTGATAGGCTTGAGAAGCTCCACATATGGGTCGTCTCGACTTTGTTGTCAATTTATCAAAGTATGAGAAACACCAAGCACGGAGTGCTTTCTGTGTGGCAGGGATTGTAATTTCTGTACGTGGGTCAACTCACTTAAGTTTCTCCTCAACTATACATGACAGGCGATTTTGTCATCACCATCTTACAGATGAGGAAACTGAGGCATGGAAAGTTTAAATAACTTGCCCAAGACCACCCAGCTTGTTAATGAGGCCAGAGCTACTGCACACACAGCACCCTGAATCTACATTGCCCAACTTTCCTTTGGTGACTTTTCTTACATCTAGCAAGCTACCTACCTATTAACTCTTCCTTTGAAGCAAAGAATAAGATGATAAAGGGTTGCATTTTATGGTATTTCAAATTTAAACAGGAGTATGCAAGGCAGGGCCACGTTAAGTATCTCTGGTAAGGAAGTAGAGGGAAAACTGGTCCACAGTCACTGTTACTGTCCTGCAGTAAAAAGTCACATTTCAAAAAAAGAAACCCAACTTCAAAGTTGCTACAAGCAAGTAGCAGAATTTGACTTCACTTCTGATGTGTCATTCTGCCATTTGCTATAGAGCACTGGCATCCCTGCAAGGGAGAGGGAAGTGGGTATTTAACTGTTTGGGAATTAGAGGAGGGCTCGATGCAGAAGAACCAAGGGAAACCCGGCAGGGTATACTGAATCCCAGCTTTTCCTGTGTACGTCAAGTTAAAAAGAAGAAAATGTGCGGAGGATGGGTGGCTCTGTTGGTTAAGCGCCCGACTCTTGGTTCGGCTCAGGTCATGATCAACTCTCCCTCTCTCTCCTTCTCTCTCTCAAATCTCTCCCTCTCTCCCCCTCTCCCTCTCAAATAAATAATTAAACTTAAAAAATAAACAAACTGAAAAAAAGAGGAAAATATACCAATTGCTTGATCTTCCTTATTTGCATGTCTTGAGGCACAATATACAAAGCAAATGATTTCTGCTATAGAGAAATTGAGCAGGTGGGCAAGACATTGTGTAGTTTACATTTTAGAAGTACAACGGAAGAGAGCAGTGCCATGTATCTGTGTCTGAACTAAGGGTTGTTACCACCGTCAGACTTAGAATACTCCAGATATGCCATTTACTAGACTTGCTGGGAACTTGGTGTCATAAGCCTGAACTAGGATGGAAGAATATTGTGCTCTAAATGCAGTGGAAATGTTTAAAAGATGTCAAAATTACTAACCCAGCTTAGTAATTAAACTGTGTCAATGCCCCTTGCCAAGAAGAGTTCATAATTTGGAGGCAGTAGTTACTATTGACCTGATTTTACTATTGAGATCATGTCTGCCTTTTAATTTGGAAACAAAATTGATCCCCATGTTCTATAAAGAGGGGCTGTCAAGCTATTACTTTGTAAGTGCTTTGCAAACACATATTTATTTAAGAGCAGCATGATGTATGGTGTAGTATACCAGACAAATTATTTCAGTTATTTCATATTTGAGCTTAAGAGATTGCTTTATATTTAAAAATGGAATTCATTAAGTTCTTCAATAAATGCTAAATTTCTTTGATAATAGTTTTTAAGATCTGTGCTTTAAAAAGATGTCTGTCTTTCTCCAATATATTGGCTTCATGCCCCCAGTAGTGCTTTAAAATTTACAAAGTATTCGTTCATCCTATGGCTTCAGAAATCATTATAATGCTCACCTATTTTTTAACAGTATTCAATATTATTGGATCCTAGTATTAGTGGACAAAGCCTGCTATTGAGAAGGTTCATATAATGTGTATATTTTACATAAATTGCTTCCTTAATCACTGCCATATGAAGGACGACAGAGGGAAATCAATACAGAAAGGTTAATATGTGTGTTAAAGCCATCTCAGACTCTCTATGACTCTTATCCATCTAGTCCCTAATTTCGATTTCTTATAGGCTTTCTCAATGCTGCAATTTTTAAATTAAATTGAAATGAATAATAAAAAAAATCTTCAAACTATTTGGAAGGACAACAAAAAAAAAACTGTCACAAATATCTTCTTTTGCTACTTCTAGATTATTCTACTCTCATAAGTAGCCTGAGGATGAAAGAAATGTTCATTTTCCCCCTTCACAGGCTGTTCTTCCTGGAGGATAACTGATGGTTGCATTCTAGGCGAGAATCCAAAGAAATTCTTTATTCCTGATGGGTTAATTTAAGAGCAGTCTTACCTTTTTCACCTTCTTTTTCCTCTTGGTCATCTGTTAGCGGGATCATTTCTGGTGGCTCCACAGTCGTGGCATCTTCTTGGTTTGTTGAAAGCTCTAAATAGAAAGAGCCAGAAGGACACTAAGGGATGTTTTAATTGGCATCATTGAGAGAACACGGTGACTAAAACAGAGAAACTTCAAGTTCTTTTTTTTCCCCTCCAAGTTTTAACAGGCACACAAAGCAGAATACTATCGCGATTCTCCAGTAATCATTGCCTGAAACACGGACGCACACCACTCACATGCATGGGCTATACAGAAGTCATGGCTCAGTTTCACCTCATTCTCTGATAACACAGTTTTAATACCTTCAGTTTCCATATGTGAGCTCTGGGACTCTGCCTCAAGTTTTATTTTATTCTTCATTGAATCATGCTCTTGTCCTGTTAAGAACAGTGATTGAAAAATTAAAAATTAAAAAAAAAATGAGACATGAATGACTGTAGCTTTATCCCTGGTTTGAAAAAGCAAAACATTAAAAAAACATCTTTTGATCATGCATGGAGAGGCAGAGAACAGTTTTGAACCAACGTGGACAATGTTTCAAATCATCAGATTTATGCTATTTATTTTATGAGCGCCATCTTGACAATTAGGCAAAAACCTCTTCTTTGAACCAACTGGTGTAACTGGTATTTAGCTTATCAGTGCACTGAATGTCGATGGGCACAACCTGGAAGTTTTGAAATTTTAAATAATTCCTGGGCTATATGGGTTATCTACACTTAATTTCCCTGTAAGATATAGACATTCCCTGTATTGAGGATTCCTAGAAAATGAAAATACTAGTATTCTCATTAGCCCACTAAATGAGCATGAAAAACGTAAGTATGTGAGCACACAGGGATCGGCTCACCTAACAGCTCAAGCATCCTGTTAGGACACCTACTAAATACAGCAAAGGTCAGGAGAGAGCTCAGCCAACTCTTGATTACTCCAAGGCTGATTATCTAGTAATGGTTTTTTCTTCCACACACCCCTGGTTTCTCCCCCTTTACTCCAACCCTGTAGAGTTTAGAATATTTAAGTGCTCATTAAGAGAGGAAATTGAAATCTGTCCATTTGCTTCATTTTAATGAAAGATTTTATGCTGAGAATACTTATTGTTTTTAATGATGAGAACATTTAACTGTTGATTTTTTTTTAAAAATCTAGAGCTAGAGTTGGTTATAGGCAAGAAGGGGATGCAGAGGGGCTTGGGCTCTGCCTGGGCACATCCCTGTGATAGATTGCATTATTGTTACAACTTGCCCCTACTTCCCTTAAGAGGATCCTACTTCTGTGTCTGTGACCATGTGACCTGCAGTGGCCCCTGGGGGACAAGTGTTTGTTCCCACCTCACTGACACTAAGCCAATAGGGTGTCTTGGTTTACAAAATGGGACAGGAACACACATGATGGATACTACATTTGAGCAGAAGCTTCAAGATTCATTGCACGTTTCCTCCATCTTTCTTGCTCCTAATAGAGTGTGCTCCTTCGGGTCTATATCCTGGAATGAAAACATGTGGAGCAGAACCAAGCAGAGACACAACAAACCTTTGTTGCTGAAAGCCAATGGGACTTTTAGGGTTATTTGTTACTGCAGCAAAGCTAACTGATACAACACTTTATAGTATCCTCTTTAAAAAAAAATTTTTTTTACATTTATTTATTATTGAGAGACAGAGAGAGACAGAGCACGAATGGTGTAGGGGCAGAGAGAGAAGGAGACACAGAATCCAAAGCAAGCTCTAGGCTCTGAGCAAGCTTTCAGCACAGAGCCCGATGGTGGGGAGGGCCAAACCCACGAACTGTGAGATCATGACCTGAGCCAAAGTCAGTCGCTTAACCGACTGAGCCACCCAGGCACCCCTATAGAATCCTTTTTAATACAACTATTCTTAATCTGCTCACTCTATGGTTTCCCCTTGATTCATGCTCTGCTAGCATGACCTAAAAAAGAAGTTTCTTGACATCACTCTTCTTGAGCTCGACTTTAATCAAAAGGATCTGATAAAATAATTACAACTTTGGCATATTTACCTGTCTGATCATTGAAACTAAATATCTCAAGCTGTCTTTGATGACTTTCTGTCATCACTCCTCAAATTCAATGCAATGGCAAGTCTTGATGATTCTTTAAAATGTTTCTCTTTTTCCACTTTCCAATTCCCCTGCCCCTTTCCTCATTTAGGGATATATTATCTGTCTCTTAGATCTGTCATTTTCTTCTCCTGTAGTCAATCTTGGAAATTGCTAGCAGAAATATCTTTTAAAACAAAGATTTGATCAAGATGTTTCCCCTGCTGATAAACCCCATTCGCCTCCATTCTTCTCTATTGCTACTTAAACTATGGTCCTTGGTAAGCAACACTGGATTTCAAAAATACAGGAGTCCAGGTCTCGTCTGAGACCTAGAGTCAGATTCTGCATTTTAACAAGATTTCTGATGATCTGTATGTTCATTAATGGTTGAGAACCACTGGGCTAGAGGATATATGTGTATCTGCAAATTATTTATCCTATAAAAAATGCTAACCTTGGCTCAAACACTTCACGTACATTATCTCTAATTATCACATTGGCCCTGCAATGTAAGTATTGTGATCCCCATTCTGCTTTCAAAATTTTCAGCTCGGTTTATCTGACCATACATCCCTTTCTGCTTTTCATTTTGCCTGGGAATGTCTTTATTTTGCCTTTTTATTTATTTATTTTTATTTTTATTTTGAGAGAGAGAGAGAGAGAGAACACATGGGGGAGGGTCAGAGATTGGGAGAGATAGAGAATCCAAGCAGGCTCCCAGCTGTCAGCACAGAACCTGATGTGGGGCTCAAACTCAAGAACTGAGAGATCATGACCAGAGCCAAAGTTGGTCACTTAACCTACTGAACCCCCCCCCCAGATGACTTTGCCTTTTAATTTTTAAATTGAGGACTATATTTGCTTATAGTAAAACACACAAGTGGTAACTATATAGCTTGATGACTTTTCACATCACCATCCAGAACAAGAACACTTCTAGCACTAGTGGCTCCCTCTGTTGGTACCTATGGATACTCCCCATTAGGTACAAGGTAACAATTGTGTCTGTTTTTGAAATTCATAAAAACAGCACATATGTCTTCCTTGAGATTGATCCCAGTTGTATAGGTCAGTTGTTTGTTCTTTTTGCATTGATTATACTATTCCACTATTTGAATTTATTATGTCATATGGATGTTGAATTGTTTTCAGTTTGGTGCTATTATGAATAACACTGCTACAAACATTCGTGTGTGTGTGTGTGTGTGTGTGTATTGGTGGATATATGTATTCGTATCACGTGGGTATAAACCAAGAAGTGAAATTGCTAAGTAATAGGCAACGCATATTTGGCTTTACTAAATTCGGACAAACAGCATTCTGAAAACTTTGTTCCACTTTACGCTCCCACCAGAAATGTATGAGAATTCCATGTATGCCCTTTCTCCTCTAGACAATGTCATGATACTACTGGCCACAAAATTCTTCAATATGGAGGAGACATCTGTGCAAAATCTTTTCCCCAAAACCCACTTCCACTCTTTTCATCTTGGGGTACCATATTAAGTGATGATGCCACACTATCGGTCACTTATTTTACAATGTGTTATGTGCTACAAAATGGCCGTTATGTCCATATGGGAGTAGATCTTAAATAAAATAGATACAATACTTGTCTTTAAAATACATAGTTGCAAGGAAAAAAACTAAATATGCATGAAGTTCTTTCTAATAAGATGTGAAACAGTTCAAATTTATGAAAAATTCACTTGTAGCAGATTTTCAGATCACAGGAAACTGAGAGGGATAACTAGTAAATTGAACAACAAAATTAAGACTGAAGTACTCTTAAATAGAACAAATGAAATGAGATGAAATTTGATGAGGGTAAATGTTACATTCTAAAATCAAGTTTAGATCGAGGAGGACAAGATGGCGGAAGAGCAGGAAGCTCTGTAATCCGCGCACGCCCGTATGGACTGAACTGAGAAGGACTGAAGGGATAAAACTTGGATTTGCAAGTGGGGGAAGAAGAAACAGACGCCAGAAAGAAGACAACCTCAAAGATGCCTGAGTGAGTGACTGTGATCTGGGAAATTAGGGGACGGGC
>CM053576.1:39107791-39219562 GCA_028646485.1 Cryptoprocta ferox | reverse complement strand
AACAGAGGACCATGGGGAGGGGAAGGAGGAAAAAGAGTTAGGGAGAGGGAGGGAGACAAAATACGAGAGACTCTTGAATCCTTAAAACAAACTGAGGGGGGAAGGTTAAGGGGAAAAAGTAAAGGGGGGTGATGGTCTTGGTGGAGGTCACTTGTGGGGAAGAGCACTGGGTGTTATATGGAAACCAACCTGACAATAAACTATAAAGTTTAAAATAAAAAAAAAAATAAAAAATAAATAAAAAATAAAAAATAAAAAAAAAAAATAAAAATAAAATCAAGTTTATAAATTCAGCTTCAAGGAATGGGATGGGAGGAAATCAATCCTGTTTTTTTTTTATTTTTATTTATTTTTGACAGAGATAGAGAGACACAGTTTGAGCAGGGGAGGGGCAGAGAGAGATGGAGACAGAATCTGAAGCAGGCTCCAGGCTCAGCAATCAGCACAGAGCCTGGCACGGGGCTCAAACTCACAAACCACGAGATCATGACCTGAGCTGAAGTTGGATGCTTAACCAACTGAGCCACCCAGGTGCCCCTTATCAATCCTATTTCTGATAAAACTAAAGCCACGAGTTTTGCATTCCAGTTGTGTTCTAGAGAAATACTGGATGGATAGCAGAATGGCTGGATGGAGAGAAGGATTATATCACATGGAAAGTGAAGGGGATTTGTCAATGTATTTCCTGGCAAACATCTTGCCTGGATAGCTATTTCTAGCTATCCAAACAAACAGGGGACTTAAAAAATGAAAAATAAAAAAGAGGGGAATTATATAGTAACAGAAATATATTTTTATAAAAGATATTCAGAAGAACAAAAACCATATACAGTGTTTTTGTGTTTGCAAAGAACTGATGAATAAGGAAATGAAAAGATGGATTGAATGAAGAGGACAGATATTGTCTGAGGCAATATGAAAAATCTACAAGCCTAAAAGCACAAAGACAGAATTAGCATCAGCAGTGGATGTCATAAAAAAGAATAAACACTAAGATAAATTAATGGTTTAGAAATCAAACTTTTGAATTAAAATTCACTAAGAAAGCCAAAGTTAGGGAGCAAAAGGAAACCAAAAGATGATAAATACAGAGAACAGAAAATAGCAATAGAATTTCTAATTTAAGGATTAGAGGAAATCTAAGCAGCAGCATTTTTTTTATGTGAGAGCAACCATTAAAAAACACATTGTGAGGTTTTAAAAGACTGTAGAACATAGATTATGACTTCATTTTTTGTAACTATGTACTCATCAAATGTGTCCTTATGGATAGTCATATTAATGGGAACAAAAACTAGGAAGGCTTTATCTCAAATGTTAACACTGAATCTTTGAATGGTAGGTAGGATTTTAATTTACAGGATTTTTATTTTGCTAACCTTAATTTTATATTTTACAACAAATGAATATTATATGATATAATAATAATGATGATGAAACAATTTAGAAAACAGAGAAAAATGCTTTCCATGATATCACAGAAGAAAAATTTATAACCCAAATGTGTTTGTGTCTAGCTCAATACAGTTACTTTTGTTCAGTGTCTATTCTATTTGAACTCTAAAAAGTACTTGAGAAATTCAGCTGTTGAGTAGCTCTTTCTTCTTGAATGTCCCTTTTTAAAAAATGTTTATTTATTATTTATTTTTGAGAGAGAGCGAGTGAGTGAGGGAGGGGCAGAGAGAGGAGAGAGAGAATCCCAACCAGGCTCTGTGCTGTTAGCACAGAGCCCAACATGGGGCTCGAAACCTGAGATCATGATGTGAGCTGAAATCAAGAGTTGGACCCCTAATTGACTGAGACAACCAGGTTCCCCTGAATTTCCCTGTTTTTTGTCTTTTGGTCAAATCACTGACCTTCAGTTCTCTCTATATCCCAGCCTAGTCACCATTTTCTAAACCCATTACTTTATTTCTTGCCTTTGTGTCCACTTAACATGTGTTCTCACTGCTTGAAACACCCCTCCTCCCCCTCTATCTAGTAAAAGTCTCCCCATCTTTCAAAACTAAGCCATCAGTTTACCATTCTTTGGAATAGTCTCTGAATCACTAGGCAGGATCAATCATTTTCACATTTTTGCTTACTGTTTTTTGCTCATTAATCTATTTATTATTCTCCTTATCACACTGTAATATAGTTGTATCTGTTTGTTTCTCTTGCTAGGTTATGGGCATTGTCAACATAAAAACTGTGCTTTATTCATATTTCCCTTCTCAGCACCTACTAATAAGGAGTGATCAATAAATGCCTGTTAAATTGGGTGTCCATTATAGTACTCATCAATGGCTGCATGTAGTAATTAGGGAGAGTAACTATCTATTGCACCCTTTAGCAACAAAGTAAGTGCCGCACACCGTATTTATTGTAAAGAACTCTGGAAGAAGAACTCATCTTTGGGCTGCAGTTTCATTATCTATTTATTCTTAAGGCTTCAAAACTAGATAATTTCCTAGATTTCCCTCTATCTTTGGCATTCTATGAGGATCTATCTCCTGGTGAAGTTTCCAGTACCATTGATGTGTGTTTATTAGGTGGATGATATTGAGTGAGAACATTCGCTGAGTGAGCAGCATTCTTTATCACTGTTGATATGGGGAACCAACCATCACACCTACTGCTAGTTCACTGCTGGGACCATTACCTCATCATTTGCAATCTGGCTTTGTCTGTACAATGAAGGGAAAGAGTAGAGCATTCAGAGAATAAAAGCAGCCACTCTGTATTCCTGTGTGTCTCCATTTCCAGTGCCCCGCTTGATATCATCTTCAGAGGAATTCAATCAGGGATAGGAAGACTACATTCAACAGAGCCTGGGTTATCTACTAAGAAGGAGGGGACTGCCTGAGGTGGCAACCTAAGGCTGTTGATGAATGCTAAGGATCTTCTCTTTGACTAGTAAGGCCTGGCACTTCATTTTGAGGGTAAGATGCCATTGCAAAGTACTTTCGGAGTATTTCTCTCCCCCTCCCTTTTTACTTGTACCCACTCTTGATCTGTTTCACCTGTGTGCTTTACATATTTTGGAAATCTTTTCCTGAAATGGAAATACATATATTTTCTTTCTAATTTTTCTGAAATAAAACCAGTAAAAAACATGGGGAAATAAAAGAGGTGCACAACTATGAAATCCAAGAATAATCATATTTGCTCATTCATTCCTGAGCCAAGCCAGGACTGGGCGTATTATAGGAAAAGGACGTATGTGTGAGCTGCTAGTCCTGCACCCAGGCCTGCTGTGTGTTAATGGTGACTCCAGGGGTCTCCAGCCCTTCTGCCTTTCTCTGCAGTGCACTCAGTCCACATTCCCTCTTGCTTTCTTGACCCCATGGGGGCAAGCTTTATGTTTGCCTCTCCACATTCAGTCTAGTTGAATTCCACCCACTGTCCTCTGCCCTAATCCCTCCTGGCAGAGGAAACAAAAGAACATAAAGGATCCCACAGTTCATATATATATTTTTATACAGTGAACTCAATCACCCATGCTAATGGGAGGGGACTATTAGAACAGATAATCCACAAATCCATTCACTTTTCTTTAGAATAGATCACGTGATTATTTCTTGGGGCCCTGGTAATTAAGTTTGGCTCAAGCTAATGCTTTAAATAATTTGCATAAAAATTGGTCTGGGGCCATCAGTCTGGAACTAAACATTTCTAGAGGATAAACCTAAATTCACTCTGCAAATGGGCTGTTTCTGAACAATAGTAACAAAAGTATAGTTTTATTGTTTGCAGATTATTATATGCTCAGATCTTCATAAGAACAAAGACTTTGCTTCTTAGATGCTTGTATTAAAGATAATGGAAATTGTGTCTTTTTGTTAAACTGGAAACTTGATTGTGGCTAATATCCAAAATTTTATGTTTACCATGTCTAAAACTACCGGAGTTTCAGAACAAAAGTTAAACCTAGATTAGTGTGAATTTGATTATCTTCTAGACACCCTTCATCATCTCCTGGGGCCAAAAAAACTTACTTTCCTATTGTAAATTATTTCTAAAATTATTTTTTCTTGCAGTTACAAAAGAATTGTAATTTCCTCATGGAAACACTGAAAAGTACATATGTGTTGAGCATGATGAATAATTTTATAACTATAATTTATAGCTTTATGACTTTGTCACTGTTAATATTGTAAACTGTTATCTTTCTTGTGTGTGTGTACATATCTATGTAGATATACACCTGTGTATGCCTACATGTGTGCAATGAACAGTTTTGTAGATACATGTCTCCCTACTCTTGGTGGATGTTACTTTAAGACAACTTCCTAAAGCATAGTTCTTGGATAAAGGTATTAACATTTTACTTTTTATTAGATTTTGGCAAAATTGCTGGTAAGGAAGTTACACTTTCAGTGTCCCACCAATGGTGTGTGAGCATGTTTGGATACCTATTCCTACCAATTCTGTGTATTATCAATCCTACTTAAACTTACCTGATACTCAAAAGGAGAAGACACTGAAATCATGTTTTATTTGCATTTCCTTAAGTAAGAGAGACATAGGTCATTGCTTCATATTTATGACTATATTTCTTATTTTGTAAATTATATTTGAATCCTTTTCCTGTTTTCCTCTTAATTATTTTTTTCCTACTGAATTATGAAGTCTTTTTTTTTTTCTTTAATAAGAAAATTGATTCTTTGTTATTTTGGCCAAGCATACATTTCCTGGAAGTTTTTCTTTAGAATTTGATTACAATCTTTATCATGTCAAAATGTGTATATTCAGATTTAGTCATTTCTTTTATGACATATATTGACCTATGCATACACATATTGCAGATACATATATGTATACAATCATGTGTTTGTGTGTTTTTATTTACAGTTCAAAAAGCAGTTCTTATTTCAAAACTAAAAGAAAATTTTCTTTAGTTCTTTTAGTCTAGTATTTTTAGTTTTATTTTCAGATTATATCTTTGGTCCTCCTGTAATTTAAGTTGGTGTAAGTGTTGAGTTGGGATTCAGGTGATTTTTCCAAATGGTCAACTAGTTGTCTTAATGCCATTTATGGAGTTGTCTGTCTTTGAAATTTCAGCCTGAATATTTACTAAAAACCCAGATCTACTTTGGTCTATTTCTAAACTCTTCATTCTGTTTCATGGGTCAACTTGTCTATTCCTACAGTAGAACAACACTGCTAATCACATTTTCCAAAGATTCCATATTATTTTTAGTCTATTCTGTCATCGACTGAAAATACTATATCTGTGAATTACCCATTGAATTTCCAAATTGATTTTATTCATAATATATCATCTGGCACATAACAATCCATCATTATTATATTAAATCAGGGACTTACATTTTTATTGATATAAAATGACCAACTCTTTCTCGCTCAAGACTTTTTGCCAGAATTCTAACTGGATAGATGCTAAAGTAGTTTCTCATGTTTTCTTTTCATGTTGACATACCAAATATACCTTTTCTGACTTTATATTTTTTAAGCCTTTACTATTTTTTTAAATTAATTCAACTTGACTGGCTTTTACACTTAATAAAGTAGCCTAATCATATTTTCTGTCATAACTAGTTGCCTATGTTTCTGTTACCTTATTTGATATATTGTGCTTTTCTTACATTGCTATTTATTTTTTTATTATTCACATTATTGAATATACTCTTATGTTTGGTATGATCTTTCTGGGAAATTTAGAGAGTAAGATCTCTTTCCTTAATTCTATTGTGATTTAATTCTATTTGTGATTATCACCAAATTTTTCAAACTTATATTGTCATGATCTGTAACAGAGCAAGATTTTTAGTTTTTGACTGAGTCAGCATTTTGTGCAACCCTACCGCACCCCACCTTAATCTTTGCTTTATAAACTCTGACATTGATAAGTCCTTTCTTTTCTCTCCCTCTTCCCTATTTTCTCCCTTTCTTCTTTCCTCTTTTAAGTATTCTTATTTTCTCCCTTTTAACTTCCTCTTTTAACTATTCTATAAAGATGAAACAAACGTAGGGAAGTTCACAACCAATCTAGATAGCACAGTTAAATAACCAAAAGCAAATAGAGAAACTATATATCGTTATGATAACCATCCAGCCAGAAGCCCAGCTCATGGGCCAATCAGAACCTCCTCCCTAATCACCAACATTTAATCAGCACCCTAACTCAGAGTAATCACTACCTAGATGTTCTTTATCATTTTCCCACTCGAGCATGCCTTTTCTAAATAGTATTGTTATCTTTTCCTGCTTTTTGAACTTGATATAAATGAAATTGTACCCTCTGTAGGCTTCTGTATGTTTTTAATTTAACGTTATACTTTGAGATTCATCCATGTTTTAGCCTGTGATTTTAGTTTGTAGTTTCCAACAAGACTTCTGCTTCATCTTTGTATTTATTCCTCTGTATGAAACTTGCCTTTTTCTTCTGATTGTTTTTGAAATTCTTCTGTTTGTCATTGGTGTTGAACAAGTTGATTATCATGTACTTGGTTATAGTTTTCTTTGTTTTTTGTGCTTTGGGGTTGTAGAACTTCTTGGCCATGTGGGTTTACAGTTTTCATCAAAGTTTTGAAAATTTTCAACTATTTTTACTTCAAATATTTTTTCTCTCCCTTTCCCATCTTGCCTTCAGAGATTTCAATTTATGTATATTGGAATTGGAATCACCTTTCACGTTCTTCTGTAGCTCACTGATGATCTTTTCATAGTTTTCAGTCATTGATTCTCTGTGTTTCAGTTTGGATAGTTTCTATTGCTACATCTTCAAATCCACTAATCTTTTCTTCTGCAGTGGCTAATCTGCCATTATTCCCATCAAGTGTAATTTTCATCTCCAGAAATTCAATTTTGGGTCATTTTATATCTTTAATGTCTCTAGTTAACAGAAACAGTCCTTCTTTTAGCTTTCAGAAGATGTGAAATACAATTATAATACCTTTTAACATGGATTTTCATATTAATTATGCTATCTGTGCCATTTCTGAATTGATTTACATTAACTGATTTCTCTCCTGTTATAGGTCATACCTTCCTGCTTCTTATCAAGAATTGGTACCACTGATATTTATTTAGGCTTATACAATAATTAGTATTTACTTTGCTTATAATTCTTTTCATTTATTCCTTCTAGTATATTTGTGAGAGACTTTATCATTCTCTCCTCTCTATTTGTTCCCTTCCTTCAGTGTTTGCCATCAATTTTTTTCTCTACTGTTTTTATTTTGGATATATTCTTCCAACCTAAATTATAGTTCACAAATTCTTTTTTATTTGTGTCTAATATGTGGTTAAACCATGAATCTATTCATTACATTCTTCATTTCAGTAATGGCATCTTTCACTTCTAGACTTTCTTTTCTTTTTTGTTTATGTTGTTTTGTTTTGTTTTGAATTTCCAGTTCTCAGGTAAATTTTTCAGTCTTGTCTTTATCCCCTGTACTAGCAGTCAGAAAATTTATTTTATACTTTATATGCTTTATTTATATACTACCTGTACTTTATTTATATACGTTTTATATTTATTTTATAATAACTCTAATATTTTCAGCCCCAAAGGGCCTGTTTCTCTTGACTGTTTTTTATGTTACCTTGTTTCATTTGGGGGGAGGCAGTGGCTATTTTTTTTGTATGTGTGTGCTGCACATTATGTTTAACAATAGTTTTTGTAAACGGTTTGACACCTACAATACT
Source organism: Cryptoprocta ferox (assembly GCA_028646485.1). Lineage (NCBI taxonomy): Eukaryota > Metazoa > Chordata > Mammalia > Carnivora > Eupleridae > Cryptoprocta > Cryptoprocta ferox. The sequence goes on along the minus strand of CM053576.1, from coordinate 39,211,909 downwards.
CTTTTTTTTCCATCTAATAAATGTTTTACATTTGTTTTTCTTAGGTGCCTACCAGGACTAGCATTCTGGGTTGGTCTTAGTTTAATTTGAGTATTGAGATGATTCAAAGAAGGGCACCAGTCTTTCAGAAAGCTGGTCTACTATGGGTTCATTTTTTTAACTGGGGTACATATCTTTGGAGTTTCAACACAAAAACTGGGGGGGTTACCATGGTCCCTTGCTCTTGTTAACGATGGGATTTCAGATACCTTTATAGAATCAGCAAATGACCTAAGATAAAAACAGCTTCAAATTCTGAATTCACATCTCCGGATATTTATTTTTTCCCCAGAACCTACTCTGACAATTTGTCATTATCTTGTTAGCTCTCTGTTGCCTTTAAACAAACTCCATAATTTTTTTGTTTGTTTGTTTTTTGTGTGGGTTTTTATTGGTGTAGGTTGTCTAGTTATCTTCAGTGACAATATTACTCTAAATTATTTAGACTTTCATCCCTGAGAGCAGAAGTCTTTCCTTTTTCTTTCTCATTTTGAAACAACACAGTATAATTTCCAAAGATAAAAGCAAAAATTTAATTAAGATATTCTGATACTAATTTTGAAGCAATTATTTCAACGTTTTCATACATTTAATGAGTCTCTTATCATATAGTCATTTCCAAGTGAGCCTTTCTCAGTCTTGGCTTTTTCCTTCCTTTCTATATTTATTATTTTTGCACAGGATTTCTGTTAGTTTATTCAGAAAGGATACTTGAGTGGTGTATTTTCTTAATCTATGTATTCCTGAGAAAATATTACTCTTGACTTCATGTGTGAATAATGACTTCACTAAATATAGAAACTGTGTCCTTTAGAGCAATGGAAATGTTACTTCATTTCATCTAGTATTTAGAATTGTAGAAGAAGAAAGCTAATGCTAATCTGATTTTGGTGACTTTGTTTGTAACCTGATTTTGATTTTCCTATATGCTTTAAAAGCCCTTTTTAAAAAATCACTTATCTTCAGAAATTCCATGAGGCTTTGCATATTTCTGTTCTTATTTGAGTTTTCAGTGTCTTGGCCTATAAATATGTGTACCCTTGTGTTTTGGGTGGAGGAACTGGTTTGCATTAGGAAAACCTTTTTTCTGTTATTTTGCTAAAGATTGTTTCATTTCTGTTTGTTCTAGTCTCTCTTCTTGGTATTCTGAGGATATGTAGATTCAATCTCCTCAATCGATTCTCTCTGTGTCTCACATTTATTCTCATTGTTATCATATCTTCATTTCTGTAGTTGCAAACCCAATGCCTATAGAGTATAGGCAGGCAGTGAAAATAAATAAATCCAGCCTGGTACAAAAATAAGTGATGGGGATTGTGGAGAGCAAAGTTCCCTTCCAAACTTGGCAGGTACCAATCACTTGATATTCATAGCTAATAAAATATAACCAGATTCCATTCTTGCCTCAGAAAAACTAAATTTTTTTTAATGTAGTATTTCTCAGTGGAAAAAAATGAAAAAGGGGCTCACAACTTACCACTGGGATGATCTTGGTCACACACAGAATGATCTGTTACTTCATTGTCTTTTGTAATACTGTCATCCTTTGCAGAATCTGACACAACAAACAAGCAAAACCTCTAGTCAGCATTTTTTAAGCTTATTTATTTATTTTAAGAGAGACAGAGAGTGCATGTGGGGGAGGGGCAGAAAGAGAGCAGAGAGAAAGAATCCCAAGCAGGCTCCTCACGGCCAGTGCAGAGCCCGATGTAGGGCTGGAACCCACAAAGCCATGAGCTCATGACCTGAGACCAAACCAAGAGTCAGATGCTTAACCGACTGAGCCACCCAGGTGCTCCTAGTCAGCATTTTTAACTAGGAAGTAGAGCAGCTTCCAGCACTGACATGATAGCTCTATCTTTGGGGAATGGAATTTATTTATTTTTTTAAATATCATTAAAACACCTACATATTTTCATCAATAAATAAACTGTTGCTAAAGTACTGTATAATATGTTTGTACAAAGTTTACAAGGGAAAAGATGGTAGAAATTTGATTGGGTCATCTTTTTGCAACAAAGAAGAAAATATAAGCAGGCTTTATGTATTAGTGAAAGTCTTTGGAGAATTGTGCAAAAGGATATGAAAGGAAGGCAAAGTAGAGGAGATTAAAGGAACATCAGTTTTAATGTTCTTAATGCTTCCATTACTGCAATTGTTCATATATGGGAGCCTTGAGTCCTTGAAAAAGCCAGATGTAGACCTTTGAAATCCAGTTGTAATTAAGGTCATCTTCCTGAGGAACCCTACCAGTAGAACAATAGCAAAGGAGAATGCAAACCTTCTGTTCTACGCAATTTCATCCTCTCCCTTGTATAGCATATTTAAATGTGAAGTCAGCATAAGTTCATCTTCTTTTGTTATATGATATACTTACAAGAAATAACATGGCCAACTAGATTTCAATGACTATGGACCCTTGCAAGACTACACAGGATTCCTTGTTGGATATTTGAGGCCTCTCTGTTGGCTCTTTAGAAAGCCATTGGAAAGAGCATGTGGGTGTGTCAGCAGGAAGACAGAAAGTAGGTCTTTCATTCATTCCACAAATATTTATTAAGGCCCATCTTTGTGCCAGACACTTCTTGAGGATGGGGGGTCAATTGTAATTGACTCTGCCCTCCTAGAGGTTACAATTGAGGGCATATTTTTCATGCAGTTAAAAGGGTGGTAATCTAAAGATATCTAAAAGCCATGAGCTAATCTCCCATGCATATGGCCACGGAGAAAACTGGGGATGGGAGACTGACACATCTATTACAAATGGGTTCTCTACTGAGTTCACATTGCTCCATTGAGTTGCAACTCTAAACAGAGCTGAATCTCAAATAAAGCATTTTTTCTTTGTTTCCTTATTCCTTTTCCCTCTCTCCTTCCCCACACTCAGAGATAGTTTTAAACAATACGGTTTAGAATATTATGAGAAAGTTTGTTTCTTGAACCTGCCACAAGCAACATTTGATGGACAAGTGAGAAACCTGGGTAGTTAACATCTGATTCAAATTTAATAACCAGCGAAGCAAGTATACACCCAAAGTGTATGATTTTAATTAACTGCAAATAATTCCCCCAAGGCAAATGTTTAATTATCTGCACAGCTTCTTATTTCTTTCTGAGACTGACAATAAGTTTCAAAGTCCAAATTTGGAAGCAAAACTGAGCATAGACACATTTTCCAAAGAGTTTTCTCACTCAAGTAAAATTGTTTTAAACCAGTTCCCATTAAAACATGCTTTTTTAATTTTGGCTCTAACATGTGGATTACAAAAAAATACTTTCTTCCACATTACCACTGAAAGTGAACAATGATTTTAAAAAGGTACTGTATGAATCAGGCTTGATTTTAATTTTGGAAATTTTATTTATTTACAGAAAATGGCATCATTTGATACGTAGTCTTGGGCAACACTCATTTCCCTCAACATTAATGTTTTAAGATTATCCAAGATCTTGCATGTAGTTAAAATGTATTTGTTTACACTCTACAATTCATAATGCTTTATAATTTACATAAACATTATGTTTCGTGCACTAAATATTATATAAGAAATGTCTTTTAAAAAGTGATTTACATTGAGTTTATTGGTTTATGGTCTAATGATTCACATATGATGGATGATAGTATTTAAAAAATGAACCTCTATCACCAAAATCTGTGTATCTAGCAAATTAATTGAACTTTCAGTTTCAATTTCCTTGGAGAGTTATTTAAACATTGCTAAGGTGCCTTCTGATCTTACGTGCTCTAATCTATATGTAACACATTTCATTGAATCCAAGACACCCTCAATTGTTATTTTCACTATTATGTAGAATTAGAAAAAAGATGCTACCAAATGAACTATAAATAACACACTATTAATTTAAGAATGCACTCTAATTTCAGAAATAAAATATATAAAACACTATATCTATCTATCTATCTCCTAGAACTACATTCTGGGTATACACAAATATAAGTCTTTATGTGATGGCAAGGATTTTCTATCAACATGACCCATCACCGAACCCACAAGTTAATTTTGGTTTGTATTTGAAATGGTTGCACCTCCACATACAACAATAAAGCAGGTTGAAAGCTGTAGGATGATGGTATCCACACATACCACGTGGCCATGAAAGACTGTTTTCCTTGCAGTTTCTCTTTCAAAAGGGCTATTTGAATTCCTAGTCACATGAACCTTAGCAAGACTGGATGTTGAATGTTTTAATCATAGATCCAATTATGTTATACTTAGTTGGGGTTTTGAAATGACAGTGGAGTTTTTGTGTCTAGAAGGTGATGAAAGTTGCACTGTATATGTATAAAAATATTACTCATAATGAAAAAGAAAGAAAATATATCTAGTATACATGGTCACTAAAAAAGGGTATTATTTCCGTGTAAGTTCTATAAACTCCCCTGAAAACTGTAGTGATAAATACTAAATTCTTGCAGTACCTTGGATTCATCTCATTTAATTCTAAAAATTATCATGTGGTAATGTTCAAAAAATGTAAAAATGTAATTCTGAGATTCAGTCAAAGCTATTTTAATAGCAGAGAAGTGGAATTAAATTTATATGTAGATTCTGACTTTCAAAATCTTTCAGGTCAATGTTCTATTAGAAAATTTTTTCAAGTGCAAATATTAAGTTGAATATTCAAGCCAAAGTTCTGAAGATAGATTATCTTTTAAGACTAACAAGAATAAAAAGATATACTTTCATAAATTAAAACAAAATCTCCTCATTTATGAAGTTGAAAAGATTTAAAAGAATATTTAAGATAGATTAAAATTTAAAAAAACATAAAACAGAAATTCTAAAAGTAGGTCATTTTTAATGCAGTCAATTACACATGTCTGTACAGACCAGTACATGTATAGATTGAGGATGTGATGGTAAATGATGAAACTATTGAATTTTTAATAAACATCTAAACTATAAATCAAAATAGATGCTATCTCTTTTGAGAATGTCCCCTTAACAACAAAAGTTCTTAACTAAGGTTAAGAACTTAATTCTTAACCCTTGAATATAATCTAGGGGTCCACAAACCTTTTTGAAATGATATATGAAATGTGTACATATATTGTTATTCATTTCTCTAGAAGGAGATTACTTCCATCATACTCTCATAGGGACCCATGAACCCAGCAAGGTTAAAAATAACTACAGAAATTTACACTTTAATGCCAGTGACACTGCTATTTTACAAAAGATTTTTAAGATTATAATTGAGAATTATCTATAGAACTTGATGCCCGCTCCATGAATTTATAAGTGATGTCTCTTCTTGAATTCTTAAGGTAGATTTGACTTGAGGAAATAGCCAAAAAACATACACAGATGTGTTTAATAAATGAAGAGGGCAATCCACTGGTAAATGACATTTTGCAACAAAATTAGAAATGACTATAAAGTACAAAATGGAATGATGATTCACAGTCTTTGAAAACATTTTCAAGTCAGGAGATGTGCAAAATCCATCTAGTGAAAAAGGTAATCCCTGACTACTATTTAGAGTTGCGGCAGGAGGTCGTGTTGGTGTAAAAGTTCCAAGGAGTCTGAACAAAATAAATGCTATTTGCAAACACCTATGCCTGAACTATTTGCTTTGTAGCATGTAAACACTCAACAAGGTAGGACTCAAGGTCCTACCTTGATGCAAAAGTTGCATGGAAACACATTACCTGGATTTCCTCTGATTCTTGTAAACTGTTTTGATTATTATATGAAGCAAAACATTTATCCTGGCCTGCTTGTTTGAATCGTTGGTTTATTATGTAAAGCAATTAGAATAAAGTAGTTTTTCCTCCATCTGAATGGTGTGTTTATCTGCAATAAACTAGAGTCTTCATAGTCGATTATGGTCTCACTGAAGCTTTGCAGTGACTATTCTTCTGTACAGGAAAAATATATCCTGCAATACATTTCCAGAGTATTCAGATGGCGATGACCTCAACTGTACTTGGTCTCAGTGTAACTGGATATACAAGGCTGATCTATATTTACCTGAAAAGTAACTGGGTCCGTAGGACAGGTGATTGCCCTGAGCACTGGGAGGCCAGAATGAGCTATGGTCAGTCATTTGTCTTCATTATGCAATCATTAACCCCCATTAAAAGGGGCTAATCATTCCCAGAGTTACGGAATCCGGGTACTAAGTCTCTGAGGCACGGCTGAAAAAAACACCATCATGTACCACTAACTTTGTTTCTATTAGAAACCACATGCCAAATTTGTGTGTAACTTGTGTAAATCAGCTGATTCCTACATTGGAGGTGGTATTTTTCTGCAGGTTGTTTTTGAAAATAAAAGCAAGGAAGAGAATCAATCCCATCAGATGGACACTGGCTTGGGGTTGTGATTCTAGATTTACAACAACATGCTTTGTAACTCTAGGAAAACCCATTCACCTTACATAATCTTGGTTTCTGCACATAGGAACTGAGTGCGCTGAACCAGGTACTCTCTCTAAACACCTTATAATGCTTATCTGTTGATGTGTCCAAATTATCTCTTTGTTCTGACAACACCTCTCTGTAAATGTTCAGGCTTCCCTCATTATTTGCCTACCTGAGTTGGGCTGTTCTCACTCTGAGAGTTTTACTATTTATAAAATAAAGGTTAATGGTGGGGGAAGTAGTACCATGTGACGTCGGTGTCACACTGGCCATCGTTAACTCTGTGAGTCGACAAAGAATCATCACAATGTCTAATAGAACAGCTGGACATGAGGCCAGGCTGGACAATGATGGAAAAAGAAATGCTTAATTACCCTTTTCCATCAAGTTAATTTTTCCCCCTTGGCAATGTAAACAAAGGCAAATCTGCTCTTGTTTCCAGTTGTGTGTGACCTGCTATCCTTGACCTCCATCCTTCAGATTCCTTTCTGATCTTGCTTCCTGCTCTTGCTAAGTCTTGCATAGCAGAATTTCTTGATATCCTTTTTTTAAAAATCTGACCAGGCCACAGGCATGAGAAGTAGCTATGGTTCTAGGTGTAAATTGACTTGGAATTTTATTAAAATGTTCATCTATAAATCAGAGAGTGTTTTATTTATACTTCTTAATTCAATCTGATAATGAAAAGTCTTTGAGAGAACATTACCTGTAGGAGAGGTGATGAGGGCTTTTTGGGTCCTAACTCTGAGCAGAGTCACAGCCTGACAGCTGGCCCCTACTTCTCAGTTACTTTATTTCATGGGGAAGTTGAGGCAGTAGAGACAGTCTATCTCCAGATTCATAAATGCTTCAGCTTCTGGGCTCTGGTTGTTTTTAGCCAAATGCTTGGGTAGTGTGGCTGGGACATCAGGACCCCACACTGCTGACGCCAGACATTTTCCCTACATTACTAATGGACTGAGTCAAAACTCACCTCATTGGAGCACAGCCTGTCTTTTTTCTCAAGTGATGTAAAGAGACATATTTGGAAACTAAGGTAAACATTTGGACCTTTCGTGGAAGTTACTAGTTTTCTGTGAACTTCAAAGACCTGGATGATTTCTCCTTAGCACCTATTTGTTCCTCACATCTCGAAGGATCCACAAGTCAATCCAAATGAAAATGGATGTGTCCAGTTTTTTCAGTTTTTTTTCAATGTCCCCCTGTGCTATTGAATGCAATTCTAGAATATGAAGAGCTGCAGAGTGGTTCACTTTGTGGATCTACCATAAGCTATTTTACTATTGCCTCTATTCTTGGACAATCATATTGTATCCAATTTTCCGCCATTCTAAATAATCCTATGATTTTGTGATATTGGATGCCCCAAAGGTGGGTTCACTCCACTCTTCTTTACTTTACCTCTTCCCAGTCCATTCCTATTTCTGAGGTGTAGATAGCTTAGATCTCTCTATACCTAAGCCTTATAATAGACCATGCCCCACCAATAGCCCATTGGGATACTTCTGAGATAGCAATGGATGGTTCCAGGAGATTGGCTCCTTTCTGAGACTCTGAGTGAGGGCATTCTTTCCTTGGATGAACCAGAAGTACCCAACGGCTAATCCCCAATGAGAGACTCTCCAAAGGATTCAGGAGATAAAACTTTTTTCCTCACCTCTTTGGGGGGCAATTCTGAATATACTTTACACTTCTTAAAGAAATGGAGCCCCGGTACCCCTTAGCAGTAACCTGCTCATTAATGTTTTGGCTGTCTTCCTCTCCCTGACCTACTTCCTTATGCCTCACCTGTGCTTCCTGGGACCGCCTCTCAAATAAACCCTTTGCCCCTATATCCTTGTCTCAGAATTTTGTTTTTGGAGAACCCAGACTAAGATAGCCAAGATATTCACCATCAGTCTCTTGGCAGAGATTCACTGAAAGAGAAGGGAGGAGCCACAGCCATGGGTGGGGTGGGACAAAGAAGCAAAGTGAGCAACTTGGAAGAGGGAAAGAAGGTAGGAAGTCTTGGACACTCCTTGAGTGGACAACTCTTTGAGGAGTTGCCTGAGTCTCTAGAGGAGCTGCCTGAGCTGCTGTTGTCTCCAGATCATCCAGTTCTTGGAGATGATGAAATGGTTTCTTCACTCGCTGATTTTCCTACGAATCGAAGTCATCCCATTGTGTGTTGCTTCTGTACAGCTTATTAGAGTTTGACTTTACTTCCTTTGTAGTGTTTGCGAGTTTATGATCTAATCTTAATGTGTACATGTATACTTCAAACATTTCTAAAGTGCCTTTTACAAATGGTACTTTTAGAAGTATGGTGTTCTTTTAGATACATTTTTTAAAACACTCATCATTTTAGGTATTTCAAATGTACAGCACTCTCATGAACCTTGTACAGAGATTGAAAAATACCAAACCAAGAAACTTAGAGAAAGTTAAAGAGGGGAACAGCCTGGTCATGCAGAATAAAACAAGTTCAGTAGATTTCATTTCCAGATATGACCCTGGTGGGGGAAAAATCAGGTGACATCTGGTATTACAGGAAATGGGGTGTGTAGAGGCATTTGTATGATGAAGGCAATGTTTTGCCTCATAAACTGAGAAAAATGTGTTAAAACAAAATACTGCAAAATGTGATTTTATGAGGACCTTGGGAAGTATACTAAGGATTAGCTCAAAGTGGTATTTTTTTATTTCCAGGAAGAAATAGTAGTTAGATAATTTATTTCAATCCACTAGTATTTTACACTAGATTTAACTGTGAGTTCTAGAAATTATTATAATTGTTTTTTCTAATGTATTGACTGACTATATCAGTCTGCTTGGGCTGCCATAACAAAATACCATGGACTGAGTGGCTTAAACAACAGAATTTTTTTGTAATAGCTCTGGAAGCTCTGGAAGTCCAAGATCAAGGTGCTGGCTCATTTAGTTTCGGGTGGCGGTGTTCTTCCCGGTTTGCAGAAGGCTGCCTACTTGCTGTGTCCTCACATGAATCAGCGTGTGTGCATGGAAAGTCAGAGATGGAGATCTCTCTTTCTCTTCTTAATAAGGCCACCACTCCCATCATGATGGCTCCACCCTCATGACCTACTCTAAAGCTAATTACCTCCCAAAGGCCCCACCTCCAAATACCATCACGGCAGGGGCTCTGGCTCAACATATGACATTTTTGTTTGGGGAGCACGCAAATGTTCCCTCCATAACACTGACGTGCATTTCGGGACATGTATCTTTGGATGATTCATTTAACTTTTGAATGTTGGCCATTCACGTCGGTATCCCTGCTGCACAGCAGAACAAAGTCTCAACATGGATGTGGAGATGGAATTTTCTCTAAATGCGTGGTTCCCTTTCCCCATCTCCATTCTCTCGAATTAATTTTCGCTGATCTTAAACTGCATCAAGCAATACTGTTTGAGCAATAAAGCAGCGATGAGGGACTCTGGGGTGATACCCAGAACAAGAACCGGCATTCCTATCAGCTAATCAGAATGGATGTATCCACTGGGAGAGGGTCCTGGAGTCTGCTGCCTTGTCTGGGATGACACGATGGTAGTGAGAATTACTTGCAAAGAGGGGAGTTTAGTCACTGTTTGCCAAACACCATGTAAATATTTTGGCATTTTACAAGCACTTGCAGCAGTACCAGAGTGTACTGGTAGATTATCAGTTCTGCTGACAGAACAGAACTATATTGATAAGTTTCCAAAAAAGATAGTGAGAATGGTTTCATAACCAATAGTCTCTGATGATCTCATACTGGTGGAAAGAATGAGAAGTAGCTTTTCTGTTATAGACCGAAAGACTCTACAATGTAAGGACTGAATAGTTCTCAAACACACATTTGTGGTCACATGTTATTTTGTGGCCTTACCTGATAAAGCACCACAGCACATAGAATCAGTGAAAACTTTAGGTTTGCCTCTGTCTGGAATACAGCACCCTATCCAGGCCAGCATCACAATCCTGCCCCTTTGCTATGCCCACACTATTCTACTGTTCCCTACGTCACTGGTAAGGAAAACACATCTGGTCAGGGGAACTGGGGAGTAGATGAAGCTGACGGCCTGATGGCTGTCTGTGCTGTGAGCTGCAAGGGGACACCTTCTATTCCACTCTGTCACTCATTGTTCCTAGAGAAGCATGCCATTCTTTTGGGACTTGAAACTTCTCTCTTTCAGAACTTTTAAAAATGCAGATTTCCTTGGAAGGACCCTGCTTGAGGCCAGTTTGCTGTAAGCACTTAATAATCAAATGCTAGTGATGGGTCTGTTGCTAGCCAGAATAAGAAAGGACGGCACTGAGCAGAAACCAACAGTGGGGGAGGATCTAAATGAAACAGAGGATACAGGAGAGCATCAAGGCAGCTTATGTTTATCCTCTAGCTCAGACATGTACTAAACAGGTCTCTTTAAGGGGGAAATCTCTATTTGTTGTTTAAGAGAGGCAACAGAGAGAGAGGGGGCTGCTGAATTACAGTGTATTTTATTTCCATTACTGAATACTTTCCTAAAAAGTTGTACTCATGGGTGCCTGGGTGGCTCAGTCAGCTAAGCATTCAACTTCAGCTCAGGTCATGGACTCACGGTTTGTGAGTTCAAGCCCCATGACTCTCTGCTGTCAGCACAGAGCCCCCTGCTTAGGGTCCTCTGTCCCCCCTCTCTCTCTACCCCCATCCACTGATGCACTCTCTGTCTCTCAAAAATAAATAAACATTTAAAGAGTTAAAAACTTACTCTTTAAAAATTGTGTTCATAGTTTTTGAGGAGAAAAACACCTGGAATTCTTAACTTTTCATTGAAGATAAATATACATAAAGAAAAGTGCAAATTTCAGAGTATATGCCTTGATGGATTGCCACAAATTGAACACTCTTGTATAACTAGCATGAGCTCAAGAAACAGAATACATCCAGTGTCCTGGCAGCTCTGCTTCTCCTCCGTTTCAGCCACTACCCTCCCTCTGAAAATCACCACTCAGACTTCCCACAGCATTTATCAGCTGTCCCTATTGTTCAGACTTTATATAAATGGAATGGTACACAATACATGCTCTTCTCTCTTTGGTTTCTTTCACTTGACATTCTGCTGGTGAAATTCATTCATATGGTTGCTTGGGAAAGTGAATTTTAATTGCACTATGAAGGCTGGCTAAGTCAATGGATCCTGTGGTGAATCTTATTGGAAGAGTAAAAATCATGTTTTTTTTTTCTCTTTGCAAACATCAAACATTCACTGCTTCCCCATACTTTGCCATCAACTTATTATTTCCTTACTAAAGTGGTTCTTAAATATTAGCGTGCACTGGGATCCCCTGGAGGGATTTTTAACACATGGGCTGTGGGGCCCCTCCCCCAGAGTGTCTGATGGTGTAGGTCTGGGGTGAGGCCTGAGAAATTGCATTTTTAACAGCTTCCCAGGTGATGCTGATTCTGCTGCTCCAGGGACCAAACTAGAACCACTGCTAGAATATATTGAATTTGTTAAACAAAGCCCCATCTGTGTGCATTTCTCCTCTGCATCTAAGTCAACTTGCATTTAGAGCAAGATTTTTTTTTAATTAGTATCCTCATGTGGATTGCCCACAGATTTTCCATTGAAGGGAGAGCAGCATCTCATATGTGGGAGGGAAGCACAGTTCTATGAGTGGCCAGATCTGCATTATCCATATCCATACGTGAAAATGGGGGAGCCATTTCAGAGCGTCTCCTTTTCAACATTGGATATATTGGATCTTACTGCTAAAAATCTGAAACTCCTTGCAGCTTTACATGTAGCCAGAAAAAATAAAAATCTGCCCAAGTGTCAGGAAAAGGCCATGTCATATCACTGCTGCTTGTATCAAATCCTGCAGGCAAGAGCTCGTAAGGAACAAAGCGTCAAGACTAAAAGTGATAAAACATCACTACAACATGTTTCTTCTCAAGCCAATTCTACATACTGTCCAATACATTAGCCACCAGCCATATGTGGCCAGTGAGTCCCTGCAATGTGGCAAGTCTGAATGACACTATATATAAGTACAAAATATGTACCTGAATCTTACAGACTCTGTACAAAAAAAGGATGTAAAATATATTAATATTTTTATATTGTCTTCATGATGAAATTATTATATTTTAGATATGTTTGTTAAATAAAATACATTATTAAAACAATTTTCACCTTTTCCTTTTTTCTTCCTTTAATGTGGCTAGTAGAAAATTTAAAATTACATATGTGGCTCTCATTTGTGTCTCATACTTATCTCTATGGGACAGTGCTATTCTAGAGAACTTAGTATAAGTCTGAATTATACGAATAATTAAAGACATATTTATTTGAAGGCCACATTTATGAAGATGGGAAATCGCAGCTTGCCAAAGGTTGGTCCATCAAAAACTAGAAAATCTACTTGGGCTTATAGAAAAGCACCTGCAAATACTAATAGGGAGAGCTGGGGAAAAGGGTCTAATTAGGTATAATCAGAGAGGATGTTCTGAGAAGGAATTAGAGGAAGAAAGAGAATGATACTTGTATGACGGCCACCACACTAAAAACCTATTTATACTCCAACAATATCTAATAGTTGAAAAATTTTGCCTTATATTGATTTGACCCAAACTTCTTAGCCTGGCATTCGGGGCTCTCCATAATGAGGGCTCTAACTTAGCAACAAATTAAAGAGTGGATGGATGGATCCATCCTGAAGCCAAGTGGATCTACCCATGGTACCTAACATAGGTGGTCTGATGGCCTACTTCCACCCTTTCATGGACGCTCTTCTACTCAATGAGAATAACTTCTTTCCACCTCATTTTTTTTTTTTTGTGCATCTTTCAGATCCCAGTTCAAATGTCATATTCTCTACCTGCATGTCACAGATAATCCCAGGATAGAGAGGCTTCTCAACTCCCAGCTCCTTCAATATGTTTCAGTGTAATCCTTCCTTGGTGCTTGTCTTGCTTTGTCTGTTTTGTTAGCTGTCTTACATGCTAGCTATGTGGCCTCAGACCACTTACCTTACTGCACTATGCTTTACTTCCCTTGTCTGTAAGTGGGATGATAATGGAATTAATATCACAGATATGAGTGGAATGAGTGAAAACATGTAAAGTTCTTCAAATAGAATCTGGTGTATGACAAGGGTTAGATAAGTATTAGCTGCTCCTATTATTGTTGATGTTCATATTGGCTATGTAACTCACATGTGCACATCTCCCCTTTCTCTCTAGATTGTAAATCCCTTAAAGGGCAAGAACCACATTTTCTTCTTTATATCGCAGAGCCTTACAAAGTTAAAAATCCAATAAACATCTGTTGATGGCCATAAAAACACCCATACATTTTAATTGGTGTTTTCTATAGGACAGATTGTGTACTAAGCAGGGATAAAACTAGGAACAACATAGACATTGTCCTTTCCTCCATAAAATTTAAGTTACAGTGGAGGGAGATGGACAAAGGGTGAGTATGCAAAAGATAAAGAGGTTTACATAGTTACAGATAGCAGTAAGTGTTATGACATAATAAACAGGGGGCTGGGATCAAGGTTTAGTGGAGAAGGGTTCCACCTAAAAAGATGATGAGGGAAGGCCATGATGAGCATGAAGCACAGTGAGGGGAGAGAAGGTTTGGTGAGGTAAGAATGGAGGGACACGTAATAATGGTGCACCTTACAGGTTACAGTTAGGTGTTCGTGTTTTACTTTGAGGGAAACATGAAGGAATTATTATTATTACAGGAATTATTACAGGAATTCAAGAAAGAGTGGGCTTTAATCTCTTTATTTTGCTTTGTCTAGTAATGGCAGTAGGCCTTAGGAGCTATCACCTTTTACTTGACTTACAAAATGAGATCATATTCAAGAACAATACATTAATATGGGCATGAGTTTTTGATGTAAATAAGGTTAGCTGCCTCATATAGGGTTCAAGTATATACACTTGACCTTAGACTCATTAAAACCAGCTGTCTGTGTAACACAACTATGTGAAATCCAAGGCCAAATATAATATTTGCCAGTAGGAAAACCAATAAGCAAATTCATGAATCAGAGTTCCGTTTGAGTCTTTATCATGATACCTGCTTATGCATTAGCTTATGTAAAAACCCTGTTGTTCATGACAGATAGCATTTTTGAGGGAACCACTTTAAATCTGATTCTGGAATACTGAAGGATATAAAGAATGAAAACATTATAAAAATTATAGAGGGAGCCTACTGTAAAACAGCATGCAAAAACCCAAACATATTATCATTTAGACCTAGGCATTACTGACTTTAAAATATAGCAGACAACCTCAAATATACTATTGTCCTTGAAAACAGAAATGAGGAAAAAACCCCACATATTTACCACTCACTTTTTCCCTGTGGGAGTAGCTGATAACCCATAAAGCCTTAATAGTGTGTATGTGTGTGTGTGTGTGTGCGTGTGTGTGTGTGTTTCTTAATACAGAGTAGACTTATGGCATAAGGAGAAAAAAAAACAGGGAAACGAGAGACTTTTATTTGTTTACTTATTTTTTCAAAAAGCCTCAAGGTCAAGTGTATTCTTTTGTCTTCAATACTTGTGTTGCCCTGGGCTAGTTACTTATCCTGAATCTTGGTTGCCTCGTTTGTAAAATCAGGGAAATAAAATAAAAATAGTAATGATGATAAGGATTAATAATAATAATACTACCACTCATCTCTGGGAGACACTGGGTAGCTGTTCAACAAATCTTAGTCACGTAAGAAAGAGAAACTTTCAGGACTGAGGAAGATTTCTCTTGCAGCCAGGCGGGGCCGGGCGAGTGAGTTCTGGCCAATAGAAAGTGGGCAGAAGTGGTACATGCCACTTTTAGGCCAGGCCATAAAAAAAAAAAACCTGCTGTGTAATCGTTTCTCTCTTCTACTTATTTGCCAACTGGATATGAAGACTCAGGACAACCTGGGGCGGGGGGCACAGGCTGGAACTCACAAGCCTCCATCAGCTTGAGTCCTTGAACGACAGGAACTCAGCCTCCCACTGTGGATTTTATGCAGATGAGAAAATAAATTGTGTCAGTTTGACACTGGTGTTATAGCAGCTAGTGTTACCTAACTCATAGTCCATCTAAAAGAGTTACTGAAAGAATTAAGTGAGATTATATTTGGGCACTATATTTGTCTGATTGCCATTATTATTCAAATCTTATCTAGTTAGGACCTGTGTACAAAGCTCTTAGGACACACAATTTCTTTATAAATCAGGAAGTATTTTCAAAATAGAGGAAGACATTAGCAAAGATGATACGGTATGACAAAAGATATTTTGAGGGTGAAGGAGAGGAATATAATTATTACTTTTTACATCTCCCCTCCATTTTTTTCTTCTTGAAAAACTAGCAGAGAGCTTGTGGAAACAATAGTCAAATCTAGTTTCCCATGGGGTGATAGCTTATGCTCAGGAAGAAGATTTTTTTTCTTTTATTATTTTTCTCCCACAAATCATATTATGTGGTCTGATAAGATAAGATCTTTGTAGTCAGAATTGTACTTAAAAACCCAGGGCATATGGTCACCTTATGGACCATAAGCAAATTCCTGGTTTCTTTACATTTGACAGAAAAGGGAGATTGTGGAGTAGGTAGTATGGTTCAAAGAGGAAACGCATTAAGTAGGAGGAGGGGAAAGGCATTAAAGATGGAAGAATTGATGTTTCACGGAATAACGTGGGAGCAGAGTCTGATGTGTTCTCTTAGCTCGACCTTGGGAGAAGTGCTAGGGAAGAGTTTGGGAGGGGCTCTGACCATGGAAAAAGAAGGCCATCCAGAAGAGGAAGGCAGACGTGTGCAAAGGTTTGCCTGAGCACCTCCTGCTCAAGCAGGTTGGTGTTTACTTTCCTGGTTGTTTATCTTCCTGCAATTGAAAAGATGGATTAGAGAAACCCAGTGCCTGGTGCTGACAGTGGTCTTAAGTACGTAGTTGTCTACTCTGAGGAAGAGTCAACAGAAATGTGTCTTATTACATAGTTAGGATAGAGTGACTGAGGGAATACTTAGAATTGATTCTGCTTCAAAATGTGGTTGGCACTGAAAAAATTTATAGATGGGTTAAGTAAACTGAAGGAATTTAATGGCTTTTGAAACATGCCTTTTGAAAGACATAAGTCTGTCAGTACAACAGAAACATCCTAAATCATAGATCAAACTAGGAGAAATGTTGTCTTGTACAAATTTATTTGGGTCTCAAAACACATTGTGTGTGCACACGTGTGTTGTTTTGTGTATGCATATGTGTATGTGACTGTCACTGTCCCTTCGGCCTGTCTTTCCACTTTAATTTGACCCATCTGGTGCAAAATATCAGGGTAAATTTCTAAATGAAATAGGAAGACAAAACTTTCATTAAACGCCAACAATGCTTGTTAGGAAACCTTGTCTTTGTACTTGATTAAAAAACCTTTCCAGCCTTCACCACTAGCTAGCCAATTATTCCTTTCTTTTTGTTAAGGAATGCAGCAGTTCTGAGACATTCTTTGTCTTTCTCTCTGACTCTCTGTCTCTTGCAATAAATATACCCCCCCGGGAACAGTGGTGGAAAGAATGGATGGCAACAAATATCATTAGGAATGAGGCAGAACAACATATTTCTGCTCATGAAAATATCTATTGTCAAAAATGATGATAGGCTACATCCTTTTCTGTAACTTGGGAGAATGTTTTCTCAATAACACTGTACTACCATAAATGTAAGAAACTCAGACCTCATTTTTTAAAAAGTAATTTTATCATTGCTTATTTTGTATTAAATAGTGAGTATGATTTATTGGAATCACAACTTTGTGTTCCTTGTTTGGATAGGATGTGGAATTGTTTCTCAAACTGGGTTTTGTTAGATTTAAAATATTTTACATATAAAAAAAAGGTAAGAAGCAATAATTTGTCTAATAAGATTTGGTCAGTTTCCATGGGAAATGCCATATGCTCCCACCTCACCTTAGCTTCCTGGCGCACATAAGCAGGTTGAAGGCTCTGAGACATCTGTAGAAACTGCTCAACTTGGTCTCACCTTGCAGTTTTGATAATTTTTTGACTGTGGAACTCTTTTTATTGAAAAATGCTTATTAACATCCTGATGAGTGCTATAAAATTGTAAACATGGGACTATCTTAGCAAGAGCCCCACGATGTTGCTTAGGAATGTGAACCGAATTCTTTCATATAAACTTTCTCTTGTGTCTTTGCTCACTTAGAATATGGTCATGTTCCATTGTACATGAATCATTATCAGGACCTCTATTTCTCAGTGAAATCATATCTTATGTAGTGGCCGAAGTACGTATCTTCAAAATTAACGCTGGAAATCCTTTAAGACCCCCTTAAATATTCAGTATTCAGTATTCAGTTTTTAATTCAAATGCTAATGTATATTTCCGTTTTAAAAAAATCACTCCAAAACATTTTTTTTCCTTAACCATGCCATTTATCCCTCTGAAGCTTCCATGAGAAAAGGGTAAGGACATAAAATGAACCCAGAAGTATTCCATGTTTACTGCTAAGCTCTATGTTTTTATTCTATCTATTGTATTTCACTAGGGTATAATTAGGCACAAAATTCTCATGAAATCATACACCACCTCATGACCACTGGAAAATATTGCTTTTCTCCATATAATACCAGAGGTAAAAATTAGTTTCTGTCACTGAAAAATACGTTATCGCTGAGTATGAGAAGGGAGCTGTGGTTTATTTTCTTTCTTCTCATTTTTAGTTTATTTTCTTAATTTTTCTGAGGTACCTTGACGTATACTTTAAGACAACCTCAGTATTTTTTAAATCTTTAATAAATATAAACTTATTCCCTTTATCTAAACTAAAACAAACCTAAAAACGAAACAATTCACCCACTTTTCCCACACACAATCCCCCGCCTCTGGCAACCATTCTGTTCTTTGAATCTGTGAATTCAATATAGCTTGGAAATATTGTGAGTTCAGTTCCAGACCACTGCAATCAAGTGAATACTGCAATAAAGTGAGTCAAATGAAGTTTTTGGTTTCCCAGTGCATATAAAAGTTTTTACACTTACACTGTAGTTTATTAAGTGTGCAATAGCATTATGTCTAAAAAATGTGCATACTTTAATTAAAAAATACTTTATTGCTAAAAACAAAAAGCTAATTATCACTTGAGCTTTCAATGAGTCATAATCTTGTTATTGTTGGAGGGTCCTGCCTCAATGCCTCAACCTCGGTCAAGGCTGCTGATGGGTCAAGGCAGTGGTGGTTGAAGGCTAGGGTGGCTGTAGCAATTTTTAAACTAAGACAACAGTGAAATTTGCCACATGGGTTGGCCTTTCCTTCCACAAACTATTTCTTTGTCACATACCGCATTTACACATGGTAGAACTTTCAAAATTGGAGTCAATCCTCCCCACTCTACCTTTTCCAACTAAGTTTATGTGATATTCTAAATCCTTGTCATTTCAACAATTTTCACATCATCTTCACCAGGAGTAGATCCCAACTCAAAAAAAACATCTCTTTGCTCATCTACAGGAAGTGACTCCTCATCCATTAAAGTTTTCTCATGATATTGGAGCAATTCGGCCACATCTTCAGGCCTCACTTCTGATTCTACTTCTCTTGCTGTTTCTACCACATCTGCACTTACTTCCTCCACTGGGGAGTCCTGAACCAAGTCGTCCATGAGGGCTGGGATCAACTTCTTCCAATTTTGATATGTTGACTTCATAATATAATACTATCATACCTCATTTTACAGAGGAGAAACTGAGGCACAGCCTAAGAAAGTTACTTGAAGTCACACAGCAGTGGTGATGTGTGTGAATCCAAAATAAATTGAGGCTCATAAAGGCTATATGACTTGCACCACAGAACTAAAAATTAGGCCTGTGAATCTATCTGAAAATAGATCTCAGGGATGCTCATACTAATTTAGACCTATTTGGACTTAAACTTAGGTCCAACATTGTATGTTCGACAAAAGGGTTGCAACCCCACTCAAATAATCTCTATATCCTAATCTAACAATTTTGTTTCCAAGTCTCACTCACTTACCAGATCTTTAGAAATATGTCCCAAGAGATCATATAATTAAACTTACTGTTACAAATCTATAATTACAACCATACTTGGTTTTTAAGGAAAAATAATATATATATATATGCTACATTTTAAAGCAACTGCTACATTTTAAACTGTGGTATATAAATATACTTTGAATACCAAGAAGAAGATAAATGGTTTTATCTACTTTTTTACCCATTTAATCCAATTTAAAACATATTTTATCAAAACATTTGAAAAGCTTATTGGAAAATCCTCATTATAAATTAAGCATAAACAACCAGCTTCAATCATAGCAAATAATCCATCTACATTAGCCATTTAGAAGAAGCCTATTTTGTACTCTTATAGGGTAGGAATGTTGAAATGAGAGTGAACAAATAGGGAAGCCTCTGGCTTGAATTTACCTTTGTGTTTTTAGAATATGACATTTTGGGGAAAACTCACTTCTGAGATGGGAGAATTCTGAAAGGTAATTCCCTCTATGGGGACCATTATAGTAATAAATATTTTGGGGAAGTTGCCATGATATTAGAATTATAAGTGGCTCATTTTCTAATATAGGTTGTATATCCAATATTGAGAACCTACTAGGCACAAGTCACTGTGTTGAGGTTGGTACAGAATGGAAAAATGAAGACGTGGTACCTCATTTTAAGATATTACCATTCTAGTGAGTTAGATGATAAGTCGTGTATATAACTAATATTGATACAAGGCACAGGGTAGTTTTTGGACTTGACCAGACAAATTTACAAGAAACTGTAGAAGAGACAGTTCACTCTTGCATAGAATGATATACAATGAAGAAGGGAAAAAATCATGAAAGGTAGAAATGCATGTCATTCCCCTGCATTACCTAGTATGATTCTTGTCATGAAAATATTTGCTCAGATAATTGTTGATGGAAAGAAGGAAAAGTGGGAGAGAAGGGGGATGGGGAGAAGGGGATGATGGAGTAAGGATCATGTAAGGGTAAGATATTGGAAATGAATCCTTGAATCTTGAATAAAACAGATATGCGAGAACAATGGCAGAATGCTGTAGACCAGTGGTGTTGGGGAAATATCACATACGTGAGTTGGGCTACAGAGCAGGGTATATATATATATATGTGTGTGTGTGTGTGTGTGTGTGTGTGTGTGTGTATGCAGGGTTTTGTGGAGGCATAAAACCAGACTATACAGAAATATCATGAATATTATGCAAAAGGATTTGGACTTTATATTTGGTAAAGTATATGGGAGGTTTCTATGCACACATGTCATTGTAGGACCAAGTTAGGGTCAAAGTTGCAGTGTGGACCAAGTAGGTTGGCTCCACACTTCTCCCTCTGCTGCTGCAATTTCATTGCCTACTCAGCTAGTTTAGGTCTCAGCTTTCCCATGCTGCCCTCTGACTATTCTGGACCTACCTGCTTTCTACCCTCCATAGGCAAGGGATATCTCTTGCTCCAAATACATGATGTGGGAAGCAGCATGGTGAGATGAAAAAAGCATGGGCTTTGGGTTTAGGCAGACTTGGTTTCCAAATTCTGGTTCTACCTTTTTGGTTAACGAGACCAGTTACTTAAATTTTCTGAGCCTCAGTTACCCGCAAAATTGGTATAATAATACTGACCTTTTAAAAGTAATGAGATATTTCTTTTCTTTACACTCATTGAACTGGCAAATATTAGAAAGGACAAAAATCACAATTGCCATTGGAAATACCAATTGTTACGGCCTTTTGGGAAAGCAGTTTGGCAGTATCCATTAAAAAAAACATACTCCTCAAAATAGAACTCATACTCTTGGAATCTTTCCCATACAAATAAAAGCACTGCTTATGAGGATATATGGGCAAGGACATCTATGTAGCATTGTTTGTACGGTAATGAAGTGGGAGGAAAGTGCTTGCTCATCATAGGAGAATGGCTGAATAAATTATAGTACTTCCAAGCTATGGAATATCACAAGAGTTTAAAAATGGATGAATTAGATCTACACAAAATGATTCAGAGGCATTTCCACAAAGTTTCGGTGTCTGTAACAAAAAACGATTCAGAAAAGTGTGTAGAATGTGATATGATATTTGTAAAATAAACAAGTATATTTAACAATGGGTAAAAATTGTGAGCCTCCTACTGTGTATCTGGCACTCTTTGCCATGTGTAAATGGATCAACTCATTTTACTGTTCAATATCCTGTGAGGGAGATATTATTACCATTCTCAATTTCCCTATGAGGGAACTGAGGTGCAGAGAATAAATAACTTGTCACACAGGTCACGGTAGGGCTGGAATCTGGACCTCGGAAGTTGGGATCAGAGACTAGACTCTAAATCTGTATATTTTACTCACTGAATAATTGGAAGGTGGGAAGTAAGCAAACAACAAAGTCACATGAAAATCACACATTATATGATCAATTTATGTAACATTTTGTGGGGCTGCATATATTCAGAAAGTGATATGTGAAAGGATGGATGGTCCTCAAAATGTGAATGATAGTTGTCTCAGGATGCTGGGATGGCTTATGTTTTAAAAATTCTATTCCTGGCCCTGTGTTTCTTTTTTGGAAGTTTTTACAATGAATATATATTATTTAAAGAATCAAAAAAAAGAATAAACTCTATTCATTGTAGAAAAGACAGAGATAGTATGCATTTACATATATTAATTGTTTTAATAGAGATGATCATGAACATTTACACAGTGAAAGGATATTCCTGGCCAGTATAGAACTTAAAACGGAAAACAAAGAAATGACTCAAATGGGTAAGTAACTTACAAACATTCATTTGTGAGAATGTACAGTTAGGTGATGTTAGACTATCAGAAGACATGGAAATAATTTCACAATCTATGTTATATTTAAAAGCGAGTTTCAAAATGGTAAGTGTTGCAGAATATCCTAAAAGTGTCTGTTTGTCTGTCTGCATCTATCTATCTATCTATCTATCTATCATCTGCAGCAGTATAGAAACACATTGGAAGTTTATACACCAGCTTATTATATGTGTTTATTTCTGGGATTGAGATTATGGATGATATTTTTCATTTCTTCTTTTGTTTGTTTTTTTTCATATAATAAACACACATTACTATTAAAATAAGAAAATGAATGTAAGCAATAAAAATGTTTTAACCTTTTCCTTAGTAAATAACCAAAAAAAAGTCAGGAATTTATCCTGAGGAACTGATCATAGAGATTTATTAAAATGCATGCACTGCATTTACTTATTATTTATAATGGAGAGAAAACTGTAAATAACAAAATAATCTAACATTAGAACAGTGGCTATGTAAATTGTCAGACAACCATATGATGAAATATTATGTCTCCAATAAAAATCATGCCTTTGAGGAATATTTAAAGACATGGGAAACTATTCATGGTGCACTGTCAACTAAAAAAATCGGAACAGGGACATTTGTTCTAAACAATTTAATCCTTAAAGGGAAAATGATCACAGACTTTTCCCTTTTATATTTTCCTGCATTGTAAAATGTATTATGGGGCGCCTGGGTGGCTCAGTCGGTTGAGCATCCAACTTTGGCTCAGGTCATGATCTCACGGTCTGTGGGTTCCAGCCCCGCGTCGGGCTCTGTGCTGACAGCTCAGAGCCTGGAGCCTGCTTCAGATTCTGTGTCTCCCTCTCTCTCTGCCTCTCTCCTGCTTGCTCTCTGTCTCTGTCTCTCAAAATAAAATAAAGACATAAAAAAATTAAAATGTCTTACAATAAATATGTATTATTCTTATAAGCAGAAAAATAATTATTATGTTAGAATGAAACATAATCTCTTTTGGGGAGATTATATAAATGTAAATATCATGTAAATATCATGTAGATATCAGCTGCTAGCCAACACTACTAAAGCAGTTCACCTCTCCCTAACCCCTACACACAGAAACTTTTCTCTCCTGCTTATGAGTCTTAGGTAACCCTTGTGAAATGAAGAATACATTGTACATAAATGTAAAACATTGAGTACTAGAGACACTCCATACATCTTAGTTCTTTCCCCTTCACTGAGCTGCCAGAGGGCAGCAGCTTTGATTCTACACTTCAGACTCTTAAAATCCAAGAGTGATAACTTGGCTGTTACAGTGTATCCAGACACTCTACCAATGCAGATCTAGGACAGAGGACAGCTTTGTCCCACTTTGGTGAGTAGTGGTGAGGGCCCTTAGTCAGGGGGAGGGTAGACATCAAGAATAGGAAAAAGACTGAAAAAAATTAGACTGCAGAACCCTGAGAGGAAGGTCATGGGTGGTGGGATGCTTTGTTTCTCTGTAACGATTTAGACAAGGAAGAGAAACATGGTCAGGGCCATCTAGAGCCAACACCACTTGGCCGGGCTTACAGGGACCCATTGTAGGGAGCACATATGCTCATCTCTTTCACACACCCAGATCTTACTTTTATATAACTTCATCCTTTCTCTTTTGTTCTTTGCTGGGCTGACTCCTGCTGTAGCTTTTCTCTTATTCTAAAGAAACTCTGACCTCTAGGAGGTCAGAAGCTAGATTAAGGGGTAAGAAATCCTTTCCGAGGATTTATTGCACTTCATAAACACCAAAACAGCAATGATGTGACCTACACAGAGCTCCAAAGGAATACAAGCTTGGGTGTGCATGCACCTGAGTATTAATTGATTTTCCTTTAATATTAATGAGCATATGATTTGGTCTAGTTGACCTTCAAATTCAAATTAGGTACTGATTAAATAATAAGACAGGAGAATGGGAATGTGTTGAAACAGCACTTTTTTTCCTCCAGTGAAGTGCCTTGGCCTTGGCTGTGAGTAAGGATGAGCTATTACTAGTGTTGAGACAACTAGAACAGAGAGTTCTCCTTGAATTAAGGAGGTTGACTAGATCTTAAATAATAGAGATAATAATAATAATAAAAACTTTGCAGCAGTTTCAACCAGAGCACTTGATATTCCTGGCATGAGTTTTACTCCTGTGTTTATGCTCCTGATCATCCGAATGCCTCTTTATTTGTTAGCTTAACATTTGTACTCCTAGGTTTGTTTTTAAGGCTTTAAAGTACAAACCACTGTTAAACAAATAGAGTATTTTTACCAGTAGAGGAAGGGATATACCTCAATAGATAAGTGCGTGCTGTATTTTATAAATATGTTCAGAACTCCTATGAACCTACAGACATTTTCTCACGCCAGCTTTACCTTGGAGTTCATTTCAATTCAGTCCTGGCTGCCGCATCCTTGGCATGCACCACCCTCTTAATGAATTATTCATCAACATTCCTCCTCCTCACATCTCATCCACCCAACTCAACTCCTGCCCACCCGAGGCCTGTAATGAGTCATTGGGAACAGGTGCCTTCGGTCTGTAGCGCACAATCTAGCTCTTGATCCACCAGCCAATCAGTTGTACCTCCTTCTGTCAGCAGCTTGCATCATCAGCAGTTATGTGGGGTAAATGGGCAATAAGCGTCCATTCTCAGTACCCAGTGGGGAAAATGTCTAGAACATTTGAACAAAATCACTGGCACAGAAGATACCCCAGAAGACACTTCCTCTTGAAATTCTGCAACTCTCATATAGCTGTTTTAATGGTTTAAAAATCAAATCTCCCAAACGAATGGACATTAGCCAGCTCATTTTTTTGTTTGCTTGTTTTCAGTCCTTGCACTTTAGAAGACACTAGGTTCCTGGGGAAACCAAAGTTATAAATGTAAATCCAACCAGTCAACAAGCAACATTGGAAATAACTGGTGAGTCTCAAAATCTTTAGGAATTATATTGGAGGGTAGGGAGCAGGGAAAAGAGAGGTGGAGAAAGAGAGAGAGAGAGAGAGAGAGAGAGAGAGAGAGAGAGAGAGAGAAGGAGACCAGCCCATAATGTCAGTGATTACAAAACTCAAGAAGATGCTGGGTCAAGATCAAAATCTGGAACCAAAATCAAGAGAGCAAGGGCTCCTTCAGGACCTTTGGTCAGCAAAAATGTTCTGCCATTTAAACTGGAGAGTGAAATAAGCATTTTTATAAATGATCTTGTAACTGCAGAGCTCATAAATAGCCCAGGTGTCACCAAGAAGGAGATCTATTTCTGCATGAAAGCTAATAATGGTGAATGTTTGAAATGAATCCTCAACACATGTGACTGCCTTTTAATCTCAACTTGACCTCAGTCTTGGAGAATTTCAATGGCAAGGTCATTTCTTTTTCATTCTAAGCAATGTGTATGTCAGTCAAGATGGTAGTTCCCTAAGCATTAGACACTTGGTCTGAGCTTTGTACCAACTGATAATCAATCAAAAAACAGTGGTCCTGTGTATATGCTATTTCAAAAGGAAAAGGGAAAAAATCATATATGTTCTACTCTTAATTGAAACTGGATTATATGCTAATGTGGATTTCAAAACACTTATCCTTCCTGAAGATCAGGAGGTTAATTGATATTAACAATTTATTTCGATAAAATACATAGAACTTCACATTTAATCTTACTAGGGAACTGCATTTGTAATATGTGACAGAACTTGTTGGAATCACCACCTTTAAAAGTTTAATGTAAAAAAAAATCCTAAAAGCATTCTGAGAAATTGATCCTGGCATGTTCAATTAATGGTGTGAGATCCTAAAAGCATCAAGAAACATCACGAACTGTTTCCACAAAGGTGTAATATCTCTAAGCCAAACAGTTCAACAGGAAAAATCAGCTTGAAGTACTTAAATTAGATTACCTTGTGTTTTCTAAACTCCGCCATTCAACTTCATGACATTAAAAATTTTTTATCACAAGCTAAATGACTCAAATGTCCAAAATTATTTGCCTAAGATGAACACCAGTTTCTGTCTTTCCATTCTGACTTAGGTTTATTTCTCTCTCTAAGGTGCCCTGGGGTTTCTTATCAGAACTATGTGTGTGTGTGTGTGTGTGTGTGTGTGTGTGTGTGTGTGTATAATTACATTTTTAGATATACCAAATGGCTTCAAAACCAAGGATGTAAGAACACGCATCTGAGTAGTATGAAAGAAGTGCCAAGGGATTCATTTAAAAAGTGGCAATGATCAAGAAAAGGACCACCGAAAATAATAGTGTGGTCTATGCTTGTTTGGCAGCCCAGATCCCTCTTCAGGAAGGAAGAACTTCTTCTCCCAGCTGCAGGCAGCCCTCATTCATTTCAGGCTTCCAGAAGTACATCATTAGAAGACCTCTGCCTTACTCAAGGCCATACCCCGTCCTCAAGACAGACAGGGTCAGGTGACTTATCAAAGGAAGCTTTTACTGACCCCACTCTTTCACCCCAGATGAGACATCTCAGAAGCGTCATGCTATCTTCAGAATAGCTTTGGCTTCTGTTGATAATGCCTCTCAGCTCAACTTCCCTCTCTACCCAGTTCTGCTTCCTTCCTTTGTCTTTCACAGGTGTTGATTCCAAGAGCTCTCCTTAATAAATGTCTGTCCCCAATCTCCATCTTAAAGTCTGCCTTCTGGGGAGCCCAACCTACATGTGTAGGTGCCAGGTGCCAGGTGAAAAGTTTGAGCAATTGACATGCATTGGTATTCTTTGAGGTAGATACTATTATTGTCTTCCTTCTACAGAGAAGAAGACTAAAGCACAAAGAGTTTAATTATTTGTCATTACTTGTTAATTCCTTGAGTTACTTGTCAAAGGTTACATCAATTTTGAGTGGCAGAGACAGGATTTAAGCTTCAACCATCTAACCCTAGAGTTCACAATGTTAGCAACTATTTTCATTACACTGAACAGCTCGTTTAGAAAAACCCATTTACCAGACAACATGAAATGAAATGAATGATACAAACAGCTGAGTATTAAAATTGTAAAACAACTTTGATTTTCTAAATACTGATTCAAGGAATAGCAAGTATCAATGTCAAATATGTATCTATCTTCATATCACTCCAAATTGAAAAAATGCATTCAGCTTATTTATCTAGAACTTCTTTAAAAATTTTTTTTAAATGTTTGTTTGTTTTTGAGAGATAGCGACAGAGTACAAGTGGGGGAGGGGGAGGGGCAGAGAGAGGGAGACACAGAATCTGAAGGAGGCTCCAGGCTCTGAGCTGTCAGCACAAAGCCCTATGCAGGGCTCAAACTCACGAACTGTGAGATCATGACCTGAGCTGAGGTCGGATGATTAACCCACTGAGCCACCCAGGAACCCCATATTTACCTAGAACTTCTAAGTAGATCACACAGTGTACCAGATGTCCGTTCCATTTCTATAACTACAACAATCTAGTCTGCTATTCACAGAAGGGTTTTTAGTAGCTACCCCGGACAGATACAAAGTAATATTACCTTTTAGTGTGGGAACAGTTAATCAGAGTGAAAGAAAAGAAAGGACTATTGTATTTTCCTTCAGATATTTGTTTTAACTCTATCATCTGCACATGAATTTCCCCACTATTTCTCCCTCAAATATTTTCCTAGAGCCTACATAAAATTTTCTTTTACTTTTTTCTTCTTCTGGGGATACCCGAATCTGTGACATTTTCTCATTGTAACTATTCATAGAATGAGGAATGATGCTCTTGTCACCAAATAGATGGCAAATAAATAGAAAGATTTATTTCTATAGATTCCTTTCAGCATTTTTTCTTCCTTATCATGTCTGGATAATGAAACTCACTGGTAGGTTGTTCCCATATGCCACTCTTTTGAACTTATTCCTGATGAGTAGCTATAAACAGCACAACTGCCTAATTCTGGTATTTCAAATAAACATCTTCTTTAAACATAATTTCTTTGACCATTTTCTTATTTAATAAACAGCTACTTTTCAGAGGAACAAATGTAAATGGATGCATACATTCTGAAAAAGTGGATGTGGAATAAAACAGAGTGGGTGCCATATTTGATTGTGTTGGAAATAGAGGTGCTTAAAGAGAATTGGATAGATTTGCTCCCTGCTTCATTTCCCCATATAAACAAAATCCAAATGGTTTTCTACGAGTTTGTGATTTGTAGGTGTAGTAAGTGGTGTCATACCTTCATCTTTACAGACTTCAATGGCCTCTTCTGAAGCGGGACTGGGCACCGTTGCGACACTGACACCATCTACACAGCAAGAAAGAGAAACATCGCCTCAGAGTCCATGTTTAACTCCATCTGTTAAGATGGAGTTTTCCTGCCTGTGGCACCTCCCTCCTCACTCCACCAGGCAAGTAGGAGCTTATTTCATGCTCTAATACACGGAATGGTCTTTGATGGGGCTAGCGTCTATGACCCTCTTTTATAACTAAAGGAACAGAAATCTTCAGTTAAAACAGAGCCGGATGACTACAAACTACTTTTCAGTAAAGACTACTGTCTGTTGGTACTATTATACTTAGGCATTTTGCTTTTTTCCCCCATCTTAGGAAGAATAGTATATATTTAAAAAATTTTTTTTGATGTTTATTTATCTTTGAGAGACAGATTAACAGAGCATGAGCAAGAGAGGGGCAGAGAGAGAGGGAGACCCAGAATTCGAAGCAGGCTCCAGGATCTGAGCTGTCATCACAGAGCCTGACACAGGGCTCAAACCCGTGAACCAGGAGATCCTGACCTCAGCAGAAGTCAGATGCTTAACCTACCGAGCCATCCAGGTGCCCCACATTTTTTTTTTTTTTTTTGGTAGTAAAGATTGTGAAAGTATATCCTCACAAGTTTCCACAAGGTACTTTTATGTGAGTGTTTTTAACGTTTGGTTTTTCTTAGCATAGCATTTCTGCTCCGTTACGCCAGGCAGTCAAACACCAGGGAGCATGTCTGATGCTGTCAGAACACAGGCCCAGGAGAAGGGGACCATTTGTAGGAAAGTACCAAAAGCCATTTGATTATTTCATGTCACCCAAGCACAGGGTGAGGACTAAGGAACTTGGAGGGCCCTGTTCCCCTCAGAGCAGCAATTAAGCTCATCAGAGTTGATCTTTCTTCTCTTCTCAGTACCGTAAACACCACAGCGACTCCACTCACTTCCGGGATCCACTTCCGGGATAATAGATAATTAACTTACTAACATTAAAGTAGTAAATTTCATATATGAAGGATTGTCAAAATCATTTGAAATGGATGATATTCAACAACTGAAAAAGGAATTGAAAAGGAATATTCATTCTTCATGTAGTAACAGTTTTGGAACTAAAGATAACTCACACACACATGACAATGCTGAAAGACAAATCACATATTTTCTAGCATATCTTATGTCCTTAACATATATGACTGTTACTTTTAGGTCATGTGTCTATTGGAGGAGAGAATAACATTTTTAGTAGGGGCATAAATGGAGGTGATAAATCACTTTCTTTTGTTAGACATGACAATCTCCGATAAAAAAAAAAAAAACAAGACTATTAACCTTCCTTGGTGTTACATCTTCTCATTTCACAGTAAAACTCCCTAAAAGAGTTGTCTATGTTATTGTTTTACACTTCCTCACTTCACAGTGTCTCCATAAACAACTCCATTGGCTTCGATAACCCTCCAAGAATTCTCTTATCAAAAGTGTCAATGAATTCCTTTTGCTAAAACCAATGGTCATTTCTTTCTTTCTTTTTTTTCATTTTACTTGATTTCTCAGTAGTATTTCTCAAAGTCTTAACTCTATTCTTTCTGAAACACTGTCTTCTTTTACCCTGTTGCCACCTATCCAGATGTCATGGTGTGTCAGGCTCCATGGTTTTCTTTATCTACATGTTGTTTCTAATGAATCTCACCCAGAACCATGGTTTTAAATCTCATTTGTATGCCAGTGAATCTCAAACCTGTATCTAGGTCTGCATCTCTCCAGATTCATATGTCTAACTAGCTTCTCGGCATCCCACATGGCTAAAAGTCCTCCCAAATAGACCATGGACAAATATGAGCTATTAACTTTCTCAACCAAAACTGTGCCTGGGGGCCAGTCTTCCATGTATCAATAAATAGCACCGTCATCCACAAAGTTACCGATGTTAAAAATCTAGGATTTACCCTGGATTCCTCTTTTCCCCCATTCCCCATATCCCAATCCATAAGTACATCCTGTTATCACTATGTCTAGAACATAACACATCAGTCCATTTTGTTTCCATTTCCAGAAACTGCCATCACTTCTGCCTGCTATAGCCTTCTAACTGGTTTCACTCGGTTCTTGTGACCCAATTTTACTCACAGGAAAAGTGAGCTCATTAAAACTTTAAAACTTCCACTGGCTTCTCTTTGTAGTTCTAATAAAATCAAATCTTATACAGTCAGACATTATCTGGTCCTATGATTTTTTAAAACCACATCTTACACCATGTTCCCCCTAATGCACCATGCTCCAACCACTCTGACCTTTCTCCACCATGCTAAAATTGGCCTTGAGGCATTTGCATTATCTGCATTATCCCTCCATCTAGAATGCTCTCCCATCATCTCCTCATTGAGATTTCATTTAATTATCCCTTCCTTGGGGAGTCCTTCCCAAATCCAGCTAATGGAAAGTTGCCTTCTCAGCATTCCTTCTACCTACCTCACTTCTCCACAAGACATTTTTTACTATCTTATATTTTTTGGTTTATTTTTTAATTTCTCCCCCACCCCCCATCAGAATATAAGCTTCAGGGAGGCAGGGGTATTGTCTTTATGGTTTGCTGTTGTATCCCAATGCCCAGAACAGTACTTGGGTCACACGAAACCCTTGGATTTGATCATGACAGCAGTCAAAACCATGCTGGTTTGAGAGTGTGTGTTTCTCATGATGTGGAGAAGGCCTGCAGAATTACACAGTCAAAACTGAAGCTGGAAATCATATTGAACATAAAGGAGGTATTTATATTTTGTTAGAACAACAGTAGGTCAAAAAGGGCTTTAATGGCCAGGACCTCATCTTTGATTTTTCTGCACTTAGATTAGGGAGGCTATGAAATGAGCCAGAGCAAACATAACCTTGTGTATTGACAACAGCCAAGAAAATAGATGAATCGTACTATTAGACTTGTGCCAGCCAGTGGGTTCACGTGGAAGAGCAAGAGGTACATTTAGGACTGTTCTTTACATTGAGGGGTAAGCATATTGTGATGATAATGCTATCGATCCAAGAGGTGGGGAGGAGGACTCACACCCTACCACTTTCTGCTGACAGGCGATCCCAATTCCAAAAAGAAATCATCTGTTCTCAACTTACTAGTTAAAAAGAATGAATAAATAAGACACAGGCAAATGTGTGTGTCTGTGTGCGTGCACTCGTGTTTGTGCGTGGGTATGTGTGTGCATGCGTATCAACAGGAGTGGGAAAAATCTACGTCGATAAAGATAGCTTGGGACAGAACAGTGAGCGAATAAAACCTGTGAAGGCTCACCAGTCAGAGAATGGCCTCAGCTGTCAGCAGTTACTTGACTAACACTTGTCAGCCGCAAACAGTGAAAACAGTGACAGCTTCTCACATAAGACTCCTCTTGCACAGAGCA
The DNA here is from genome assembly GCA_028646485.1 of Cryptoprocta ferox. Classification (NCBI taxonomy): domain Eukaryota; kingdom Metazoa; phylum Chordata; class Mammalia; order Carnivora; family Eupleridae; genus Cryptoprocta; species Cryptoprocta ferox. The sequence goes on along the minus strand of CM053576.1, from coordinate 39,180,052 downwards.
TAATGATGTGTGTGTCGGGAGCTGGGGTGGGGGGTGGCGGATGACAACAGTGTGCTGTATCAGAAATTCATTTCATTGCAATGACTACGTCTAAGCCAAGAGAGCCAGCTGACCCAGTGGCGGCTATACAAGGTCCCTCCTGCTCTGCTTCAGTGCTTTCTCTGATTGACCTCCTTCAATTCCATCTTCCAGGTTAATAATAAAAGATTCCAGTTCTCTAGCAAATGTTCCAAGGTTAATGTAGGAAGTTTTCAGTGAAAAACTTATCACACCACCTGTTTGATTTCCAAGAGTTCAGCATATGGCCTAGGATGTGCTGGGTACACATTAGATGGAGCCCGCTGTTTCCCAAATGCCCCTCTGTGGGGACTCATTAGGACCTGGAGACTAAATGGAAGAAAGATATCTTTATGTTGGTTGTGGTGTTGATAATGGCATAACTGTGCCTATCAGTCTTTTAAAGGAAAATGTGCCTGAGTGCAAAAGCGGGTAGGAAGAGATGAGAAGTTAAAGTGGTGACAATCTCTTTTGACTCTTAAGTGCTACTTCACTTAAAGATGTTCAATTTATAATCTGCAGCAGAGAATCTATAAACATTCAACTGATGCATCTGTTCTCAGGGAACAGAGGAGACGTCAGGAAGGCTTCAGATTGCACTTTAGTTCTGGGTGTGGGGCAATTGGGTTCCATGATATCATCTCCTATAACATGTAAAGAGACAAACAGAAACACAGCTCCTCAAAGCGTATTTCAAAACAGTAAGGAACATTCTACTCCTCATGGAGGGAGAGCCTCTTATTTATTTCCTGTAAACATTTTTCATTTCATGTTTTTCCCCAAACTAAACCTGCTAATTTTGACCTGTCCAAAGGCATCCAAGCCATGAGTTGGCACTTGCAGCCTCTTAGAGCAGTTCTGAGAAAAGTGTTGTTATGCAGAAGAAAAATGGAATCCATGAATGAGGAATGAGAATGGACCCTTCTGACTGGAAACACTGTCACTCATAGTTAGTGAGATTGGTGGCTTCCTGACGGAGACCTGATGGAGACGGACACTGAAGTCAATCTGGTGAAAAGCTATAGGCATTTCTAGAAAATAACATTTGAGTAAAGTTATTGTTCACCTCTGTAGATGAGGCCTAGGAGACTCCTCAAAATAAATCTGAGCCCACCTGCTTCTTGGCTCTGCCCTTCCGTTTCTTCCGTGCTTGGTTTTTCCTCTGGACCATTCTCATCTTTCAAGAAAAGCATGGAGGGAAAAAAATACATCAAGTCAATTTATGAAATATCTCTTTATGGCTAATATGGGGCACTGAAATTAATTGTAACCAATGTAGCATGACTCCCCAAGCAAGGCAGAGAGATGAATCAGAGGCATGAAACAGAAAAATTACCTACCAAATAGGTGCATTTATACTCGTCCCTTCTCACCTGATTTGCTTGATGAAATGTTGAACTACAGTAAACAAAATTTACTCAGCACTCCTACAGCATTTCTCTCCTTATGCAGCATTTCCAAAAATGCAATACAAGATCTTAATTCGAATCTGTTTTTCTCCCTTGACTCAAGCAATATGCGCTGTGTAAGGAAATTTGGTTGATTAAGTTTTATGACTTTTATTTTCCTGTTTGATATATGTTGAAAAAAATCTATTTTTAGCTAACTTACCCATGGCAGTCTAACATATCCATGCTACGAAATATTTCATCTTGAACAGATTGTGTTGGTCAAGTTTACACCATAGTACATAACTCCTTGAAAAATAAATAACTGGGCAGGTGCTAGAAATACTAGCAACTAGTCAAAATTTTCTTTTGGCTTAAATGTTTAATATATACCTGATAATTTCTGTGTAGAAAAAAAATTCAAAGGCAAATAAAGGCATGATTTTATATCTCATTGCTGGGAGGGTTTCCAAATCTCTTCTTGTTTGGAAACTTTTAGAAAAGAAAGATTTATATAAAGACACGGGAACACAATATAAAACATGGAATTAGACTACAGAAAACAGAGAAGCAAAAGTTACTAGCATATATAACTATGGGTGAAAGATGGCCACAGGTCCTTTGTCTCTCAAGAAGTGGACTCTGTCTCTCCTCTCCCTGAATCCGCTCTAGTTCTGTGACTTGTTTAGATCAATGAAATGTGGAGGTGATGTTCTGTGGCCTCCAAGTCGAGCTCTCAGAACACTAGCAGCTTCAGCTTTCTCCCTCTGGGAAGCCAGCTGCCATGTTGTAGAGATGCTCAGGCTTGCCTACCAAATGGAGAGAGGCACACGGAGAGAGAGAAGGGCCCCATGGTGAAGCTCTGAGGGGCCAGACTGGTGGTTGAATCCTTCTGTACCAACCCAGCCCAGATGCCCGCTGCATGTAGTCAGATGACCCTCAGCCAATGCCACGAGGAGATGAAGAGTCACCCAGCTGAGCCCTTTTAAAATTCCTGATCTATAACCAGGTTCAGGTCATTTAACCTTGATTTGCTTGAGCACTTCACCCCACCATCTGTTAGGATTACCAGCTCTTAATCCAGAGGCAGGAAGATGGGGAATCTCCCCAGAGGAGGACTCCATAGGGAAGCTAAAACAAGAGGCTTAGAAGCAATGGGGAAACATTGCACAGAGCAGGTCTGAAAAATAACCTATGGAAGAGAGTTGTAGATGGGAAAACATTTGGAATTGACTTGAATGAAAAAAAAGTTTATAACAGAATGGTAAAAAGCATACAGACATGCATGCATACATAAATAAGAGTGGCATTCTACAGTGAGGAAGGAATGCTACTAATGAATACGTAAATATGTATACAATACCCTCTGTCCAACATCAGCTATTTGTTCTTGGGGATATGGTATCACTTGTAACATGAGAACCTGGGACAACTTTGTAGCTACCTAAATCCAATGTTCTAAATGGCATATTTACAGTACCACATAATGGTCTGACATCTGCTCTTTCTAGTTCTCCAAGTAGGCGATGACATTGGCTTTTGCTCCAGGAAGGAAATAGCCATCATTGCTTCTCCTCCTCCCTTAAAAAGGCTACGCTGGTGCTATAGCATGTGTCAAAAACATAGGTCAGTATTTTCCCCGTTCCTCCCACCAAATGGAGTCAGAGTCAAGCAGGAGAAATCTGCCAGCTTTTCTGTCTCCCCCAGCAGACAGTCTTTTTAACAGAGATTTCATAATAGGCTTGAAGCCGGCAGTGACAGGCTGCCTTTAAAATTAGTCCAGTTACCACATCTCCTATAGAGTAAAAAGCTTTCTGGTGGAGGGAAGAAGAAGGGAAGGAGAAACAACAAAGTCACAGGAAGGCGAGGAATTTGTTCTAGCCATTCAAAATGCATGAGAAGGAAATTTATGGTCAGACTCCCAAGTCCAGCTTTATAACAATAAACACCAGTCTGGTTGTTTTCCTGAATGTACTGCCACTGGGGTTTTACCCATGTGCATATGCATGCTGTATCATGTCCTAACACAGCTACCCCAGTGGCATGCTTTTGTTTCCTACTTTGAGCCTTGGCTTGCCATGTTTCTGCCCTTGGGAAGCAAACTCAAGAAACAGTTGGCATGTTTATTACGGAGGAAGTGCATTCTAGAAGAATGCTGGATTCACCATCCGAGTAACATGCCCTCAAATGACAAGGTTTAGGTACATCGCTTTCATCAATCTCCAGACAGTGCATCCTCAAATCCAGCAGGGGGAACCAGTGTAGAAGTCTTGCATTCGAAGCAAGCATTCTCCCGCAATTAGATTAACATTCATTTCATTCTTTCGGAAGGGCATTTTGGCTGGCTTATATAGCTTTCCATCCATTTAAAATGCCCCAAATGAGTGAGTTCTTAGTGAAACAGTGGTCTTCCACTGGTAGGAAAAAAATCCCATTACGCTGTTACCCGTAAGTATTTGATAAGGACAAGCTTTCCTTTTATCAGCCTTGTCTGTCTAGCAATCTTCACAGGAAGCCCATAAACAATAAAAAGTTAAGTAGAGTGGTGAATATAAACTTGTGGTTTTTAGAAGGGATTTGAGAGGCTTACAATAAATGTGAAGAAATATAAGGAAGTGACAGGCTATTTCGTTAGTTTAAAAAATGTCACGCAGAAGCTAAATTCTCTTAGTTAGTCCGCCTTTAAGACCACATATTTATTTCAGATAATAAACTGCCATAGCATTCATGGTGGGAGTCACATAACACTTTATCTTCTCAGGCAAGAAGGCACAGTAACCTTTGAGAATTCTAGCCGTTGCATAATTTCTGTGCCTCCAGCATTGGTATCCTGCCCCTCACTCTTTCAACCTATATTTATTGAGCATGTACTATAAGCAAGCATATTTCAGGAATTTTATAGAAATAAAAATAAGAGGCCCCTGATGCAAACTGAATTCACATAAGCAGAAGGAATGCATCATTGGTTGGATGATGACAAGAATGTAATCCGTGTTTATTTCTCGATGAGAGAGACTTACAAGGGCAAAATCTCAATGTCACAGCCACAGATCGCTATCCTGATTATGTGAACCGTGCACAGGAATGGGAAGAGAAAGGGCAAGAAAACCAGAGCAAATCCATCCCTGTTACTGGGGAAACAACCTGATGTGCACTGCCTGTTCATGTATTATTACTCTTTCTTATAAAGGTGCCAAGATTTCCAGACACAGACAGAGCACATGCAGTTGAAATACAGTGGTTTGCAGATTAGATTATTTGTCTCCATTTCTCAGTCCCTTGTAATGGATTATACAGTTTAGTAGTCTCCCAATGTGGGCAGAGCAGACGTCCCAACACACTGATACTGGATTTGACCAAGTTACTTGATTTGGCAAATGAAGTATTCGTGGACACAATGTGAGCCAAAGGCTTAAATGTGCTGCATAATTGGACTTGGTGCCTGTGCTCCTGACATTTGCCATGATGGTCCTATAGCTACTGGTCCCTGATCTGGACCCAAGCCCAGGCAAGTCACAGCTTGAAGTGGAACTACCCAGCTGGACCCAGCCCACATCAGGTGAATGACAGAAACTCTCAAGCCTGTGAGCATGAGAATAAATAATTTTGTTGTAAGGCACTGCATTGGGGGGTTATTTGTTACACAGTGTTATTGTGACAGTAGCTGGTTAATACAAATGGTATATTCATTTTTCTCAGGTCAGGATGGCTCAACTCTTTTTTTTCTTTTCTTTTTTTAAGTTAGCACCCTTTTATTTATAAATAATTCAGTCTTTAATTTTGTATTTTGCCACCCAGCTACATTCTCATCTGGCACATTTCAAAATTTTCTAGAGCATACACATGTGAAAAATAACTTTGGCTTATATAAGGGAGCTGAATGATCTCAAAAATATGTACTGCCATCAATTATAGTTATGTTTTATTTAATAGAGCTGTGTGGGTAGTGGGATAATACTAGTTAATACCAGCTAATAATTATTGAATATTAAACACTCTCTTCCACTCAGTGTTTGCATAGGCCATTAGATTTAATTCTCATAGCAACCCAGTGACTTTGGTAGTATTATTATCCACATTTTATGGATGAGAAAACTGAGGCACAGAGATGTTAAATAATTTGCCTAAGAGCCTACAGCTAGCAAGAGGGAACAGGGTTTTGACCTGGTCAGCTCAAGCCAGAGCCCACAATTCCCTCCTTGGAAACATAACTAATATTTGTTGTCTGGGTAAGATAAATTATGGGTCAGCAAAAATGTAAAAAAAAGGATAATAATAATAATAGCTAAAGAGCTGAACTATAATGTCATGCAGATTAACACAAAACACTAAGAACATTGAGAATTGAGCTTATCTGACCTTTAAGTCAGGTGAGCACAATACTATAACCCTAAACTTTTTTTTTAATGCTAAAGGTATTTTTATTTTGAAATAATTTTAAGCAATAGAAAGTTACAAGAACAGTACAAAGTAGTTTCTTTTTTTAATCCCTGAGTCTATCACGAATGAGTAGCAAATATAATCACCTCCATCAGCCCTGCATACTTTAGTATATATTTTGTACAAACAAGGACATTCTCCTCCATACCGCAATGCAGCCATCAAGATCAAGAGATTAGTCCTGACGACATTCTTGCTATCTAAGCCACAGACCACATTCAAGTTTTGCCAAGTTTCTAATAATATCTTTTATGTTTTTTTAGGATCACACACAGCGTTTCATTGTCATGTCTGTTTAGTCCTTCAGCCTAAGACGGAGATGCCCTCTTGACCTTGCCTGAGCTCTGTGCCACGAGTTTGCCACCTCACGCCTACTTTCAATGTGAGCGTCTACCTTGCTCAGCCTTACTTAATGGCTTTAGGAAGGAAGAAAGGAAAGGAGGAAAGAAAGGGAGGGATGCTTAGTTCCAAACACCTAAAAATCTTTCTTCTGGAGGTGTCCTCACCCATATAGTTGATTATAATAGATTAGTCTTAGAAAATTAAGTTCCCACCTTGGCTGCCTCATTATTCTAATGAAAAGCTTCACATGCATATTTCAATGCAGGTAAAAAGAATTGTACATTTGAGTAGTCACGATCTCACATGAATGCTAGCGGCTGGTCCAGGCGTCTCCTTGGCACAAGGCACTTACACTCTTACGCCTCTCACACCCCTTACTGTGAATTACAAAAGAATCCTACTGAGTTAGACTTTTATCTACATTTTTACAGATGAATAAATCAAGGTTGTAGGGGGGAAAAATAACTTCCCTGAAGTCGCACAAGTAGTGGCAGGGCTCCGTCTTACACTCAGGTCTGTGTTAGGCCAAAGCCTGAGGTCTCTTTTCCTTGCAGATTCCTGTGGTTTCTTCTGACCCTCAGTAGCAAAACTGTAAGTTCTGAGAGAGAGGCCTTTGCTCTTGCTGTGGTATCCTCAGCTCCCAGCACAGTGCCTAAGTTCCTTAGAGGCTCCATAAACACTTGTCAACTTGTCAAGGGATTAAAAAGGAAATTTCATTTTCCCCAAGCAGTAATTATTATTATTATTATTTTGTTTGAACTGTATTTCAGTTCTCAATGTAGAAAAGGTATGTTATCTATCTGAGCCTCTGTTTGAACCTCATTAAATTGTGGATTTGTTTTAAGATGTCATGTGTCTTTTATCACAAGTAATAAATCCAATGCAGTAACCTATAGGGAGCACAGGTAGCTAGAGTTAATCTGCTCTCACTACCACCCAGCTCCGGCCTCCTTCTTCCCTTTTTCTCCTGAGTTGTGACAGTGTCCTGTCCTCCAGATCTGTTCTCAACCTAGAGGGTAGACAGTTTGTTTTCAAATGTAAGTCAGATCATACCATTCTCCTGCTCAGAAGTCGCTCAAAGGCAACAAGGCTCTGTGTGGTGGAGACCGCTTTGGTTTTCCCACCCTGACATTTTTCTAGAAGCCTCCCACACACTCTCCTCCGGCCACACTGGCTGTTCCTCCTAGGGTCTCTTCTCCCCAGGGCTTTCCACTGCCTGTCCCCTCTACCTGGATTGCTTCCATGCCCTTCAAGTCTTTGCTCAATATTTTTACTTTTCAATGAAGTCTATGCTGAACACTCCACTTAAAACTACATCTCCCCACCCCTATACCTGCCATCCTCCTCATCTGGATCTACTTTTTATGTATTTATTTTTTCCAGTCATCTGTCATCTTTAATATATAATTTTGGTAGGTATTATATTCATTGTTTATGTATATCTGCCCCCACTCAACTGTAAGCTCCACCAAGGCAAAAATGTTGTTTACTTCATAACCTGAGAACTCCTAAGTACCTAGAATGAACACACGATAGATGTTCAATAAATATTTGTGAGTTAATGAAATATGGCCTTGCATAGTTCACAAATTGTTCAGGAAAAAAAGGGGGGATTATCTCCTACTCCAAAATCATCAAGTTACTTATAAAATATGGGTTCAAACATCATGTGAGGCAACATTTTTCAAGGAAGTTGGCCCAGACACAGAACCTAGGCTCCCGCTATAATACTCCTATCACCATTTTGTCTTCTTACTGGAGTAGTTACCTTAGAGAAGGAGTCCCTTCCTCAGTCCAGTGGAGATGATGCATAGAACTTGTTATAATACAGTTATCCAGGCTAATAACAGCACCTTCTGGGAAGGTGGTGGAGCAGACACATTCCATTTGGGGGAAATGCTTGCTTTCCTGGCTGCCAATACCAATTCTACTCAAAATAAATAGTATTACAAACATGCCTAATTCACAGAGGGTACATAAGACCTATGCTTGGTCTTCAGTTATAGGACAGAGAAGACAATCATCTTGGTCCTATTTCCTGCATCCCCAAGTAGCATACTTGTCCATGTAGAGGGAAGAGGAAATACTTGAACCTGTTATTTTTAACTAGATATGTCTGTTAAAAGAGACCTAAATATAACAAAAGTTCATTGCACTGAGGCGTGCAATGGTTGCTTCCATATATTTTGTATGACGGTAAATGGAGTGCCAAGTGTTCAATACGAAACTCAACAAATATTCGCTGAAGGACTGAACTTTGTAGCATTTCCATGTTGAAGGTATGACCCTGGCATACCAAAACTTGCCACAGCATATCTTGGTATAAAAATAGCACAAGGCAATGCATCAGAGTGCTATTTTCAATATCACACACACCCTCTTAATAGATAACATATGGTTCTCCCATATGGCGTGTTAATACAAATACTTTTACCCTGATATGGTTAGCTTTTAATCCAAGGATTTCCAAGTACTTTACAAACACTATTCATTAGCACAGTCTTCCCTGGGGGAAGTTGCAGTGCCTTGCAAAGATACAAAGCATCCTGCATATAATCAATAACCATTAAGGAATGATAATAATAAGAAATACATTAATGTGGCCTTTTTTGTTTTTAAAGATAAGGAAACAAACAAATAGGAATTAAGCAACGTTCTCAAAGTCTTCTGATGACTTCATGGTGCAGTTAAGGTTTCAAATCAACTTATGCTGATGCTTATGGTTATTCTACCAGTTGACCTACGCTAGTGAATTGATCATAAATTACACTGGTTTTAAGTATGTACGTAAGCTTGTTTCTACACCATAACTGGGAAAATGATGACCAAAAAAACTTAGCATAATTGCATTACAATGGATTTCTTGGTGCTGGCTCTATCTTTCTTAAACAAAACAATTACACTTTCTGTTAACGTTAAGCCCCAAGGTTAAATTTCTTTCTATAAATTCCAGCTCTCTATTGTCATTTATGCTTCTGAGTCAAGATATCTGGTGTGCCTACACATTTGTTTAAAACAGGCACACATTGTGCTCTCTGCAGATGTTAAGACAGAACTGGCAAAACGAAACACTGTTCTACTTTTTTTGTTGAAGAGGAGAAAGGATACAAAGATGTTCTTTGAATAGAAGAATCATTCCACGAATAAATTCAAAAGCTGCTAGGTATTTTTGCCACCAGTTAATGTTTGGTGAGTACCTACGAAGTTCAAGATGGTGGCAAGGAAATAAACTAGACTATTAGGAAGGGGACAGAAGCCTTTCTTTCCCTCTGGAAGTTGACAAAAGAAAGCTGGATGGAGTGGTTTCATGAGATATATCTGTCCACCCAAGGTGAAATTTAAGCTAGAGATAATTATTCAGAGAAAAATATATAATTTTATATCATATATGTAGATCTAAATAAATAGTACTCATTTGAGCTGACTTACATGAGGAATATCTCCGTAAGAGCTTCAGCTCTCCACTTGCTTTGCTCATGTGGCTCTTTGGGAAACCAGTGTTCGAAAGTGTGCATGGGTGGCTCAGTTGGTTAAGCATCTGACTCTTGGTCTTGGGTCAGGTCATGATCTTATGGTTTGTGAGTTCGAGTCCTGCATCCGGCTCTCTGCTGGCAGTGTAGAGCCTGTCTGGGATTCTCTCTCCCTCTCTCTCTGCCCCTCCCTAACTCGTGCTCTCTAAATAAATAAATAAATAAATAAATAATACACTTTAGGGGAAAAAAAAAGAAAATGTGCATGTGCTGAGAGCAAATGTCCCCCACGGAGGGCATAATTTGTGCCCTCACTCAAATTGTAATCCTCTAGATGATAAAACTTGATCACTCTTCCTAAGTTTACTAACAGCAGGGTAATAGATGTGTTTTACTTTTCCTTAAAAACTGCAGAATTCCAGCAACAGTTTTGTTTAACCCAATGTTTCCTTAATAACTATTTGACATTATTGTACCAGAATAAATGTCAACATACAACTTCCTTTATTTTACACAAAACTAATAACTTAGTGCAGAAATCACACTCATCAAAATGTGGCATGTCCACATTGAGATGTGCTGTAAATGTCAAATATACATCCACTTTTAAGGACAGCAGAAACACATGTAAAATATCTCATTAACAATTCTTATATAGATAACATGTTGAAATGTAACACTTTGGCTATATGGGAGTAAATAAAATAGAGAGTTAAAATTAGTGTTGCCTGTGTCTCTTACTTTGTTTTAAAAACACTGCTTCTCAGATTTTAAAGTTACATCTGCATCTGTGACTCACGTTGTATTTCTATCAGGTGGATTGCTCTAGAGCTAACTAGTGAGGGAAGGGGCTACAGAGCTCAGAGGCCAGTGGAGCAGGTGGGTGTTGAGGCCCAAGCTATCAAATCCCCACCCACTCTTCCTCTGCACCCACCAGTGGCTTCTCGTCGTGAACATCTGTGGCGCTTTGCCTTAGGGCTTTTTCCTAGTCTCAGAAGGATGCTTGTCCTGTGCAGCCAATTTGGAAGCAGCCCCCAACCAGTGATGGACAGGACAAGGTAAGTAACACCTTACCTTCATTCCCCTGAGGGGGACAACTCCAGGGCACCTCCCACAAAATTCTCCTGCAGGTCCCAAACCCAAATACCCACAGGCCAACCTGCTTGTGTGGGAACCCGTATTTGTTTCCTTCCTCTCCCTGCCTCATTTCCCTAATTCCCTCTTGGTGCTTCCTGGGATCATTCCCCAAACCAGCCACTTGCCCTTGAATCCTTATCTTAACATGGTGGACCTGATCTAAAACATTTTTAAACCAGTTTTAATTACACAAACATGTTATCCCCAGTTGTGCTAAGTGCTAGTGGAGGGAAGCGCAGTTTGCCAAAAGGGCTTCTAAGGAGGTCATCGGAGGGGACCTCCCAGTGGAAAGGGTATTTGAGCTGATCAACTTAAGGCACTTATTATGTGAAATTAATTGGTAGAAATTAGTGAAGCAAAATGGGAGAGATAGATGAGTGTTCCAGGCAGAGTGAAGGGCATGTCCATAGGTCCTGTTGTGGGAAAGATCATGGCATCTTTGAAGACTTAGGGGTGGCCAATAGGGCTGGAGTAGAAAGTGAGTGCCATGAGATGGGCCTAAAGGGAAGCTACCCAGGCAAGAGGAGTAGGGTGATTTGACGGGACAGGGGATGTTTAGAGGTTGGGGAACAAGATCGAGAGGGGATAATGAGCATACACATTTGGCAGGTCACAGTGATTTAGTACTGCAGGACCACTGCCAACAATGGGAGAGAAGCCAGAAGAAGAAGAAGTGGTTATGTGACAAAGTGGTTACTGAGGAGAGAGATACTTTGGTGAGGGTGGTAGGGAGCCTTGGTTTCTCTCTCACCTGGCAGCTTCTCATGGCCCTGGATTGATCGGGTGGGGGCAGGAGACAGAGATAAGTGACTCATGCGGAACTGATTAAAATACTTCAGATAAGAGATGATGGAAACCAGAGAAAAAGGGGTGGCAGGTGAGGAGAGAGAGAATAGGATGGATTGAGGGCAGAATCAACTGACTTTGGAGAGTGGTTGATTGGAGGTGTGAAGGATGAGGAGCAGTGCCAGCCTCTCCTATAGAAGCTCTGAATGATCCCATTTAATACTCAGAACAACCCTGTGGTATGATGCAATAAATATTCTATGGTATAGGTGAAGAAATGATGTTTGGATAGTTTAGATAATTCTTCCAAAGGCCCCACAGCTAGTAGGGAATAGAAACAGGATTTGAGCCTTGGCCATCTGTTTCCAAAGTGAAATCTGTTAATCACCATGCTATCATGCGACCCGGAATCCCATCCAGACATATGGCCTGGGAAAATCAGAGCTGGGGAGAAATTACTGAGCTTGGGAACAAAGGAAGCCATGTTGGTTAAAGGTGGCCATGAGGTATGGCAGTAGAGATGTTTCAGTAGAAAGGAAGGGAAATAAAAAATTGGAAGGAAAAATAGACCAGTAGAAATCCTTCTAAAATAGTATCTAGAAAATTTGCATAATTTTTTAAAAAAGTGAACCATGCATATATACAGGCTTTTCCCTCTATCTAAAAGTTTGAGTTTTGCCACTTCACTTTTATGAAAGACCTATATTAGTACTTATTTTCAATAACAAAAGAAACCTGAAGATTTTCACTTTTATGAAAGAGTAATTGCTTTTTTTGCTTTGAGCTACTTTGGCTTACAAAAGGTTTCACAGGAAACTGCTACTTGCAGACAGAGAAGGAAACCTGTAACAGTCATTAAAAAAATACATATACATATATATATATATATATATTCAGCTACTTGCTGAAATTCCTGGTTAGCTTTGTGTGTGTGTGTGTGTGTGTGTGTGTGTGTGTGTGATTTTGTCTGGGTTGTATTTTTTGACTAATGGTCTGAAATAATTGCTTCCAATATCTGTCCCCTTCTATCACAAATAGGACTACATCCTACACTAAGCCCTCCTGCCAGCCTAAGCAATAGGACTCTAGCCTCCTTTATCCCATTTCTGCATACATTCTGTGATTTGCAGACCTATAATACTTCCTCCTTCTCCTACATGTGTCCAATATAATCATTCTTTCTTTCCTATGGAGCTATGATTTAAGAAGGCATCAGCTGTCATTTTCAATTTAGTATAAATTACTTTTAGTTAGTAATTAAATTATCACCTCTCCCAAGACTACTGATAATACTCTAATTATCTAGTGTTCCTCACTATAACGCTAATTCTGTAATTACTATGCTGAGTGTCAAGACTTCCTGGTTTTGATTTTAAATACCCCCAACTTTATTTATTTATTTATTTATTTATTTATTTATTTGAGAGAGAGAGAGAGAGAGAGAGAGAGAGAGAGAGAGAATTATCAGGGGAGGTGCAGAGCGAGAGGTAGAGAGAATCCCAAGCAGGCTCATTGCTGTCAGCATGGAGCCCAATGCAGAGCTCGAACTCATGAGGTGTAAGATCATGACCTGAGCTGAAATCAAGAGTTAGATGCTTAACTGACTGAGCCACCAGGTGCCCCCAATATCCCAAGTTCTATTAAGCATATTTCAAAGAATTATTGGGGTCTCACTTCACTTTGAGCAAATAAAATGCTATGTATTTTGTTGTTGTTCTGTTCTCTTCCCAATGGTAACTGTTTTTCCCTTGTACCAGGGCAATGCCTGCTGGCAATGGATCACCTCCTTGAGATGATGATCACATACTCAATAGCTACCTGAAGCAATTAGTCAATAGACTCAAGGACTCGGGGAAAAATTGTCTAGGGTGGCTGATGTTATTTTAGACAAGTAAATGTAAATATCAGAAGCCACATCAAAAGACAAATGGGAACATTTGTTTCTCCTCTCCTGATGGCAGTGTAGCCCATACACAATTAAGTATTGCCAGTATATACAATGCTATAGACACAAAGGAACACATGAATCCCTAGCTGTACAGCATTCTGGGATGTGCCTTGTTCTTCCTGCAAAATTGGTCAATTTGCAGAAGTGTTCCCTTATCTGATGAACTTTTTTTTTTTTTTGATAACTCTAAAGGAATTCCAGTTGTCTCCTCTCCACAGAAACATGTTTGGTTAAAAGTGACCTGTGATCAATGAAAAGAGAAATCTCTGCAAGTGATCACATGCATTCAAAATGAGAATCAGTCGGCGTAGTGGACATTGGCCTATTCCCTCTCATGGGCTTTAGGGACAGACTTATTTTTCACTGTAATATAGTTGATGTAAAATATTATTCTAGTTTCATGTGTATAACACAGTGATTTGACAATCCTATACATTGTAAAATGCTCACTGGGATAAATACAGTTACCATCTGTCACCATACAAAGTTATTACAATTAGGGATAGTCATTTACTATGTAGAACCCCTTCCCACTTAAACTAACGGGATCCCAGGAGGAGAGAGTGGACATAGCAGGGAGCAAGAGACAGAAACAGTTGGATGGTGGAGGGATGATGGAACACCACCAGTAAGAAAGACCACAGGAGAACATTCTCATGCCAATGGCTTGAGAAAGGTTTTCAGGACTTTTCTTCTTTGCAGTTTGCATATGAGAATAAATTACCTCTCCAGCTCTCATTACAAATGTCAGATGATCTTGGACTTGGTGGAATCAGTTTCCCTCTGTTTTACCTCAGAAGATTTGTAGCTTCTGAAAGTGTCAAAATGGACTTGAGGTATGTATATATGTATGTATGTATGTATGTATGTATTTATGTCCAGTTGACATACATCATTACATTAGTTTCAAGTGTAAAACATAGTGATCTGACATTTGTATACATTGTATACATTATAAAATGCTCACCCTGGTATGTCTAGTTACTACCTGTCATCCTACAAACTTATGTGAATGTTTTCTTCAGAAAACCCCTGAACTAACAATATTGTAATGAATGCTGCCTTATGACTCCAAATGTCAATCAAAACATGTCAAAATAGATCAAAAGATTTTTGGATCACATGACGGTGGTATGTACAAATACTCAAATATATGCATATACCTCTTGAACCATTCAAATGACTGTCAAGTGAATAATTTCCTCTAAAATTGGCTATTAAATTTGTGATTGGAATAATTTACAATAACAAATAATTATAGGAAGAAACATGAGGCACTCAAAATGAAAGATGACCCTCCAAAGCTGTCTGTCCTATTAAGGCTAATTAAATTATGATTTGGGTCCATTTTAATTACAACTAATAATGAGTTTTACAAGGTAAGCTTTAAGAGGCATAAACAAAGACTTAAGGCTGCAATTAGTTTGATCAGGAAGCAGAGATATCTAGTTGATTCATTGCCCCTTTAAAGAACTTCTTTTTATTTTTTAAAACATTTTTGTGTTTATTTATTTTTGAGAGACAGAGAGATGGAGCACAAGCAAGTGAGAAGCAGAGAGAAAGGGAGAGGCAGAATCTGAAATGGGCTCCAGGCTCTGAGCGGTCAGCACAGAGCTCCATGCGGGGCTCAAACCCAAGAACCATGAGATCATGACTTGAGCCGTAGTCAGATGCTTAACCGACTGAGTCATCCAGGCTCCCCTAGAACTTCTTTTATTCACAGCCCAAACTCCCTACTCTTGCACATGTTTGTCACATTTTCATGTACAGTTTCAACTAGCAACTTAGGTTAGTAATTTTTACTGCTACAAGTTTGGGCAGAGTAGTAAAATAAGAAAGCTACACTACTTACCTGGGGCTACCTAAAACATTAAATTGATGAACAGCTTTCAATTTGTCCTTTCAGCTTTTTTTTTTTCCTTTTTGCCTCTTCTAGTATGAATTCATTAATCATATATATATGTTAATACAGTAACTTTTGTTGACTCATGGGCTAAGTAATACATTTTTTGCTAATGCTCTGATAAAATTAAAATGCCAACATTTTAAAAAAAGAATTCTCATCCAAGGATTTTGAGTCCAGTTGTGGAGACACAAAAGTCAAAGTATGAGACTGGATTATTTTTCCCCATTAAAAGCCAGATCTGACACAAATTCCCTACATGTCACCACTGCTGTATAAAGCCCTTGTGATGCCAATATTTAGTGAGCAGTGAGGAATATTTACTGGCAGTCCATACATTTTTCACTCTGCTTGTTGGAGAAGGTTATTGTTATTCACGTGATGGATAGAAACACAAAATGAGTTCTCTGAGAGACCATAGCCTTGTAGGTCCATAATTCTCCTCTGACAGGACCACATTAGTCATTTTAGTGACTCAATTTTTGAACCTGTTTCTGTCTCCCTGAAGGAACAAGAGAAATCCTATGTAAAATGTATCCAAGCTGAAAAGAGGACTCTCAGCATTTTACCTCAAGTAAGATAAATTAGAGGCATGGAAACGGGCTCTGCTATCATGGCTGGGCAGTGTGGAGAAGCACGTCTAAATATTTCCCGAGGACACGATGAGCGTCTTTCTAGGATGATTTTAGAGCAGAGGTCAGCAAGCTCTGGCCCACAGGCCTGTTTGTTCATACAGCCTGCATGCTAAGAATGGTTTTTACATTTTTAAAGGGTTGTAATAAAAACAAAGAAAAATATGCGACAGAGACCATATGTGGCCTGTGAAGCCAAAAATATTTCCCATCTGGTCCTTTACAGAAGTGTGCTGACTCCTGTTTTAGAGCAACCTAATGAAATAAATAGTGGGAGATGACTCAGCCTACAAAACCACACATCTGAATGTCTTGTGGAGCGGCGATCCCGCATGTAGTGTAGGAACTGGCTTGACCCATTACTAAGATAACCCTCCACTACCTCCTGTCCACCAAAGACATCACTTTCTTTCTTTTTTTTTTAATTTTTTTGTTTTTTATTTATTTTTGAGAGACAAAGAGAGACAGCGTAAGTAGGGGAGGGTCAGAGAGAGAGGGAGACACAGAATCTGAAGACAGGCTCCAGGCTCTGAGCTAGATGTCAGCACAGAGCCCGACACAGGGCTTGAACCCACGAACTGTGAGATCATGACCTGAGCCGAAGTTGGACGCTCAACCAATTGAGCCACCCAGGCGCCTCGACATCACTTTCTGCAAGGTAGCAAAGTCCATGTCTCTGACATATTCTCAGTGATTCCAAGACCACAGATGGTATTGGAAAGGACTTTTCGCTTACACATGAGCTTAAGTTAATAAAAGGATTTAATATTTGAGGGGCTCCCAAAGAATCCAAGGACAGAGATGCAGAGAGGATGTAGGATGCCTTAGAATAGGAAACAAGAAGACCATTTGGGATTATGGTGGTTTTAAAAACATGGCCACAAATTCTTAGATCCTCCTCCCTTCAAGAGGTGGAGCTTAATGTGTCTCCCCTTGACTATGTGTTAGATTTAGGGACTTGCCTACTTAACAGAATATGGCAGCAGCCATGGTCTGTCACTTTCAATACTAGGTTATAGAAGGATTGCCACTCTATCTTGAACATGCTCTTTCTCTCTTGGGTCACTTACTCTGGAGGAAGCCTGCACAATGTCATGAGGATACAGACTAGCCTATGGAGAGGCTGACATGACAAAGAACTGAGGCATCTGGGAAACCTTCAGCAAGGTGTCCAGGGCTAGCCTCCCCCAAGAGAGGCTGTGTGCGGGATGGTGTGGTGAGTTCATGGGAAACAATGAGCTGTGTAGGTGCCACAAATATGATGTTACATAGATTTATCCCACTTTCATCCAGCTACGGGTGTGAAGGACCCCGTCCCTTGAATCCTTCCCTCTCTTGTGGAAACTGATTTTTAATTTCTAAGTCTAGAACAATGGGTTTCCTTCCAAGAAATACCAATTTTGCCTAGAGAGAATCTCATTCTAGAATTTAAGTTGTTTACCCCTTGTGCGCTCCCTTCTCTCTTTCTCCTGCCCTTCCCTCCACATGTACCTTGTACTTCTCAGTTCCTTTTCTACTCAGGCCCTGTCTTCCCTGCCCTATGTGCTTTGGGACATCACTGCCAGCTATAGCATCCTAACCTGCCTCCTTCCCACCCCCATATCCTTACACCTTTAGTTCAAGGAGCCATGGATGTGACATGCCACCGCTCCTGATCTGTTGGAACCCTCTCACATGTCTGACGGAGAGAACTAAAACTTATGTAAGAAAGTTTCAGGAAAGATCCCAGTCGACACTTGGCATCAAAACATGTAACAGTTGGTTTGACTAAGATTTGTTTTCCATTTATTGAACAATTACTATGATTTAATGTGATATCATTGATAAAATGAGGAATATATATTTGGTCTTTGTCTCTAGTTTCCGGCACAGAGCTCCTAAAACCCCTCTAACTTTCTGAATGATGGAAGTGATAGGAACAATTTTTGTTATTCATAATAATATGCCCTGTTCAACCTTACTTGAGTTATGCTAATAGGGCAACTCTTGGTGGACTCCCAGAAACTTTTAGGATGGGGCTAGTTGCCAAAGGACTCAACCATGTGATTAGACTGTTGAAACTTTCAGCCTCACCCCTGACCTCTGGGGAGGGGGAAGGGACCAGAGATCGAGTCAGTGACCGATGGCCAATGATTGAATCAACCATGCCTATGGTATGGAACCTCTGTAAAAATCGTAAACAACGATTGGATTTGGACTCTTCCAGATTGGTTAACACATCCACATGGTCAGAGATGGTGCACCTCAGCTCCACAGAAGCTCCTGTGCTCAGGACCCTTTTGGACCTCACCCTATGTACCTGTTCATCTGGCTGTTCATTTGTGTCTTTCACAATATTTTTCATAATTGGCTGGTAATAGTAAGTCAGCTGTTTTCCCTGAGTTCTGCGAGCTGCTCCAGCAAATCATCAAATTTGAGGAGGGGGGTTATGAGGACCCCCTTGCTTTATAGCCAGTCAGTCAGGAGTCTGGGTGCCCTGGACTTACAACTGATGTCTGCAGTTGGGCAACCTTATGGGACTGAGCCCTTAACTTGTGGGGTCTGATGGTAAATCCAGGTAGTTGGTGTCAGAGCGGATATCAATTGTAGGACATTTGGTGAAGTTGGCGAGCCAGAGAATTGAATGGTGCCGGCAACAAACCCACACATTTGGTGTCAGAAGTATTGTGAGTAGCAAGAGATCATAGTAGAAGTAATACTTGGGCATTGTGCTCAGTGCTGTACAGTTTTATCTCTCTTAATCTTCACCCAAACTGGTTTGAGGTGGATACCATCCTTGCCTTGTCTTTTTGATAAGGTAATTGAGGCTTCCCATTAAATAATGTACTCAAATTCTCACTGACCAAGTAAAAATTTAGACCTGTCCCCACTGCCCTGATTATATGCCCATACTCTGAATCCCACCACCTTTTCAGCATTCAGAAAACACCCTGACAAATTCCTTGCTGGTTATTTCTGAAATGACCTTCACCTCCCAAAGATCTTTGTTAACAAAGATAACAGAATTGGCTCTGGGGTAGATTTAGCTGTTGTCAAATAACCACAGGTCTGATATTCTGGGGGCTATTTTCTGTCCAGGAAAAGGAAGATTTCAAAACCGAAATTACACACAAGGCAGGCAATCCTAGAAAAGAAAGGGATTAATAGACTTCCTGTAACTGTAACTACCACTTTCTGCTTTGGGGAGCAATGTTTTATTACTATGTTCACTGCTCTTTTATTCCCTAAAGAACTTTTTCAACAATGATTTATCTTAATTTAACATTCTTTTTTCCAGGAAAGCAAGCAGTACACTTCATTCAAGAGAAATGATTTGCAGTTGATGTAAGTTCCCTTTGTTCATTTGCGTATTTGTTTGTTCATTTATTTGGTTACCCAGAAACGTTTACTGAGTGCCTAGTATTAAAAAAAAAAAAAAAAAAAAGGTGTTCCTCTAAAATACTGTAAGCCCTTCATTTTTGGAGGTAAATATACATGAAACTTCATGGCTGCATTTGTGCTCCTTATATTTTTTATAGTGCATTGTCTGAGCTAACCAGAGTTGAAGTTTTATAGTAGAAACCTGTTACCTTGAAGATGAAAAAGTGGCCAACAGTCAGTAATAATTGACAGTTTTTCAACATAAAGAGCAAAGAGTGTTCTATAAACTAAAAAAGAAAGACACGAACAAACAAGTACATTCCAAACTTGTATATGTTATAATTTTCAGGAAACTGGCTTTTTTATTTCTTTTCTTGGCTGAAACTTCACTGTTAGCTCATAAGGGCTTATGATTCTTTTGGTTGGCACCTGTTGAAGGAATAATGGCAGTCTTACTGACGGGATAGCAACAGATAGATGGCCAGAAGTGTTTCTACATAGAGGAAAGTAAAAGTTTTAAATCTCTCTAGAAAAAGACTGCACATGGCAGAGAAAAAATAATTTGACCGTACTTTTCTGGGAGGCTAGCAAAACTTTTCCTGCCCTGGATATGATTTCACTGGACTAAATCAGTTTTCAGTTCTATACTCAGGCTATTTTAAAAGGCTTTATTTTTCCTTAGAGTTTTTCCTGTGGAGAGGAAAACTGAATTTCTATTACCTAGAGGAATAATAATAATAATAGCCATAATTTTTAATGTTTATTTATTTTTGAGGGAGATAGAGAGACAGAGTATGAGCAGGGGAGGGGCAGAGTGAGAGGGAGACACAGATTCCAAAGCAGGCTCCAGGCTCTGAGCTGTCAGCACAGAGCCCCACTCAGGGCTTGAACTCACGAACTGTGAGTTCATGACCTGAGTCAAATTCAGACGCTTAACGGACTGACCCACCCTGGTGCCCCAACAGCCATCATTTTTGAGTGCTTACAATATATTTACTTGTCAGACTTTAGACTTGTTCTTTTATATATTTTACTTCTAATCCTTGCCTAAATCCCAGGAAGTAAGGATTATTATTCTTATTTGGCAGAAGAGAAAACTGAGGCATAGAAAGACTTATTAAATTCTACAGGCCAGTAAGTGGTAGAGCTGAAATTCAAACCCGGATCTGGCTGCCACGGGAACCTGTACCCTTTCTGCCATGACATGTGTCACGGTGCCTCCCCTACTGACTTTAGGCCAGGAAAACGTTCCCAAGTTCCCAACTTATTGTATAAAAGTACTCACTGTCATATAATTACATTTTTTGCAGAATTATATTTTAGTTATAATTTAATTAAATTTCGAGGCACAGATTCAATGTGAAATCATCACTATCTTTTATTTCAGGATTTCATTTACTTCTCATTTCTGGTCCCAATAAACATTTACACACCAAGAGCCTCCTGTGAAGGCACCTTCTGGTAATTGAGGGATATGATGGTTTTGTTTGTTTGTTTTTTAATGATTGTTTATTTAGTTTGGAGAGAGAGAGAGAGCACGCACTCGACAGTGTGAGAGGGCATGAGCAAGGGAGGGTCAGAGAGAGAGAGAGAGAGAGAGAAAGAGAGAGAATCCCAAGCAGGCTCAGTGCTGTCAGTGCAGAGCCCAACCCAGGGCTCGAACTCAGGAACTCTGAGACCATGACCTGAGCTGAAATCAGGAGTCAGATGCTCAATCTACTGAGCCACCCCAGCACCATGAGGGATATGATGTTCTAATCATCACTAACTCTTGTGATCATTGAGACAGACTGCTTCAAACCTGTTCTGTGCAACTTAGTCATTGGAAATCTAATCTTGTACAGTATCCATGAATAAATTGAAAAGTAAAACCTCAAGATTCAGCCTCCTAAGATCAGTGTCTGAATTTCAAAATCTTGTCTTAAACCCACAGACTGGCTCTCATATTATTTCTAAGATCCATTTTCTAAAATGCATCCTGAGAAAACCTCGACATGCAGAAACAGCACCGAAGGACTCCAGTTATTGAAACTTGGAGCTAGCTAAGTGGCCGGAAACCCAAGCAGATGATGAGGCCCAACCTTTGCTAATGTAATGAGGGATAGATAAGGAAATTGGGCAGCAGGTGAACACCTAGAAGGAAGCAGCTCCCCTTGGCTGATATGTAAACATCAGGCTTCTACGGAGGAGGTTAACACACAATCCAAAGAATTTCTGAGTGTAAACAGAAGCTCAAATTTGGCCTTTGCCGGGGGCTGCCACTAAATGAAGCCACTCGTCAACAGTCCTGTGGGTATTCCTTTGACCCACTGTCAAACAACTTGGAAACATAGAATTGACATTTTAAGAAGTGATCACAGAAATTTAAAAAGTCTAATTCCACATTGCCTTCTAATGCATTCTCTTTAAGGCTAATGATACTGCTCACTTTCTAGAAGATCTCTGTGTATTGCCTACAGAATCTCTTTCCACAACTCTGTTCCCTATGGACACATCCCAGCCACCAAAGACGCTCACCACATGTCTTTCTTTTCTTCTTTTTTTTTTTTTTCTTTATTTCCCCTCTTATATTTTATCACTTCTCCCACCACACTGATTTTTATTTTAAATGTCCTTGCTATGGTCACTTTCACTTGCCCTACTCTTTTCCCATTCTTGTCATGTATCTCTGGTTGGGCACTCCTTAGCTATAGCTTCTGTCTACACCTCTCCGGTTCAAGGTGGGATTTTAAGGCAAACTCACTTTGATCTTTCATAATAAAATAAGAGAGGAAAGTGGGGAATTGTTATTGGCCATAACATTATGTACTCCTACTGGTGATTGCCTATCTTAGAGAACTAAGACACAACAATTCATTAATCAATAGTATTCATGGAAGAGGGACTGTGGTAGGTAATAATAATGATTAATAATAATAGTAATATGTAATTCCCATGTTTTCTTCTGGAGAATCACTCCACCCTCCTCTCAAGCACAGATGGGCTCCTCCCTCATCCTCCAGCCCAGAGTGGTCATGTGACCCAAGCCTAGTCAGAGTATTGCATGTCCCTGGAAGTGGTGCTTCACCAAGACTGACCAATCAGAGGCAATGAAACTCAATCCTACATCTTCTGTTAGAGCTGTTGTGATAGAAGCACGTCTTTTTCCTACTGGGGCTGGGAGAGGATTGCCGGTGGCCCCAGCAAGAGGAGGCTGTCTGAAATGGAGCCAGCACAGAGATGGGGAGAGAAACTCAGACTTAATGCAATTGTTTGATTTTCCAATCCAGCAATGCCTGGGTTTATTAGACAGAGGTTTGCTTAAACCAGTTTGTTTGATTTGGCTTTCAGTCCTCAAATCTGAAAGTCTTGATCTATGTAAACTATGTGGTGGGCTGCTTGTGGTTCTCGCACTCAGCTGCAAATCAGCAATATTCTGGGAGTTTTACAAATTCCTGATTTAAAAATACCCATGGACTACTTTGTGCAGCCTCACAGGTAGTGGTCACCATTTCAGGGTCTCAGACATGCAGAGCTCTGTGGTGATCATCATCAGAAAGTGCCTACAGAGTATATCATCATTTATGAAGATACTTTCTAGAGAGAAGTTCATAGACAGTTCTTGGATTGCCTTTTATCCTAGTTCCCATTTCTTTGATATCCCCCACCCTCTGGATTTGGTGTTTTTATACTCTCACCTACCACCAAAACTGTCTCTTAGAGAAGAAGAGTGCCAGCATAAAACATGTGTGTGTATATATATATGTCCTTTAACTTGGCTAGAGTACAATCCCCAATTTCCTATTACTCCTCTGATGGCACACATTCAAAATGCAAATTTTCATACACAAAGGAAGAATAACTCTTGAAATAACGTGTGGTGCCACCAAGGACTTGAAGCTCACACTTGATTTAGTAGAGCTGCATAGACAGCTGAGTGTGACTGTCTGCTCAGCAAAAGCAACAGAATTTAGAGTCAGCAAATTGTGTAGGAGAGTAATTTTAAACAGGAAACATAAATGGGGAGTATATGATGGGGTAGCTGAACTTCAACCTTGCACAGAACCAGGAGCTTTGGAGGAGCCCATCAAGATCATAGAGATTAAGCCCTTCATTTGACAGAGATCAGAGACTTGCTAAGGTTAATCAGCACAGGCAAGGATCCAGAGTTTTTATTCTTCCAACTGTTCCCACTCTTGATCTCCCCACTCTTGAATCCTAAGCCCCGTGATTATATAAATAGATATCAAGACTTCCATACTCACATCTTCCTATCTGTGCTTGCTTTCCATTAGTAGTCCCCAGTATTTCCTTCAGAATCTCATTCCACAAAGTTTTAAAAATGAAGTTATATATATATGTGTGTGTGTCTATATATATATATATATATATATATATATATATATATGCCTCTATGTAAGTATAATGGATATCAGAGCAGATAGTCCTTCACTACATATTTTTTCTAATGTGACATTGACAATATCCATCAAGAGATGGTGGTCTATGTTCCCTCCTCTTGAACCTGGGAGGACTTGTTAACTGTCTCAACTGATGTGATGAGAATGTGGTCAAAACAACACTATATGGCTTTTGAGACTTGGCCATAGAGGGTGATGTGAATTCCAATTAACTTTTGCCCTAGAGATATGCATCTTGAGAGCTCTGAATCAATGTGTCAGATTTCCCTGAAGCTCCTCATTCTGGTGGATCACACGGAGGGATTACATCAAGCTAGAGAGACGTCCAAGGAGCCCTGATTCTTCATCTTCTGTTGTTTGAGTCTCCCCATCTCAGGGCTCAGACAGGTGAGTGAGCAAACATCTGATGATTCCATTTCCCAATTTCTGAGCTACTCTAGCTGATGCTGAATGGAGTTAGAAATAAGCTATCCCACTGAGCAGATTTGTGGATAGAATTAATGTCATTATGTTAAGCCAATACATTTTACAGTAATTTGTTATGCAGCCATAATACCTGGAACAGACATTTTTCCCCCTTGCTAATTGAGAGCACTAACTTGTGGGCCGAAAGCATTCAGGAGCCTGCCCATCAGGGCGATTTGGTGTTTGTAAAATTAAGAAGGAGAAACTTCAAGCATGCAAGCACTTAAGATTCCATGGCTTAGTATCCAAACACACATCTCATGCAAAGCCAATGAAAATGCAACAGCAAGGCAGAAAAGAAGATGAAGAAAACCAAACCACCACCACAAGAGTGCATTTTAAAGAGTAGCTTTGTTGCTAAGTCAGAGTAAGAGAAGAGCAAGACTTGCAAAGAGGGAAAAGAGTAAAGTGTAAAAATAGAACGTGGTTGAAGTGACTGTGTCTTGGAGGCTCAGTCACACAAGGTGATAGGGATTCCAACTGGAAGAGACGAACCACCATCGCAACAGAAGCAGAAGCCCATTCAAAAGGGTGTGAGAAGGTTTAGGAAGGGATATTTTAAAAGATGTGTGCAGAATCAAAGGAAGGAACAAAAGACAGTGAAGCTCCATAGCTCTAACAAGGGAGGGAAGCCATTACCACCTCCAGGCCTGAGAGGAGGGAGGGAGTGGTTGGTTAATTGAAACCAAGCAAGAGTTAGCGATGGAGAGGGCCACCTACAAGTGCTGTGGCCTTGGGTGAAGGAAGACAGCTATTTCTGTCTGGAAGCGAATGTCCAGGAGAATCAATGCTCTACGCATTTCTGTCTCTCCCACCCTCCAATTCCCTGTAAACACCTTCACTGGTACAGCCCATTCTTTCTCACCGTGGGGTAAACATTTGTTCCTAGGCAGGGTGAAAAACAAAACAAAACAAAACAAAACAAAACAAAAACAAAACAAAATCAGATCCTCCACAAGGCCACAGTACAAACACAGATACACAGCATACTTGTGGTGTGAAAATTTCAGGGGAGACTTAGGACAGAATACCCTAAGACAGTTCCCTTAGGGAGCATGATGAAGAAAAATAGATGAGAAGCTCTGGCTAACCCGGAGAAAGCTCAAGGGCAGGGGGTCCAGTCACTTGTAGCCCCTTGGCAAGTAAGCACTCAGGGCTTATTAAAATTTTTCCCGACCACTACCCTTTCTATCTCTGCATCTATGCACAGGGACAGATGGCGGTTAGGATCCGGGGAAACCACCTATTTAGTAGAACAACTGATGAGGGGAATTAGCAAAATGTTCACAGTCACAGTGAACCTTGCCATCAGTGTAGAAATTACCTTTGTTTTGGGTGTTTTTTAGTAATTACAAAAAGTGAGGAGATAATTCTAGGGCATACCTACATTGTTGTTAATTTGTGAATTTGGTATTATACAATGAACAAGTCAAATTTGACAACAGGGGTGAATTAAGACTTTCAGAAATCCTAAACACCAAACAGATTTGGGTGTTCTCCCCCATCCTCATATTAAAATTTATCTATATCTATATCATCTATATCCATATCCACATCCATATCCATATCCACATCTATATCTACATCTATGTATCTATGTCTATATCATCTATACACCACACACATATATTTTAATGTGGCCCCATCTCCATATGTGCTTTAAAAGAAAACTTCTCTCTAAATTACCTGATTATAATATTCTGGATAATTAATCAAAGCTGAGTTTTTCTCATTTATTTTTGATGCACCTGCTTTACTGATATGCAGAGTGTATGTTTAGTCTCTATATTGTAGTACAATAGCTTTGACCAGAAGTTGTGGTAATGTGTTTCTTCTGACCATATAGCTTATTATGATCAAATGCATTATTTCCATGACTTGTCAAATAGGAAATGTCTTAGTAAGATTTTCTGCCGGGTCCACGTTTTGGGATCTAGCTTTAGTGTAGAAAGTGTCACTGTGTGTTTCACATTAAGTTCATATAAGGAGCCCCGTGTCACTTTGATGGTAAAAAAGCCCAGCATGGTTGTTGGACATCAGTAAATAAAGTCCAGACTCCTCTGCTGGGTTTTCAAACTTCTTCCTATCATAGCCCCCAGTCCACATCCACTTTACATTCTAATGTCTCTTGTCGCTTGGGCCCTTTGCCTCTTTCCTGTCTGCCAACCTCTTCTGTTTCACACTTTTCTCTAGTATATTCCCTTTCTGTTGCAGATTGCCTGTTCTGTGGAGAACCCTTGGGACCTTGGTAAAAGTGTAAAGGTCCAGTCCCTATCCTTCTTCAACGAACCCGGCCCTCAGTTCTAAACCCTCTAGGTGACACTGAAATCAAACACTAAAATAACTTTGTGTTTTCCAATGCGAAGTTTAAGCACTGGCATTTGTTCTGGTACCAAACTACTTTATTTCTAGGCCTTATTTCCCAGAGTTCCTAGCCATGTGACATTCTGTAATTTTTTCACTTCTCTGTGCCTCAGTTTCCTCATCTGTAAAATGGGAATATTACAGCACATGCTCATTAGTATTGTTCTAAAGATTGAATGAGTTCAATGTGAAGTGCTTAGAAAAAATGTCTGGCACATTAAACGTGCACAATAAATGTTAGCTAAATGGCCCTTTATATGTCTGGAAGTGTTAATGTTGCTCTCTCGGTGTCTAATCAATACAGGCAGGCCAATTACTTTAGCATGGAGAGAATCTGTGATCCTGGACCAAATTCTCAGGAAACAGGGTGTGTAAACCAGTGATTGGCAACCTTGATTGCATATGAGTTTCACCGAAGGCTTAAAAAAAATACTGTTGTCTGAAAAAAAATACTGTTGTCTGTTACCTGGGTTCCTCTGCCAGAGGCTGGACTTAATTGGTCATGGGGTGAGACACAAGAATAGGAATTCTTAAAAGTTCCCTAGAAGATTCTAATGTGCAGCCAGGGCTGCTCAGGGAAACTTATCAACACTGGCTGAGGCAGTTAACTAACAATTAACCTGAAACAGCTGTCTTTTTGTAGTATCAAGATCACCAGTAATCTTCTGCTCTATGAAATGCTAGTCCCTAGCTAATTACCGACTATCTGTAACCATGGTGGGCTGCAGTCCTGAAGGTTTAACCAGAAATGGGGAATTTATTCTCTCAGCCACAGTTGTAATGGAAGGTCCATGAGATTAGAGGAAGCCACGGAGAAGGCTTGATCCTACCAGCTGGTTCCTCACATTTAATCATTAAGATAATCTGGTCATGGTATTTTAGATAATGTTTCTCAAATTGTGATCTACGCACCTAGCACCCAGATCTAAATATTATTCTGCACTAAAAGGAGCCAAAGCTCCTTGAAGAAATGGCTGACATCAGGACTGGGGCAGGGAAAGTATAAAATGAGCCTGAGCGTCTGGTTGACCAGAAAGCAAGGAATGGTCAAAGAATGATGGGGACATATCAAAAGGGCACAGAAGCCATCTTAAAGGGTGGGGCCCTTGATAGTAACCAGTTATAATCCATTGAATACAATAAAAAAATCATGAGTCCAAAATGATATAAATAAATAAATGAACAAATGAAAGACTGGTGTAGAGTGGGATATTTTACATAGTTTTAACGTGCCTCCACAAGATATGCATTAACGACAAATAGAGAAAAGAACAGCTATACAGTGATGAAGGCTTGCTGATACCACTTTAATCCAATAAAGTGAACATTATCAGTGATGGGCCGAACTGAAGTCATGGGTGACTTAGAGCATGTCACGAGAAGAGCACAGTATCACCTCTGTTATCATTCTGTAAAGAAGCATAACTTGAATCCAATCATGAAAAATCACCGGACAAACCCAAATTGGAAACATTCTACACTATAACTGGCCTGCAATCTTCAAAAGCGTCAAGGTCGGTAAAGTCAAATTAAAACCTAGGAATTCTTCCCAACTGGAGGCAGGAGAGTAGAGATAGGATAACAAAATCAGACATGTGACTTTGAGCTGGACCTTTTTGTTAACAAAAGACATTATTGGGGAAATTGGGGAAAATTAAATAAGGTCTGAAAATCAAAAGTAGTAATGTATCAGTGTTCATTTTCTGATTTTTATCTTTTTGTTCTGCTCACTTAGGAGGGCTGGTCATGTTTGTAGAAGCTGCACAGTGAAATAGCTGGGGGTGAGGGGCACCAGATCTGTAACCTACTTCTGAGTGGTTCAAGAAAAAAATGGTTCTTTTTACTGTACTTGCAAATTTGCTCTAAGCTTGAGATTATTTATCTAAAATAAAAACCACATTTGAAATAAAAATGGTGCTCCAAAGATGCACTGCATCAAGTTAAAATACGGCTTTCTGATTTGGTGGCAGGCTGGGACTGAGGGCAAGAATCTACATTTTTAGCATTCATGGTAAGTGGCAGCTTTAGACTGAAGGAATAAGAAATTCCCCTGAGAGTAGCAGTTTGCACTGTTCACCAAACACTCAGCGAAACCACCCCACTTTCACCCTGCATTCTAGAGCAAACCCCCCCATCCCTCTACCCCTTTTCTCCCCCAAACCCCGTATCTATTTTCTTCCTGCCAGCAGCAAAGATTGTTAGAGATCAGTGGGGAATTCTCAGGACAGAGCTTTGAGAAATGACTCTAGCGATCTGCTGGTGTTTTTATCCAAGGAGAAGAGAATACCTGTTTTTCTGTGTATCATTCCTCAGGCAGGGCAATCCCTGGAGATGGAGTCATTTCCTAAGACTGTGTCTGATGGCTCCGGAGTGGCAGGAGTTAGGGGTAAAGAGGCATGCTTGAGCAAGGCATTAGGAGAGTGTGCTGCACATCTAGGTAATTCCAGTGTAGGTGGACTGTTTTAAGACTCTCTCTGGTACAGTAGGAAAGCACAGCTTTGTTACAGTAGAAAATTGAAATTTTGAAATATAACGACAAAACCCAAATGTGAAAATCCAACAAGGTTCAAAGAGCAATACTTCTTAAAGACAAAACAAAACAAAACCTTTCTGTGCTGAAAAATTAGTATCTGATATTATAAGCCATCAAATGTCCTCTTGGCACGGTGCCAGCACTGGGGAAAATCACTCTAATGTTTTAGGTCTGTAAACCAGGGACTGAGTTTTCAACACAACAAAACAAATGTATTCTTTATCCTCAGTTTTGGGAATCAAAATAGGCAGAGTCTGAATTACTCACAGATACTGATAACGCTTAAAGAAACTTAAAAACAATATTCAAAGAACCACTGTATATGGCCTGATAAACTGCTCGTTCCCTTTGGCTTTTAGTAGCTAACTTAGGATCACCTTTCATGTGAGTCCTCTAGACAATTCTGGAGGACTTTGAAAAGAAAATTTCCCCATCTGTGAAATGAGATGTTCTCAGAGGACTATTTGGCTATTAAAACCCATGATTCAAAGCTTTTAAATTAAGGATGAAAATATTTACTGGGCATGAAAGAAAGAGCTCATAAAGAATCAATTTTCATGAACTTGATGGTTATATAGAATTACAGAATTTGATATTTAGAGGGGACCTTGGGGATATTAGGTGAAGGATTTGATCCTGTGCCTAAGATAGAAAATAGAATTCAGGTGTAATGGTTCCTAGTTCAGGGCTCTTTCCACTAACTTGTAACCATATTTCCCCTGTTCCTTTCTTCTTCCCTGCCTTCTGTCCTATTTTCTTTTCTTTTTTAATTTCCTTCTTGCCTTCATCATAAATGACAGCAATTCCACCATTATCCACTACTGGAAAATTACTGATTGACAATAAATGAGACAACAATAATAACACCTCTTGTTGGGAGAGAACATATTGGAGTCCATAGTATCTAAAGCATATAAAATAACCTTTTCTGTGAGTTATCTTTTCTGTTAATGCATTTGTGTTTTCTCTCTTTTGTTGTTATTGATAATTTTCTTCATGCCTTAATATTTTGCTTTTGCTTAATTGGGACATTAGCCTCACAATGGGCTAATATGGCCTTCCTAGGGTGCAGGGAGTGAGAACTACCTGCACAGACATGATGGAGGATAGGAATAAGAATTCTTTTTCTTGGAAAGTTTGAACTAAGTGTAAGCAGGACACAGCTTCTTTTCTAGATTCAGTCGTTGTGGAGAACATAAAAAGACATCCTTGACTCCCCTCTCTCTCTCTGTCTCTCTTTCAGATGTCACATCTAATGCCAATGAATTTGGTTGGCTTTCTCTTTAACGGATGTCCAGAATCAGACTAATTCTCCCTTTTTCCCTCCACTGCTCCTTGGGACAAGCTTCCAGTATCTCTTGCCCCTACAGACTGTCTCCCTGTTTCTGCCCTTAGCAACCTCCTCCCCCTAACTCCCCAACCCCCATCCCCGTCCATTTTCAACACAACAACCAGAAGATTGTTTTAAAATGTAAGATTATGTCCCTTCTCTGCTTAAAATGTTTCATTCTCACTTCACTCAGAGACAAAGCTAAATTGTCATTTAGTGGCCCCCAGCACTGATTGTCAAAATGGAGTCTTCAGCCCAGGGCACCAGCATCACCTGGGAAGTTATTAGGAATGCTTGGGTACCCTAGGTCACCTGAATCTGAGACAGGGTTTAACATGCCCTGAGGTGCTTCTGACGTACACTCAGGTGTGAGAAAAGCCCCTCCAGGGCATCAGCCCTCAGAACCTCTCCAGTTACTCACACTGATACTCTTGCAATAGGTCAGACCTCTCTGTCATTAGGGCTTTGGTACTTGCTACTTCTCTACTGGAACGCTCTTTTCCCAGTTATCCCTCAGCTTACTTTTTTATGTTCTTCAGGTTTCTTCTCAAATATCAACTTCATAATCAGTGAGGTCCAGCATATTTGAAACCTTAACCCATCTCTCTCCTAAGGCTCTTCCCTCCCAACTTATACACACAGGGGCATTCCCTGTCTCATCTTCCATCGTTGGTTTTTCTGCATGGTACTTGGCTTGGAGTCTCTCCTGTAGTAGCTATCAAGATGTCAGCCATATGTTAAAGAGGACACCTAAGATCCTGGAGGCCTTATATGAAAGTCCTTCTGGAGGCCTCCCTTTTGCCTTTACCTCCCCCAACTCCATCGTATACAATCAGTCACTTTTCAAAATCCCAGTTCAGCTCTTTCTGCTGCCCCTGTGCTTTAATAAAATCACCTTTTTGCTCATGTACACACACACACACACACACACACACACACACACACAGATGTCAGCCAGATCTGCAGTCCTGTGACGGCTTGCCTGGGGCTGGGGAAGCTAGTTACAGCCAGGATGCCTCACTCAAATGACCTGTACATTGATGCTTGCTCTTGGCACCATACCTCAGTTGCTTGCCTTGCAGACCTTCCCACGGTGCTGGTGGAGTGCCCTCAGGACATGGCAGCTACCTTACCCAAGGGTGGGTGATCCAAGAGACAGTCAGGCGGAAGCCATATTTTTTTTCTTTTTCTTTTTTTAATTTTTAATTTTTAATTTTTAATTTATTTTTGAGAGAGAGAGAGACAGCATGAACAGGGGAGGGTCAGAAAGAGAGGGAGACTCAGAATCCGAAGACAGGCTCCAGGCTCCGAGCTGTCAGCACAGAGCCCGATGCGGGGCTTGAACCCATGAACCGTAAGATCATGACCTGAGCTGAAGTCGGATGCTTAACCGACTGAGCCACCCAGGTGCCCCAGAAGCCATACTTTTCTATGACCTAGACATTTATGACCTAGAATATCATACACTATCATCGGATATTATGATCCAGAACCCTCAAGCTAAGCCACTTTCAATTCCTGACCCACAGAAAGTCTAATATAATAAATCTTACTTTTGTTTTAAGCTGTTAACTTTGGGATAAAATTTCAGGCAGCAATATATCAATAATACTGCATGTGTCACCATTTGACTTACTATGTATTATATTTTATTCATTATTTTAAAATCTATTAATAACCACCTCCACCCACCCTAAAATATAAGCCCCCCAAAGAAGGGTATGTGTGTGTATGTTTTCAGTGCCTAGAACAGTGCCTGTACTGTCAAAGAGTGTGTATTTAACAAAAATATGTGGAATGAATACTTAGAAAAGCCATATCTGGGTGGTGGGGTGATACACTGATATGGTTGGAGGAAGGACGCTGTGGGAAATCTCTGTGACACCACTACTTTGCAAAACTCCAGGGGACACTATTCCCACTATATTCAATGTGAATGGAGACTTCTTAGAGCACAGCTCCATGTGAAATTCATTCTGACCTTGTGTATCCCCTGAATGGGCTTTGGGGACCATCCATAGGTTCCATTGGTCACAGTTTGAGAAACAGTCATCCAGGAGACTAAGACCACAGGAAGTTGAAACAAGATCAAGCCTCAAAAGAGAGATCCTTGTTCCTAACATCTTACAAAAATATCAGAGAGTTACCAAACTTTAAGAGCCCGTGGGGGCTGGACAATGAGTGTCTCAGTGGCAGGTCTGAACTGACAGCCCATAACCAGAGAACACCTCCCCCTTCATACCCTTTATCTGACCTGGTACTCCCCATGCAGTTTTAGAGGCAGGAAGTAGAGGGCAAAGAATAATTGAGGGGGTAAATATTGGAGGTAGACCAGTTTCTCAGGAAGCTTGACCTGAAGATAAAAAATTGGGGGGCACTTGGTTGGCTCAGTCTGTGGAGCATGTGACTCTTGATCTAAAGGTTGTGAGTTTGAGCCCCACATTGGGTGCAGAGATTACTTAAAAATAAAATCTTAAAAAAAGGAATTGAGATCAAAGAGAAGGAAGATTGGGGGAACGTCCATTTGGGACAGGAACTAATGTGGTTGGTGGGGGCAGAGGAGGACTAGTGAACCTACAGGAGAGAGAAGAGGAAAAACACCTAATAAGATAGGAGATTCAGCCAATGCATTCTAAGTCTTTTCTCTATTTGGAAAACTCTTTTGTTCATATTAAAAGAAATTACAAGCATTAGTAAACAAAGTGCGTGAGTTTTGGAGGGGAGGGAGCTCCTCCTGTTTTGATTCAATACACTTTGACTGACTGGCTCTTCCGTCCAGAGATTGTGCTAGGCAGTTTTTACATATCATCTTGTTTAAATCTCCCACACTCCCACAGGGTAGGTTTTCCCCTTCATTTAATAATGAGGAAACTGACCTTTAGGTTAGAAAAACCACCAGAGTAGGAAGCAGAACTTGTACAGTTAAGAGCTCTGTCCACACTGGTGCTGAACTGCTCTTTCTCCACAGGTAGGAGGGTCGGTATACGTTATCACCCAAGCCAGGTGGCCTCCAAGAATGAAAGGGAACATTGCCAGGAATACACCAATGACAACAGGCATAAACAGGGATCACTCTGGGTCACACAGCACCTATGATAACTCTGGCCAAGTAGGCTCATGCTTCTCCCTTACAGACAATACCTCAATACTTGAAATTGTAATAATTAAAATCCTAATGAAACAGGACTCTGTTCTCAGAACCACAGCTCTGTTTAATGGGTAAATGTGGAAAGCGCGACTATTGGGCCCTTCTACTAATTTGCGGCAGGGGGATGGCTCAGAATGGCCCCAAATCATGCAGAACACAGAGTATAATTAAAGAAAGATGGTGACATGGACTCTTATTGTATTCTGATTTTCACCATGGAAATTTTATATTTTGCTTAAATTGTATTTTAAGGTCTAGAGGATAAAACAAAGCTCTACTTCATGAGAAAGCTGCTTTTCCTCATCCCTGCTCCTTCTTCTTCTTCTTTTTTTTTAAGCTGGTCAATCACTAAGCTCATTTGAGTGATGGCAAAGTCAAAATTATGACTGCCTGATTTTATCCTTCACTGCACTCGTCAAAAAATTAAATTAAAGATCACGCTTATGAATATAACGCATGAACTCCTGCATGGCATTCTGAAAGATAGAATGTCCCTTCTGTCCAGCCACTCACAAAACAGAATGTCACACAATACATTAATATGAAGGAAAAATAATAGGGCAGAGAAAAAATTCTACCTCTTAGGACATACAAAGTGCATTCCAACAATGGTTCATGTGTTCAGAAAAATTTATTTTAGTCAAGACAATAATAATAATGCCTCTATTATATATATATATAATACATTAGATCCTTCAAACTTGTATTGTGCTTTCTAGTTTCCAAAATGTTTCCACATGTAATTTCATCTGACAAAAGAGATCATTAATATTTTAAAGTGCAGCATGGGCTGCTTGATTTAGCATTGGAAGGGCTCGGGTTCCTGAAGGATGTGCATCCCATGTAGGCTTGTTGAATATTCTATGTAGAGGCAATTGTAGAGCGAGAGCCAAAGTGCTAGTGCTTTCTGTAAAAAAGATGGTGGAAAAATGCATTCATTACCAAAACCCACTGAAGGCTTTGGAAAAAATGAATGTTTGGAGAAAATTACTGTTCTAAATTTGCTACTGAAGTTTAGAAGCGTAATGTCTCTAGTTTTTAAATGAAAATATGTTTTTTAAATAAATATAAAACAATTCTTGCCATATATATTTTTTTCAATTACACACAAACTTAGGAAGTTGAATACTGAACTCTCCCCAATCTCCCCCTGCCTCTTTTCTACTCCTCTAAGATAATTCCTGAGATCAATTAAAAAATTTTTTTTAAATGTTTATGTTTGAGAGAGAGAGAGAAAGAGAGAGAGAGGGAGAGAGAGAGAGCGCACAGTGGGGGAGAGCAGAGAGAGAGAGAGAGACATCAAATCCGAAGCAGGCTCTAGGCTCTGGGCTTGTCAGCATAGAGCCTGACATGGGGCTCGAAACCACCAACCTTGAGATCAGGACCTGAGCGGAAGTCTGACACTTAACCGACTAAGCCACCCAGGCACCCCTGAGATCAATTTGATATATATTTCTCCAGACTATGTATTATATATGTGTGTATGTGTGTTATGTACATATATAGGTATGCATGTATATATTTTTATATGTATATTTGTGGGTATTTACTATCTACCAATCATTTATCCTATCTATCTATCAATACATGACTGAGATGGTGCTTTTTATTTTTTATTTAATTTTCATTAAAAAATTTTTATGTTTATTTTTAAGAGAGAGACAGAGAGAGACAAACACAGAGAGAGAGAGAGAGAGAGAGAGAGACAGAGACAGAGAGACAGAGAGAGAGACACACACACAGAATCTGAAGCAGCCTCCAAGCTCCAAGGTGTCAGCACAGAGCCCAACACAGGGCTTGAACCCACGAACCGTGAGACCATGACCTGAGCCAAAGTCAGAGGCTTAACTGACTGAGCCACCAGGGCACCCCAGAGCTGGTGCTTTTTAAAGGGAACTCCATAGAAGCCAGAAATGATGAAGGAGATTGAATCAAGATTTGTAAGCAAGCACTGGAATGAATTACTGTTTGCTTTGTGGCATTTGCTGATACCTAGATGGTATAGAGTCTAGAATAGTAGTTCTCAAACTTGAGCATGCATGTGAATACCTTGAGGGCTTTTAAGAACAGATTACTCGGCCCTACTTCAGCATTTCTGATTCAGTAGGTCTGAGATGGGGCCCTGGAATTTGTAGTTCTAACAAGTTCCCAGGGATGTTGGTGATGCAGATGGAGGAACACACTTTGAGAACTACTAGCTAGAGCGTGGGTTTGAATGAACCACACATATGAGGCGTAGGACTAGTGCTTTGGTCCTGAATATAGTAAGAAATTTTCCTGTCTCAGTTTTAGCACTGAGAAAGAAAGGAAGAAAAAAGTCTCTGTTGAGATTTCCTAATCTTATATATGTACTAACATGGGCTTAAGGACAAGGGGCAAACAAAACAAAACATAATAAAAAACTCTAAGCCAAGTATATAGTTTAAGGTTTTCCTAAATCGGCAGTAAGTTCTGGTATCTCAAAAACAAAATGTAAATAAATAAGCTCTTCATCCAACTTCAAAAAATCCCCACAAATAAAAATCTAAAGAACATGGCAATAAAAAATCCCAGAATATACAAGGAAATTACTGTAATCATGAATCTGCAAAAACAATAAACCACAGAATTTGACTTACACAGACTAGAGATACTGAAATTTCAGATACAGATTATTATTTTTTTCAATATTTATTTTTTAGAAAGAAAGAAAAACAGGGCATCAGTAGGGGAGGGACAGAAAGAGAGGGAGACACAGAATCTGAAGCAGGCTCCAGGCTCTGAGCTGTCAGTACAGAGCCCAATGTAGGGCTCAAACCCATGAACTGTGAAATCATGACCCGAGTTGATGTTGGATGCTTACCTGACTGAGCCACCCAGGTGCCCCAGATACAGATTATTTTAAAAAATATTTTATGTGGTTAATAAATAAAGAATGGCCATCTATATTTGAAAAAGAACCAAATAAACTTGTAAAAATTAAAATAAGAACAGAAATCAGATTAAATAGAGTTAAATAAAATTAGAAAATTGAGTGGTAGGCTTGAAAAAGTAACCATAAAGAAGTAGCAAAGAGAGATAGGGATACAGAAAAGAAAAAACAAAACAAAACAAAAAAGCAATGTAGTTTAGGAGTCCTGAAGGACATAGAAAGGAGGAATGGACAGTGGCGGAAGTGTAATATTTGGTGAGGTAATAGGAGAAAAACATTCAGAACTTTAATTTTAAAATGTCCATTCCCAGGGCATCTGGATAGCTCAGTCTGTTAAGCGTCCAACTCTTGGTTTCAGCTCAGGTCATGATCTCAAGGTTCACGGGTTCAAGCCCCATATCAGCTCTGTGCTGACAGAGCAGAATCTCTTTGGATCCTGTGTCTCCCTCTCTTTCTGCCTCTCTCCCTCTCATGCTCTCTCTCTCTCTCAAAAAAAAAAATAAACATGAAAAAAAAGTCCATTCCCATATCTTGGACTTGGGAAACCCACACTGAGGTACATCAAACTGAACCCAAGGGACACCAAAGATAAAGACCAGACTGTCAACGCAGCCAGAAAGAAAAGACAGAGCATCTGAAAAGAAACTACTAAACTGAGATATTGCTTCTTAACAATTACAGAATTGACAAGACTGGGGAAAAAATCTTACATGTTGCAAGAAAATAATGATCAACCTCAAATTTTTCCCAGGAAAAACTGCCTTAAAAATCTCCCAAAACAACATGATAATGTTTTCACACAAAGCCTGAGAGATTTTCACTAGAGGAATTTCTAAAGGATTTCTTGGTGGAAGATGGAGAAAATCTGTCAGAGGAGCATGTTTTATTAATGGTGCTAAGTTTTCTATAATGATGTTCTTTCAATTAAGTTTTTTAAGAAGAAAATTGGTCCAAATTCATGAAAGCTGGAATCGCTGGACCTGGAATTCACCGGTTGTTTAATTGTGCCTATAATTTGCTGATTCATGGATGGCTAATCATTTATGTCAGATGCCAGCCAATCTGAAATTACTAATTATTTCATTATTGGTATGATGTTGCAGTGGGTCAAGTCAGAGTACACTGCGGTCCATGAAAGTTCAACCAAGACAGTGAAAATAAAACTATATCCAAAAGTCCCCCCATAAAAAATGCAAGTAAATACATTTAGAAATTGTTCAATTATTTATTTTGATATTCAGTACTTCAGTACAATATTTACTAAAATAATAAGGCTTTCCCTGGAGGCTGCAATGATGGCAACATTGCCTCATTTAACAAAACTAGTTCTGGTTTCCAGAAGAGAGAGAGGGAAAAGGATTAGTGAAGGTGTGTTGTTTCTAGAAAAAAGAAGACATTCTGACATTAACAAACTGGTGGACTTGGGAAGTTAGAAAACCATTTCCAGTCTGCTTTAAAAACAGATCTGTAGAACGAGGAAACTTGCCCATGTGTTCGCAGAATTCTTCTAGATCAAAATACGGTTATTATGGTTATATGTGCTAGAAAGTCTAGATGAGATTGTGTTCTAGATCTACGCTCTGTGATCCTATTTGAAAATGGTTATTATAAGGTAAACTGGGGTAATCAGTAGGACCCTCGAGGGCTGGAATCAGGGCAGAGAACCCAAAGGTAGGGGAGACGTGAGATGAGGCCAAGTGATGGGGAATTAAGCTGAGTGATCTGTGAATAAAAATGCCAGAAGCTTTGCTTCAATTTTAGGGAGACGACCAAGTTGGAAAAGGATTGCCAACTCTAAAATGGGAAGAAGACTACAGAGAGGGGTCATGATCCATATTACCCCTCCTCCAGTGACACAATATTCCATTTGTGTATCCAGTGGGAAAGAATTGTAACTCTTTACCAAAGGTTGTAACTCTGCATCCTGAGAGGAAGTGAAACATATGCAACAGTATTGAATTTAGGACATAGTTTATTTTGTCGACATAGAAACATTGATAAATAGTGAGCGCCCACGACAGAATCATCTACCACTGGCATGTCAGATTATGCTGCCTTTTTTCACTGTCTTCCCAGCAACTTTTGATTTTTTGTCCCAAAGGTCATCTCATTCAAACCTCACACACAATTCCTGTTTCTATGGAGTGGCTAACATTTATATTTCCCCACGATGCCACAGACACAACATGCAGGCCACTTTTGCACCTCAGAGTACATTCGGAGACCATATATTTGGGTGAGGTAAAGCCACATATATTACCTAGTCATACTGAGATTATGGGATGATGTTCCTAAACAACGCAAATTATTTAGGAGGTGAAAGACGTTTCCACACATTTGAAGGAGTAACTGGGAGGAATACTCATGCTAATTTGAGGTGGCAGAGCTGCTACAGTTCAGGGCTCACCACGTGACACTTGCAAAGACAACAGGTTCAGGCTCTGGAAAACAACTTTTGATGTGGGTTGTGCATTTGACGGGAACCTCTAGGGGAGCTGGAGCCTCTCCAAGAAAAAGGCAATTGTTGTGATCTTGTGGCCTGAAGAGACTGTCCAGGAATGACCTCATTTGAGTAGGAGATGAATGCCCTGGCAACTCTCTTACTGCCTCAGGCCAGTTAGAGCTGCTGGCCTACTCAGTGGTTCTGAGTGTCCTCCTCTGAAGGATTCTAAGTTCTCAAGCACATTTCAGTGAATTAGGACAGTGTGCACCCTTCCATGGTGCTGATTATGATGGTAATTATAATAGCCATCATGAATGCTGGGCCCTGCTAGGCACTTTATACACATTATTTCTGTTGTTAACTGTTAGTTGGAAATGTTTATCCCTCACTCCTCAACCAAAGGGCAGAAAATGTTCACCGCTGTGCCTTTCTCCTCATCCTCCCCTCATTTATCCAAGCCTGAGGAAAAAACAGTCCCTTTTTTTGAGAGAGAGAGAGAGAGAGAAAGAGAGAGAGAGAGAGAGAGAGAGAGAGAGAGAGACTCATAAGCAGGGGAGGGCTGAGGAAGGTGGAGTGAGAGAACCCAAGCATGCTCTGTCCTGTCAGTACAGAGTCTGACAGAGGGCTCAATATCACAACTGTGAGATCATGACCTGAGCCAAAAATCAAGAGTCGGAAGCTTAACCTACTGAGCCACACAGGCGCCCCAGGGCAGAGTCCCATCTTGAGTCACTCTCAGCTCCACCTGTGCACAGAGACAGCATCTCCTGGTCTGTTCTTTTTCATTTAATAAGCTCACCAGGGTAGCCTCTGTCCAGGCAATGGGGACACCAAGGACAGTGGTACTTGCTCCTGTGGAACACAGGTTATTTCTTTAACATTCAGGAGCGAATTCCAGCATTTAGGAAGCCCATTTCCGGGCAGGGCCACCAGATGCTCTGATCTAACCTCATTAGTAACAAAGCTATGTTTTTGATTTTAAACTTTCTTATAGCTTTGCCTTCTCGGCTGGTTCTGAACAGAGGTGAGGGTGAAGGCAGTGTGCAGATGCTGTGCTGTCATGGAGGTGAGATGCTCAGGATCTCCCTTCAAGAGAGAACGTGCTGCCAGGAGTGGAGTTAGCTGACAGCATCCACTGGCCACACTTTGGGGGTCGCACCGTGGTCACTTTCTCTCCAAGCTGCTTGCAGCCAGTGAGTGAACTGGCGGAAGGGGGTCCTGAAGCCCGGCCATTCCTGCCCAGTGCAGGTCCACCGTAATGGCCAGTCTTTGCTCTGAGCCTCCCCAGATTTTCTCAGACTGCACTGCAGACAGGCTTTTCCTAGCTAATCTTCCTTCCTTCCCTCCTCCTCTCCCTGCTTCTTCTCCTGCTCCTGCTCCTACCCATTTTAGCCTTTGAGGCTTTTCCGCCTATACATTTCCTGCCCTTCTATTTCACCTTGGCATCTTCTTCCCCAAAGACCCAAGCTGACACCACCAGCATTATCATATTCTCCATTTCACAGTGGAGTGAAAGTGAGGCTCCAAAGACAGAGAGTAGAAAGCATAAATACATTCCCCTTTAAGAAGTTCATGTATACTTGTATATATGTCAGAAACCCCCTTAAAAAACCTAATCTACATTTTAATAGAAAATTTTGAATACCTTGTAGGTGGCATTAATATTGTAAGTAAAAGAGAGACAGCTTCATTTCTTCAGAAAACTGAGCCCAGTGGGATCTGCCCATTCAATGTTAAGATACACTGGCTTCTTGAAAATGGGAGAGAACACTAAAGACCATAAGCATTTCCAGCACCCACTGCTAACATTGGAGTCAGGACTCAGGACGTGATGATGAAAAAAAAAAAGCAAATGACCTCAATAAGGCAATAGCCACTTGTGGGGAAGAGCACTGGGTGTTATATGGAAACCAACCTGACAATAAACTATAAAGTTATAAAAAAATAAATTTCTTTATACTAAAAAAACAAATAAGGCAATAGCCACGCACTGTGCATCACATAGAGGTCTTCACCTAACTTGTAAGCACCACTAACAATTTGAGCATTTGCAGGAACAGAAAATATATCGCACCAAGAAACTGTTTTTTTAAACTTGGTTTTTACCTTCACAAATTATACCTAAACCTGGTGTTTTGTCCTTCTGTCTAGGGGAGAATCAACATATTAGGAAAGGATAAAGAATTTTTCTGTGATTTCTGCTCCCTCAGGAATATCTGAACATGAGAGCACATGCATAATTTAAAAGTTAACCAGAAGTTTCTTTTCGTGGAGTGATTTTTAGAGACCAGAGGAAAAGGACTCACCTTCGCTAGAGTCTTTGGAACATTCTGGTTTCTTTGCTTTGCTCTTCTTGTGGGGTGGAGAGAGGCCTTTTGGCTCTAACACCTCTGGAAGCATAAAGATTTAAAACATTCTTATGTAGATATTAAATATTTAAAATTATGTTAAAGTTTAAAGTTCTTTTGTTTTCCCCCTCAGGAAACCCACATGTGCAGTTGACACTTGATCACAGATTCATGCATCATTTTGGCCAAGGTGAATTTCGTTCAACAAGAGCCTATGATTCTCCACTGTACATAGATTAAAATCATCAGCTTAAGCATCTTTTCATTACCATCATTAATAATGCACACAAATGTGAAATCTTAAATGTTTATTTTATTTTAAGGTTTATTTATTTGTTTTGAGAGAGACAAAGACAGAGTGAGCGGGGAAGGGGCAGATGGAGAGGGGGAGAGAGAATCCCAAGCAGGTTTCACACTGCCAGCACAGAGCCCCACGCGGGGATTGAACTGTGAGATGGTGACCTGAGTGGAAATCCAGAGTTAGATGCTCAACTGACTGAGCCACCCAGGTGCCTCTTAGATGCTTTTTTTTTTTTATTAAAAGAAATTCTCCATAAGGAAACCCCCAATTTTTTTTCTCCATAGGAGATTGATTTAAAACTTCGTGGATTACCTGAGAGCTGCCATTGTGCAAGTTCATTTTACTAAGTCCTCCAAGTCAAGCTACATGAGCTGCAATGTCGTCTCATTTTGGGGCGGGAGGAGGGCACAGTGCTTGAAATTATCCTCCTTCTATTTAGCAGATTTCTTTAATAATCCAAATTCTAAACAACTTCTATATGTCCCCAATTAAATTATTATGTTTCCCACTTTTCTCAATGGTTCCCGATACCCTCAGGCCATGTCTATCCAAGGAGGCTAATAATTTAAATTCTGAAGAATTTAAACAGGAAAAAAATTCTAAAAGTGGTTTTAGGAATCGTATCTCTAAATTCATCCCATTCAGATATATTTAATTTGTATTTGTTAGGCATTAATTTGTATCTCTAGTCCTGGTCTCTCTACTAAGCTCAAAGCACATGTCTTCAGCTGCCTTCATGGCATCTCATTTTGTATTCTGACTGGATGTCTTCTCTTATCACCTCCAGATCCACTCTCCATCCTTTATCCCACTTCCCATCCAGCTTCACCCTGGGATATGGGTCTCTATGCACCAGTGAAATTTCTTGCTTTCTTCCTAGGTGACCATTAGTCTTTGAGGGCTTATTTTACCCCTCCATCTAAGCTTACAACCCCAATCTGTTGGCTTTTTCCACAGGACCCTCTCTGTCCCCCAAGTTCTGTAACTACCATCTCCCCCATTTTCCATTCAGGGCTGGGATTTAACTGTGACTCACTCTTTCCAGCCCTTCACTCATCTCTCACCAAGCATTTCAAATTTATGTAATAGTCCCATTAGTCACAGCTGGAACAATACTTTTGCTATCTACAAACCTGTTCTCTCCATAGTATTTCACATCTCACTATTTACCCACGAATTTAAACCCCAAAGCTGAGATATTGTCCTTAATATTTTCTTTCCTATACTTTTCCAGGAAGTAATCATAAGTCCTATCAGCGCTGCTCCAAGATATATCCCACATTCATCCACAGTGCATCCTTTGCAATTACCACCCTAACCCAAACCAGCAGCATCTCTTATCTGAGTTATCACAGTAAACTTCTGGCTTTCTAACTTCCCTAAAATTATTCTCCATGTAGCAATGAGAATTATCTTTTAAACATAAACCAGATCCTGTTGCTCACCTGTTTACCACGGGTTTTGGATCACAGTGGATTGATCCAAATCAATTCCATGGGCCAGGACAACATGCCACTTGGGCTCTACCTACTGCTCTAGCCTCATCTCCCACTTGTGCTTTGGCTTCATATTTATTGGCTGCCATTTTGTGTTCTTCAGCCAATACTAGGCTGGTTTCTGCCTTAGAATCTTCACACCTGCTATTCTTCTTCCCCCCTGAGATACACATTCATATGTCTAGTTCCTTCTCGGCCTTGAATCTCAAATAACATTCAGCTCCCAAGAAAGGCCTTCTTTGAATTCCTAATATGAAGGATCCTTGCATGGGAAATCTCTCTCAAATACATCACTTGATATATCTGAAATTATCTTGCCCATTTATTTCTTTATTTTATGTCTCCCTTCTCCATTCCACCTCCTAAGAATGTAAGTTCCTTGAGAAAAGGACATTTGTCTTTCCCAATCCCTCTTGTGTCCCTGGTACCTAGTAGTGTATTGGGAATTTCATTTCCAATTGGTTTTATTTCCCCTTTACCCAAGCCTTTCTTTAAGGCCAAGATATAATGGGGCCCATGCCTAATTCTTACTTTCTCAGCAGCTGTTGCCTTATGCCAGGATTCTAAAATTAAACTACAGAGCTATGGTGACTCATTTTTCTTTTCCCATTTATTAGAAAAGGAACAGAACAAAAAATTGCATTTGATAGATCTACTATTAAAAACTGGCATTATGGACTACAAAGGTTTTGGGGCACTATAGGCTTTCTGTGGTAGCAAGGCAGTCACCTTGAAGATCATTACCACGGCCAAGGTGAAAAATTTTGCCAATGACTACATTAGCAACTCTCCCAAACTTCTGTCACCAGATGTGAGATGGATGTTGACCCTGCAGAACAGGTTAAGCAAAACCAGAAATGAGAGGCTTGGAACAGCTCACTGAGCACAGAGAGTGGGCAAAGCGACACTTGCAATCTTCCTGGAAGGAGATGCTAAGACTCCCTGGAAGATGCCTTTGAAATGCATCAACTGCAACTAGGACTAAGAGGAGAATTTCCAATTCTGGGGATTCAACCCCAAACCAGCATTTCTTGAAAATAAGCTTTTGATCATTAACCTGACTTCCCAACCTGAATGGGAAT
The DNA here is from genome assembly GCA_028646485.1 of Cryptoprocta ferox. Classification (NCBI taxonomy): domain Eukaryota; kingdom Metazoa; phylum Chordata; class Mammalia; order Carnivora; family Eupleridae; genus Cryptoprocta; species Cryptoprocta ferox. Next base: position 39,135,768 of record CM053576.1, on the reverse strand, counting down.
TCTTGGGGAATAGGTGAGACAGCTCTTAAAGACATCTATTGGTTTCTGTTTGTCTACATTTTGAGATAAGTACCCCAAAGTACTGGTACTTCATTTTTCAAAAAGTTACAGGGCCCTCCTTGGGTAGTCACTGGATATGGATACATGTTAATTATGAATGGTCATCTGTGACATAAGTATGGTATCATTTCCTAACACCCATGGAGGCACTCACTAAAGGTCACTGACACACATGGCTTCTATGCTCAGATTTCTACTTGTGGTTCAGCAGGAACAACACTCCCTTTGGCCTGGGGAAGCTGAAGGAACATTTCTCCAAAGCAACCCGTACTTCTCCTTGACAGCATATCATATTATCTATGTTGCCCTTGTTTCTGGCAGAGGGTGGAGATCTGGAGTTTTGCCATGAGCCTAGCTTTGCTCCCTGAAGAGCTCAACTGTGCCCCTGACTCTCACGTAGCTGAACTGCCATAGGTGGCTGTTGATTTTCTACTCCTGCTTGGGACCCATTTCAACAGCGCAAGGTCTTGGGAATGGAAGGACATGGGGAAACATTTTCTATTGAAGGATAAAGGAAACTGATAAAGGACTTAAAAGGAATCCTAAGCATTTAAGCTGGTCTGTTTCTGCCATTTCCCATGGGGGTGGAGCCTCACCTTGAGGATGATCTGGTTTCACACCATCTGAGATGCTCCTGGCTCTACTTACTTGTAGGGTCTGGAGACAGGAGTACAAGAGTCTGAGCTTTGGGGTCAGACACACCAATGGGCCAGTTATTTAAGCCAGGAATGAATTCCTCTTAAGCCTTGTGTAATAACAATCCCTTTTCCTACAGTTGTTGCATATCTTAAATGAGTTCATGTATGTTGAGTGACTGGCACAGGTACATGCTCAGTTAAAATCTGGCTCCACAGATTTGTGCTGGGGCTAATGTGAGCCAGCTGACTATATCTACCTCTCAGCTCCTGCATTCATTGACCTCAGGGTTGATACATGCATGAACAACTCCATGGAGTGTGTATTTACACTAATGAAATATGCAAACTCTCCAAAATGGGGTTCCCTCCACCCAGAGAGTCAGTTTACCAGCACCTCACTGGTGTTTGGTATTAAGATTATTATTCACTATCACTCACTAGCAGTTATTTGTCCTAAGTAGCCCTTTAATAGTATCAGCTGCATTCTTAAAAATCCTTCTAGCATTTCTACTTATATGAGAAAGAGATGTGATGCAGGGCAGAGGAAAGGCAGTAGTTAATGGTCTGGATAGAGACCTCTCTTGGAGACCAAAATGCCCGAGTGTGAGATCTGAACTGAAGTCATCCTGCTCACCAATGTGTGGTAAGGCCAGTGGCACATCATGGAACCATTCTGCACAGAAATCTCCTGTGATTTCAGCACTAATATATAAGGAAATGGAGAGCAGCTTCACAAGCCCATTCTGGCCTAGTGACTTAGTATCCTTGGGCCATTGAGTATGACTTTAACAGCTGCATCCAGCTTCTGGACACAATATCTCCAGGAAACCCAATGAGACTAAAATCAGAAATGATGATCCAATTAAAGCCCCCCAAACCTCATATGCTGACTCCAATCTTGTGGGCTCTGCATTAGCATTAATAATGATTGTCTTAAAATAACTCAGTGGTTTGGATAGCTAGCTGCATCTCATTAGGAAGTCAACTCCCTCTGCCTAGAAATGTGTACTTATGGCACTTAGGCAAATGATCCTTAGCAAGATAAGACCCTTAAACTGACTGGCTGAAAGGGCAGTACTCCCCATGGCTGAAGGATATTCCAAGGATACTTCATGTGAGCAGGATAAATGAAAATAGCAGAAATTAACATTAAATCCATGGAATTAAATCACGATGGGGATGACCACTTATAATCTTTTTTTGACATATGGTTCTTTTAAATAATAAGACATCCCACATGAATATAGGAATGGATATTCTAATTGAAATTTCACCTTGGGCTTAATGTTTTACAAAAGGCAAGCAGAGTCTTTGTCTTAGGTTGGATTTTCTCAAAAGACACTAAGACAAGGGTTTGAGCGCAAGTACTTAATTTAAGAGATTATCCCAGAAAGTGCCAGAGCAGAGTAGGGAGGTGAGACAAGAAAGGGAAGGCACCCAATACTGGGTGATCAAGCTCCACTGTGGACAGTCAGAGCTCAATTCTACTGGGGACCTCTGGGTGATGGTAAAAATATCTTGTTGTCCAATACCACACATTGCCAATGAATATTTGAAATGTGTCTAGTCTGAATTGAGATATGAATGTAAAATACACACAAATTTCAAAAACAGTATGGAGAAAACATGAATGTAAAATATCAGACTAATAAAAGTTTTTGATTGATTATATGTTGAAATGATTATATTTTGGATATACGTTACTAAAATTTTATTAAATTAATTTCACTCATTTCTCCTTACTTTTTGCAATGTGATTATTAGAAACCTGAAATTAAACATGAGGCTCACATTATATTTCTACTGGATGACACTGGAACACAATATGCCTCTGATGTTTCTGCAGGGGTGAACCAACTCTTCCCTACCATTGGCTGAGGGCCACTCTAGAGAAATTAACTTCCTGGCACTTCAAGTTCTCTTTCATGACCATCTAGAAACTATCATCTGAGAGTCACAAGAACTTTCCTTAGAAAGCTGTTGGTCTTGTAAAAGAATAGTGAGGACCAAGGAGATACGGGTAGGGAACTGGCAGCTGCTATTACAGACCCTCCTCTACTTCCTTCAGTCCTGGCTTTTAGATCCTCCTTCTACTTCTCCACTCTCCAAACCCACTGCCCTGAGGAGGCCAAGGGAACCATAGGAATTAGGCATGTTTGGACTGGAGAAGAAGCTAGAAGCTAGACAGAAGTTATGATCATTGCTCCAGTGAGCAGCTACAAAGAAGAGAAATATTATCTTTCCACGAAGACAGTGGGAGGTCAGGGGAAAGAGAGAGATTTAACTTAACAAGGAGAAGGACCATTTTAGCCAAATGAGATTGTTTGCCTCACAATTTAAACTGCTCCCCGTCAATGGAGATGTTCAGACTGTGTTGTCGGTGATTTATGTATGGAGTTCTGGCATCGAAGAGGGGGTTACACAAAATTAGAACCTCTAGATATCTGTTTTAATTCTGAAACCTGGCCCCATTTCAGGCCTAGAACAGTGTGGTTGCCAAAATTGGGAACATGGAGTTCTTATACCACGGAATTAAGTTCTATACCATTCCAATATCTGTTAGAGTGAGAAAGGAAAAAAGCGAAAATTTATTGAGTGTTTACTAAGGTCCAAGAAATATTTCAGGTATGATATCTCATTTAATTCCCAAACAAGACTGTACTGTAATAGTTATTGCCCCTATAGGTGTAAACTGAAGCTTATAGAGAAAATGTTCACCTAAAGTCAGTAAGTAAAAAGTCAGTAAGTAGGGGAGCTAGTATTGAAATCAGGGCTATTGATTAATGCATTCATTATCAAGCACATATTGAGTGGCCACCTTAGGCCAGATTCGATGCTTGTAACCACTAGATTTCTGGTCTTTCTTGAGAAGTAGGCATGCATCTTAATTTCTGATAGTGAGAACAATATGTCATATGTACCAAATGTATTTTCCAAAGATGGCTGCCACATTTTTTCAGGTCCTACATGCTCTACAAAACATCACACCTCCCCATCAGGAGACTGAGCCTATTTTCTCTCCCCATGAGTCTGGGCAGGTTTCTTAATGACTGCTCCAAAAAGATATTTGTGGAAGTAATTCTGTGGGACTCCTGAGGCTGAGTCTTAAAAAGGTACAGCTCCTGCTGGCTCACTTGCTGTCTCTAGAGAAACCACTTTGGAGCCTGGCTGCCACGCTGTGAGGAAGCCCAGGTTATAGAAAGGCCATGCACAGGTGTTTCAGAAAACTGCCCCAGCTGAGGTGTTAGCTAAGAGCCAGCATATCAATTGCCAGCCAGACATGTGAGTGAACAAATATTCACATGATTCCAGCCCTCAGCCATTGAGACTTCCTGTTGAGGTCTCAGACCTTGTTGAGCAGCATGATCAAGTCAGTCCTGCTGTGCTCTGTCTGAATTCTTGACCCACAGAATATATGAGCATAGTAAGCAGGTTCTTTAATCACTAAGCTTTGGGATAATTTGCTACACTACTGTATTTATTATAACATCAGGTTCCATTTTTACCTCAGCTTTCAGAAAGCTGAAAGCTTACTGCTTAAATACGCTAATTGTATTAGCCATAGGGGTTAGTTAGCACAATTGTTTTCTTATTTTATGACCTTGAGTGTACATTTGTATTTTTTCTTTTCTTTCAATTTCAGTATAGTTAACATGCAGTGTTATTTTAGTTCCACGTATATAATATTGTGGTTCAACAATCCCATATATTACTCAGTGATAATCGAGATGAGTGTACTCGTAATCCACTTCACCTACTTTATTAACCTTATTTTGCTTTTCTTTGAAAAAATGTGAGGTGTACATAAACAACAAAATGATCCTTGCCTATCCTCTAATAATAAAATCATAAATTTCCTACCTGAATCTTCTTTCACGTCAACATCTTCTTCATTATTATCATCTATTTAAAAAGGGGGGGAAAGACAAAAGAAAAACTCATATGAAAGCTAGAAACTTCAGAATTCTCCAGTTTGACTAATACAACTTCAAAGGCAAGAAAGAACTCAGTAGAAAAGAGTGTTAGAACATGCATTTCGATTGTCTTATATTATTATGTTAAATTAATATAATGTAATGTAAATATACAATAGACCACAATTTAACACCTAGGGTTCACATTTCCTTTTAAAAATGATTATATATGTATAACTATATATGCAGTCACTTGTTTTACTTATAAAAGTTATGCATGGTCACTTTGGTCATTTCAATTCCTAAAAAGATCAAAAAATAAAAATCGCACACTTCAAATGCTGCACTTTCTCCATCAATGAAAGGGATGTGCGCTTATGTCAAGTATCTGAGAAATGTGGAGCTCACCATTTGGGTGTAGGCTGACACCGTCTATTCCCTGCACAGCACTGTGAGAAGTGTTAGTTTGCCACACGTGCAAATCTAAACCTTTAACCATGGAAGTTCAAGTGCCCATCCCTCCACTCCGACCCAGTTGCGTCATTCCCATTCAACTCCCCTCATCCCAGTGAAACCCCCATTAATTGGGCAAGGATGTGTGCTTCCTCTACAATCTGGGTGACATATCTGCTTTTTGAACTTTTGACATGTTGTCATATCTTCTTCAAGGAATGAATCAAAGTATGAATCCTGCCTGTCTTATTTCCACATTTTCTCCTCTCTATTCACATCACTACAAGTCGTAATCACACTATCAGTACCATTTGCCTTCCCTGTTTTGTGGTTTCCTAACTGCTTTTCTCTTTTTCTCACTCTTGACTCCAACTTCTTTTACACATAGCTGTCAAATCAATCTTAAAATACAGCTCTGATCTGGATTACCACCGTGCAGGGACTCCTGTCTGCCTAATGAAAAAGGTAAGGATTAAATGAGATAATAACACCTAAAGCACTAGGACAGTTACTGAAATATTAAGTGCTAAATTAATTATTACCACAAAATCATATGTCTACTTGTTAACATATTTATCCTCCAGATGCCCATCTCTACTTCATACATTCTGCAAAGTTAAAGACTATGTCTTATGTTCCTTTGTATTCTCTAGTACCTTATGCAATTAATTTTATACACTAAAATCCATAGATTTCTGCTGAATAAAATTTCTGAGGTTTTATTTTTAACTTTCTCTGATTTTTTAGTCAAATTGGAGAATTCCTGTGTTTATATTTCTTATCTGTCTCTTACATAGTAGGACATGTTTCCATATGATGGTTTGCAAACAATGGGGACTCAGTAAAGATTTGTAATTTCCACCCAGATATATGTGTTAAATTTAGTCATTTCTTAGCCAAATTTATTCAATGTGACATTCTTCAAAGTGCTAATTATAAATGAAGATTATAGATATACCAGTCACCAGGAATGGAAAATACATTTAAGTTGAGGTTTCAGGAAAGTAATTTTTGATGGCCATGGCTAACTGTTAAAGAAGTAAATTTCCTTCCATTTAAATTGTTAGAAACATTAGTGATTTTTCTGTGTAATTTATTTCTTTCATTTTTTTCTATGAATATAATTATGGGAGAAAGAATATCTTTATCTTAGAAATATAATTTTCTAACTAAATGATTATCAAAATGTTACAAAGTAAACTCTTCACAGATTCTTCCCTGAACTTAATAGATTTAAATAAAATTTTACTTTTCAGAGCATCTAAAATACCTAGACCATCTCTATAACAACAGACTTTCTGGAAATCAGAGTGGGATGAAAAAAGATCTCTGCAGTTTCCAGGAAAAGATAAAGGAAGAGTCAAAGATCTCTTTGCTTGTCATCTATGTATCCATTTGTCCATCTGGCAAATACTCCTCCATAGCCTATTGTATGTGTAGCTTTGTGTTTGGAGAAATAGAAAATACCAAGACAAATCTAGACACAATTATCTACAAACTTACTATTAGTAACGAAAGTAAGACATGCAGATCAATTTGAACATATAATAAAGAGTAGTCAGGTCAGGGCCTTTACAAAAGGTGTCAGGGGAGGGATAGCTGTTTCTAGTCAGGTTATGGGGAAAGGTTTTTGGAAAATGTGACATTAGAGCTGATCTTTATAGACTATGCTGATAGTATCATCTCTAGAATGTTTCCAGGTATTGAAGGATCAGACTTCATGTTATTATTCATTTATTCATTCATTTCACTCATTTATTCATATAGTGGTTAAGAGTATATTCAGAATCTGGATTCAAACTGCTCGGGTTTACTTCCAGGCCAAACTATATATAGCTGTGCAGTCTTGGGCTAATTATGTAAACCTATATCTCAGGTTTCTTATCTGGGAAATAGGGATAATAAAAGTACTAACTTGCTAGAGCTAGTAATACATGTAAAGTTCTTACATGGAATGAGCATTCAATAAATACTGGCTATTAGTGTTACAGTGCCATTATTATTGCTACTTTCACTACTTAAACAACCATTTATTGACCAACACCATATGTTGAAACCATGGAAGTCTTTGAAGATACAGTTGACAATCCATTCCCTCAAAAAGCTCCCAAAGAAGTGGATGGCAGAGAAAAGTTAAAAAATAATCAGAAGAGGAAGTAACGGATTCTCTGATGCAGGCAAGCAGAGGTTTTACTGGGAAACAGATAAGAAGCAGCTAAGTCAGAAAGAAGGGCTATTCAGGATTTCCAGAAGAGGTGAGGCTTAAGTTGAATCCTAAAGGGAGAGTCAGAATTAGGTGGGGGAAAGGAAAGGCTGCAAGTGGATTCCCAGTAGATATGGGTGCCCTGCCTATAACTCCTTGTTCCTTGACACTTCAGTGCTTGTTCAACTGACTTCCAGCCACCAGCCCTTGGGTTTCCATCTGAGGGCTTTCTCTGGGTTGCTGGAGGCCACAGGAGAAATATCAGGGAATTGACACCCCCAAGAGGGTAGCCTTTCACAAATGACTGCCAGGATTTGCACAGAAGTACTCTAGTTCCCTTGCTTCTCAGGGGCACTAGTTCAGAAACTTCTCCCAGAGTCCTCCCCAACCCCAGCCCCAACCCTGGGATTAAGCCCCAGTGGACGGGTGGTTAATTTAATTTCTAATTTAGCCCTGCTGCCTTCCTTCCCTTTCCAATTCTTCTTTCCCAATCCCCTGCTGGTGATTCCAGGGATCATCTCCCAAATAAATGACTTTCACTTGAGTTCTTGTTTCAGGGTCTGCTTCTGGGGGGATTCAAACTAAGAAAAGGGTAATCACACTCAAACAAAGGGAAAAACATCTGTGAGAACACACGGTTATGAACAGTCGAGATGTTTTTAAGTAAATAAAACTAGCTCTTCATGGCTGGAGGCAGGAGTTTACAGGGGAACCAAGGGTCTAGTGACCTATTCTGGCTGGATCATGAAGGATCTTCCTCACTGGGTATAATGGTCAATTGTATGTGTCAATGTAACTGGGCTGTGGAGTGCCCAGACACGTGTCAAACTTGACCCTGGGTGTGTCGGAATGAAATTTCTGAATGAAATGAACATTTGAATTGGTTGGTAGACTGAATAAAACAGATAGCCCTGGTAATGTGGGTGGGCCTCATCCAATAAGTGAAAGGCTGACCCTCCCACAAGGAAGAGGAAAGTACTGCCAGACTACATTTGTGTGGGGACATAGGGTTTTTACTGTCTTTGGATTCAACATGAAACACTGGCTATGCCTGGGTCTCAAGCAGGCATCTGGATTGAAACGCCATCATTGGCTCTCCTGGGTCTCAGGTCTCAGCCTCCCACTAGAACCATGCCATTAGCTCTGTTGTGTCTCGAGCTTGCTGACTGCAGGTCCTGGGATCTGGCAGCCTCCATAATTGCATGAGCCAATTCCTTATAATAAATTTATACCTACATCTATATTTATATCTAAATCTATATCCACAATTGGTTCTGTTTCTCTGGAGAATCTTAATACCTCAGGTTGAAGAATTTAAATTCTATCCTGAAAATTACAGGGTGACTAACCATCTTTAAGCAGAAAATGACATGCCAGCTTTTGAGAGAGAACTTTTTTTTGACACAAGAGAAGTTTACTAATAAACTATAAATACATGCTTTAATATTTTGGTATTATTTATATTAAAATTGAGAGCAGAGTAATTTTGGTCTACAAAGCACCTAATGTGCTGTTACTTATTAATGAAATCCACTTTAGTTCAACATTATTCTATAAAATGTACTCATTTGAGCCATATTTATGCAGCATATTTCTAGCAAGAATTTTTTTCTACCACAACCAGGGAACAAAAAAACCAATATATGAAAGAAGAGGATAAGCCTATGGAGATAAGGAGGCATGCCATTCAAAATTTGGAAGGAGTTAGGGGACTGATGGAGCATAGGCACAGAGCTGCTGCCCTTTTAACAGTTCTTCAAGCATCATGCTTCTTTGTTAGAGGACAAAAATCAAATAAAAGGTTCTTAGCCAGAGTGATACAAATACCATTTCAAAATAGAGAGCAATCCATCAGATGGTATGGTTCTGTGTGTTCAGAAATGCCAATTCCAGAAACACTGCTTTCCTTCCTCGACGGAAATGACCCAGTGGCTAAAGCTCCATTTCATCTTAAGGGGGCCTCTTTGAAGTTTATTTCATAATGGATGCTGTTTTTATTCACTGCACCCCTCTCTGTTAGATTACCCTGTTGAGTTCTGCACTAAATGTACAAATATGACTAAAGTTCTTCTTTTCATAAAAAGATGAGTGTGAAAGCCCACTGGTTTCCCATGAGTAACCAGATTTTAGCAACAGTTAGCTTTGTACCCTTCAGGAGGAAGTGTCTAACCTACTTTGAAGTCTGTAATATCTACTTCACCTTCTTGAATGGAAGCCAGAGTTTGTTGTAAAACAGAGTATGCCATGGATTTTGCAATGACTTGAGATTGGTCTTACTTCCTTATCTCTAGAGTTCCCATTACTAATGCAGTCTTTTGGAAGTAAAAGGAATCAAAACAAATTACAAACCCCCACCACCACCAAATTTAGTCTGAAGTGTGGTCTCTGGGCCAGCAGCACCATTATCACCTGAGAACTTGTTAAAAATGCAAATTCTCAGATTCCACTAAAGATCTAGTGAAACCAACAGAAACTCAGGGGAGGGGCCTAACACTCTTCTAACAAGCCCTCCAGGTAATGCTCATGCAAGCTGCAGTTGGAGAACCATTGGCCAAAAGAACTGATATTTTTGTGCTGGAGGAAAACTTTCAAAACCAGTAGATATCCCACTTTTTGGATATCCAAGCTGAGCTAACTTGTGATGTCTAGCCAACACGAATGCTGGTGAAGGGTGCCCACACCATACGGTTGCTAGGACTGAGGAACAGTTACTCTCTTCACAAGATATATAGTTCCTTCTATGCTTGAAGTCACCCGTTTACCCTGAAGCTGGATGGCATAGGTATCGTGGCCCATGGCCAGAATCCTAAGATTGGATAAGAGACATGTATGCGGTGGAAACGTGTTTTAAAGAGGCCTATAAATTGCATGGAAAAAGAAGTGTGTTGCAAAGAAGAAAGTTATCCTTATGGGCTATTAAGGCAGCCTCTCTACTCCCAGAGGAAAAAAATGGATGGGCACCTGAAATTCCCTTGTCAACATTTCAGGGGCATCCATACAAACATGCAGGTCTGTCTGTCAGAACAATTAGGATGATCTTGTGGTTTTTATTTCATGTGCTCCTAAGACCTCTCTCTTAAGGCTTAATTTCTTAACAGAAGCTTCTTCTGTATCCCTTATCTTTTAAATATTTTATTACTAAGGGCTTCTAGAAACAATTTGCATTTGCAGAGAGAGAAAATGTTATTAGCCAAACTAAAGTGCTCCAAGCTTTCCAGGATTTTCACGAAGTATGGAAGATGTGGGTATGCTCATGGCTTCTTGTGAAACTTGACAAAGCAGAAATGCCAAACAAAGAATGACTGGTAAAGGGAATGTCCTTACAGAGTAGAGCTCTTCCATTAAATGGAAAACCTGGACTCACGAAATCTAACAAATTGCTAAACCTACTTTCTGCAAGACAATGGATAGGGGTAAGAGAAATAAAAAAAATAATAAGCCAAAGATTGTTCCCCCCACCCCCCAAAGGATCTTTGGTCAAGAGGAGCACTCAAACCTCATCAATCAATCAATCAATCAATCAATCAATAAAAGGCACTGCTTAAAAAACTGCATGGTTCTGCTGCTTCTGGCTTAGCCATCTTGGCACATGATGGCACCAATTACTGAGATAGAGGATTTAGAAGAAGGACTGGGTGGAAGGGAAGGTTTCTGAATTTAGTTTTAGATGTGTTGAGTTAGAGATGCCTAGAAATGGACAGTGCACAGGTGAGTATACCAGAGAGGGCTGGCAGGAAGAGAAGTAGAAGACAGAATGGTCAGGAGGATAAAGGCTGACCAGTCAAGTAAGATAAGGGCTGCAAAAGGTCATATGGAGTCACATGATCAAATACCCACTGGTTTCAATAACCATGCTGGACCCATCAAAAAATTTCCGATAACCTCGACAAGTCACAGTTGTAGGAAGGTATTGGAAATCACGAATTGCTCTGGATATAGAGTGAACAGCAACTGAAGGTGAAAACTTCAAAAACCAATAGCTGAGAGTACAAGTTAGGGCCATAGGTAAAGAATAAAGGTTGGAGGATTTCATTTAGTTTATTGTTATTTTTATCTTTATTCTTACCTCTGTGTCTTATTACAAATTCTTTCATTCATATATTATACCTCAAAAGGGTTTTTTCTCCCCCTGCATATTCCTCAAAGTTTTCACCTAAAGAACAGAAACCAGTCTACCCCGTTTGTTTGAAGGGTCTTTTGGAAGCACCCTGCAGGGGTCTCTGTAAAGTTGCCTACAGCATCTCCTTTCTCCAAGCAGCATTTTGTCTTGTCTTTGTTTTATCAGAACCTCCTAACAAGATCAAACTCTGCTTAGTCAAGGTTCTTATCCCCAGGTCTTTATTTGTTCTGCTATTCATAAGCATTTGCTACACACACTGCACATTCCCCCCTTTGGAAGGGACAGATTGCTTTCAGTCTATGCCTGCTGCTTGTTCCTGCATTCAGGTTGCTTGGTTACAGCAACACTTCACTGGATTTTCATTGAAGGCAAAAAGCATTTGTAGCTTTTGAGGCCCATCAAGTGGAAATGGTTAGCACCCAATTCCTAAGAAGGCAGTCAACTCATTTATGTCACGTTACAGAGAACATGTCTTGTATAATTCTAAACATCAATGGAATCCACACATTGAAAGTGTACAAATGTGCACAAATGTGCCAAGTCACCATAAATATTCATAATTAAAGAAATTTCTGAATTCTTCGCTTTGTAGTTTTTTTTCCCTACACAACAAATGTGCCATTTGGGGAAAATAATGTAACAAATCAGGCTGGGTAAGCAGTTTGTGTGTGTGTGTTTCTTCAACTGGTAAGCTAGTTTACTAGTGCTGCTGTAACCAACTTCCACACATTTAATGGCTTAAAACAGCACAAATCTGTTATCTTAAAGTTTTGCACGATCAAAGTTTGGTATGGATCTCAATGTGCTACCATCAAGATGATGGCAGGCCTGCACTCCTTTCTGAAGACTCTTGGGGAGAACCTGTTTCCTTGTCTTTTGGGCTACTGGAAGCTATATTCTGCCGCTTGTGGCCCCTCTTTTCTGTCTCAAAGCCAGTGACTCACATCTCAAAACCAGTGACGCACATCTTTCTGGGCACTGTCCCATAGCCATGTCTTCCCCTGTCTCTCTTCTGCCTGCCTTTTCTATTTTTAAGGACACTTATGATTGTATTGAGTCCACCCAGGTAACACAGGATAACATCCCCATCTTTAGGTCAGCTAATTAGCAACCTTCATCTCATTTGCAATCTTATCTCCTCTTTGTAATGTGATCCAACATATTCATAGGTTCTGGGTTTAAGGCATCTTTGAGGGAAAGGCACTTTTCTTCCTATCATACCCTGTCAATTAGGAAGCATACTGCTCTGATGAAAAACTGTCTAAGGAGTAGAACTAAGAATAATCCTATTTTTCAATAAAATGCTTTCTGGGGCACCCGGGTGAATCAGTCAGTTAAGCATCTGACTTTTGGTTTTGGTTCAGGTATTGATCTCAAGGTTGTGAGATCGAGCCCCATGTTGGGCACCATGCTGGGCATGGAGACTGCTTAAGATTCTCTCTCTCCCTCTGACCCTCCCCACACATGCATGTGTTCATTCTTTCCCTCTCTTTCAAAAAGAAGAAAAAAGGAAAAAACGATAAAATAAAATAAAACCAAATGATTTCTTATGGGATCAAGCACACAGGCTTAAAAGTAACTTTTGAATTTTTTAGTTTTCAACTTCATTCTCCAATAAAAAGAGTTTCTTTTTTCTTTTTTACCTTTATTCCTTTCTTCTTTCCAGCCACCCTTTCTCCCTCCATTCCTTCTGTCCTTCCTTCCATTCTTTCTTTATTTCCCCCATTTTTCTTTTATCTTTCTTTTGTCTTTCCACCTTTCCTCATTGATTCAGTTATAAAAGAATAATATCACAAAGACAAATGACAAAATGGAAAACTCCTTGCAACATAGATTTGAAAGAGCTAAGAGCCTTACCATATAAATTACAAATCAATAAAAAAAGATGAATAGTCAATAAAAATGTACAAAGGATATTACTAGCAATTTCACGTAAAAAACTGGGAGATATAATAAATAACTGAAAGAAAGGATAAGCCATATGGAAATAAAAGAAATACACATTGTTACCCATTAATTACCTTATTTCATGTATAAAAGTGATAACATCGAAAGATGAGAATGTGACCAATTGGGAAGAGCAGGGGAAAAATAAACTCTCACATACTGCTCATGGTATGAGCAGTATTCAGCTTTCCAAATCCTAACTCTCAATATGATGATATTAGGAGGTGAGGCCTTCAGGAGGTAATTAGGTCATAAAAGTAGAGCCCTCATGAATGGGATTAGTGCCTTTATGTAAGGGACTACAGAGAGCTCTCTTTCCACCAGGTATGGATACAATAAGAAAATGGCCACTTGCAACTCAGAAGTGGACCTTCAGCAGAACCCCACCACACTGGCACCCTGATTACTCAGGGCACTTAATGCGAGGTATAGGCCTTCACATCCGTGACCCTGGGAATGAAGACCCCTTCAGTTGTTCTGTATTTGACATTGACCCATAGTGCTATAAGCACCATGGCCAATTTGACAATTAGTATAAAAAGTGTCTTGGCTTTGGACACCATTTTGAAAAAGTACTTCTATTTCTGGAAAAGTACTCTTAAAAAATTGTGGATGTATGCCAATATTTATCTATGAAGCTGTTTTTCTGTAAGTGTTATTTATAAACAAATAGGGAATTATTTGCAAAAATAATTCCACAGTTCAACAGTATAGTTTTGGGTAAACACTGGGGCCACTAAAATTATGTTATGGAAGAATATATGATGATATTAAAAAATCAAGATTTGTGATGACACACAGCAGGTGATAACACTGCATTTCTGATTGTTCGCATTTTTCATTTTAAAGGGGACCTACAGGATAAACAACAAAGGGTAATTCATTCTCAATGGTTTGTATCTTCTTTTTGATTATCTATTTTTACTATAAATCTGTACTACTTTTTCAATAAGAGGTTATAACCTTTTTAATTAAAAGATGGTCATAATAATTAAAATACCACCTTTTAAAACTGTAATAAGAAACATGGATATTTAAAAAATTATGATGCTTGGTCTAGACACCTCTCTGAATATTCATTTACATTGTTATTTATTCTATTGTATTTTCCCATTATTGTGTTTTCACAAGGTAAAGCCGAAGTATAAAAAAGGTTAAGCAACAAAGTCTTACAATTAATTGTATGACTGCTTATTACATGGTGGTGAGTGTCAACATTTCTCAGTCAAGGATTCACAAATTGGAGATAAGCATCCTACTTATTTCCTATATTCTTCTATCTGAATGCCCTTCCTCCTCCAGGTCACTTATACAGTACTTGGCATCACTTCTCTGCTCCTGCTCATCTTTCAAATGACATGTACCTTTTTTTTAATGTTTATTTATTTTTGAAAGAGAAGGAGTATGAGCAGAGGAAGGGCAGAGAGAGGGGAACAAAGGGACTGAAGCAGGCTCTGCACTGACAGCAGAGAACCCGATGAGGGGCTTGAACCATTTGAACTCACAACCTAAGCTAAAGTCCAACGCTTAACTGACAGAGCCACGCAGGCACCCCATCAAGTAACAACATTCTTTATAAAACTTGCCACAACCACCCTTGTTCTCATACACATTTGCCTCTGTATTCCTGGGTGCTTTGACTATACCAATGCTATACTTGGTTATTTGCTAATATTGTTTTCCAACTGTTCTGCATAATACTGACCTCTCAGACATATTATAAGAATTAAACATTTAAAAAAAAATGTTTATTTATTTTCAGAAAGAGAGAGGGGAGGGGTAGAGAGAGAGGAGAGAGAATCCCCAGAAGGCTCCATGCTGTCAGCACTGAGCCTGACACAGGGGTCAATCCCATAAACTGTGAGATCATGACCTGAGCTGAAACCAAGAGTTGGACACTTAACCAACTGTGCCACCCAGGCGACCCTAAGAACTATATCTTAAAAAAATTTTTTAATGTTTATTTATTTTTGAGAGAGAGAGAGAGAGACAGAGTGTAGCAGGGGAGGGCAGAGAGAGAGGGAGACAGAACCTGAAGCAGGTTCCAGACTCCTAGCTGTCAGTACAGAGTCCGACTCAGGCCTCGAACTCACTAACTGGGAGATCATGACCTGAGCCAAAGTCAGACGCTTAACTGACTGAGTCACCCAGGCGCTAAGAACTATATCGTACATGCAGCAATGACCAAAGCCTTAGGCAACAGTAGGTATATAATAAATTATTTGTTGATTGATGGACAGAACGATAGTGAATGATGTTGAATGAGAAAAGCTTATAAATAGTGAGAAGAGGGGATGAAGAAGAGGTCATGTGAATACTTTCTCTGGTTAGGTTATAAAGAGTAAATGCAGGTAAAATTTTTAAAAATATCATGTCCATTTATCAGAGGATATAACTTGAGAATTGTTTTGGAGAAATACTCCTTCCTGAAGACTATAGTTGAGAACCATTGACATAAACAAATGTACGCTTTCCTTAAAGTGGGGGAGGGGCTTTGACCATGGTATTTCTTACCTCCAACATTGGGAGTCTTTGATATAGCTCCCGAACTATAAATTTGACATTGTTATTATGAGGAAAATTAATATCCCCAAATTCTCTATTGGAACTTAGACTCTAATAAAAAATTGACCTCCATAATCCAAATCTATGGAAAATATACACAATGAATCTTACATACTGAAAAATACAAACCTTTTATGCAAAGAACAAAGAATTGTCTGAGTTGAATCGTAAAAATATTATTTGCTGTAGGCCATCTAATGGTGTACTGTAACTAGAAATTATTTGCAACCAAAGCATATGGTAATTCCATAAAGCTGCCACACTGGTCTTCCAAATAACACATCTAAAAGGAAAAAGTCAAATGTGCTTCACTCACAGCAGGATATAAACCTGTTGGAAGAAAAATTGTTGCTGGTTTCTTTCATTTGTGGTTTCTACTGCCTTTCTATGATGGGTTCTCTTAGGGGTTGAATTGTGTCCCCCAAAATATTTTGTTGGAGTCCTAACCTCCAGTATCTCAGAATGTGACTATATTAGGAGGCAGCATCTTTTTCCCCCTAAATTTTTATTTATTTATTTATTTATTTAGAAAGAGAGAGAGAGCACGAAAGAAGGGGAGGGACAGAGAGGGAGAGAGAATGCCAAGCAAAGCCTGGCATGGGGCTAGAACTCATTAACCCTGAGATTATGATCAGAGCCAAAATCAAGAGTTGGCAGCTTAACCAACTGAGCCACCCGGGTGCCCCAGGAGATAAGGTTTTTAAACAGGTGATCAGATTACAATGAGGTTATTAGGGTGGGCCTTAATCTCATGTAACTGGTGTCCTTACAAGGAAAGGAGGATTAGGACACAGGCATACACAGAAGGAAGACAGGATGAAAGACACAGAGGAAAGGTGGCCATTTATAAGCTGAGAAGAGAGGCCTCAGAAGAAAGCAATTCTGCTGACACCTAGATCCTGCATTTCCAGTGTCCAGAATTGTGAAAAAATAAATTACAGTCATTTGAGCCCCCCAGTGCATCACACTATGTCACAGCAACTAAAGCAAATGATAACAAGCACCTTCCCATCCTCCCCTGTGGTCATGCATAGGACATTTTGGTTTTCCAGTGACCACTGTCCTGCTCCTCTGGAGGTCAAAGCACCACACTGTCCAGCTGATCTGGATGGAATTTGATTTTGAGATCCACGATCAAGTAACCAATTTGACTCCTACTAGAAAGTTTCCATGAATGCATTTACAGGTATCAGAAGAAAGAGAGGCATGGCAGCTTTGAACAATGATGGGCAGCAGATGAAATTAGGAATGAGACTTTCTCAGTGATCCAAATGCATCCTAGAAATCTAACCCATCCTTGTCTGGAGACGCTCTGAGGAAATGAACCTATTATCACTTGTGCAATGACAGATGCCATTCTCAATTTTGAAATAGAGTTCTGCTGCTTCCTAGCCATATGCCTCATTTTCTTAGGTATGCATCATTTTCCATATTAAAACAAGTAGGGTTAATAGAGTGCTTAGTTTCTTAGAGTGAGCATGAAGATTACCTGACTTAGCCCATGTGGTTGGCTGAGAGAAAGCGATACATAAACATTAACTATTATTCTTATCATTAACATTAGGTAGTAGTTCTGTATGCGTTGTATCTTTAATGTGATCTTTTCTAGCTTCACTTGTATTGTTTTCTTACACATTTTGTCTCAGATTCCTGATTATGAGATGTAAAGACACAAGATTAATGTACCCCAAAACATAGAGAGTTAGTTTCACATAAAATGACTTTTTTTTCTATACTATTATCATATTGCAATGGGAGGGGTTAAGAAGACTAGTTAGAGAGTCTGAATAAGTCAGTCTAGGGGGAATATATGGCAAGCCAGAAAAATCATATTCCAATCAAAGATGGTATGGTTATGAATTAACCATAAATTCAAATTATGGACAGATAATGTATAGCATCTATATTAGCAGTCACACATTCTCCTAGAAGTCACCTTTATTTCATATTGCATATTCAGAATTTGCAAATGGCTGATGCTTCAGCATCGTGGAAATACTCAACAGTTTTGAGGGGATTTTGACGTGTAGTTTAAAAATGTACTTCCTATTATAAATATGCCCTGGAAATAATTTCATGAGCATGCTATGATTCAAAGTATTGATGTGAAACTGAGAATGATTTTATTATTTCATCTGCTCAAGTACTAAGATGCATGTTGGATTTATTTAGAGTAGCAGTTTTTCAAATAATAATTTATTTACATAATCATTAATACATTCTAGACCACTAAAACTGTCCCATTTAAAAAAATGTCTAGTATGATTTTTGGCTTTGCATCACTGGAAATACTTGCTGATGGATAGATTTGTTTTAATATTGATCGATCACACATATGCAATTATTTTTTATCATATGTTAGAGTGAAAACAAGTTTTATTTCAGAAGACATGGAAATGAATATTATGTCATAATTCTAAACACTCAAGAAGTCCAAAATTGATGAAAGCTTAAGAAATATGCTGTGATGGGGGCGTCTGGGTGGCTCAGTCGGTTAAGTATCCGACTTCGGCTCAGGTCATGATCTCATGGTTCGTGGGTTGGAGCCCTGTGTCCGGCTCTGTGCTGACAGCTCGCTCAGAACCTGGAGCCTGTCTTCAGATTCTGTGCCTCTCTCTCTGACTCTCCCCTGCTCACACTGTCTCTCTCTCTCTCAAAAATAAATAAAAACATTAAAAAAATTAAAAAAAAGAAATATGCTGTGATGTTGACAAGACATGAGAATATTTGCCTCACACACGATGGCAAGTCACATTTTTTTCATGAACAAATATTTTCTTTTAAGAATACTTAAACACACACACACACACAAAGAACGTTTAAAAGTACAGAAATTCAGGCACAATCAACTCACTGTGTTTATATAGGAAATAAAGAGAAAGGTTGAAACAAGGAGATTGAAATAGAAAAAAAAAAGCCATCAGATTATGGAGACAAGAATTTATTAAATTTAGCTCATACTAACAGCTGCTTATTAAGTAGTTACTATGTGCTTTACATGCTGTAAATTACTGAGTCACTTAAAAAGTTTTTTTAAAAAAGGTGAAAAAGGAGAACAGAGATGGGTAAAAAAAAAGGTCACAATCACAGTCCTCTCCTTCATTCCAAGGGGAGTCTTTCTGAATTTATAGCATGTTTTAGTTTGGGAAATACTGTAGTTTAAGGCTCCAATTAAATATACTTAGCAGATTCACCTTTCAGTTATGAAACTAGAGAGAAGGACTTCAAATCACCCAGAACTTCGTCCACCTTGAATATTAGCACAGAGTTGAATATCTCCAGCAAGTTTTCTGTAGCTGTTATTGACAATTACCTGCATCCTGCTGTGATCTTGAGGCAGGGGGTCCTCTTTACTGAATGGCTCTGACTGCCAAAGAGGGTGAATGTGCACCACTCTCTCCCACCCACCTGCTAGAGTCACCAAGTACCTGGAAAGCCACTTCACATGGGCACAGAACCCTCAAAAGTAGGCATCAACAATGCTTACAGTGGCTTGATTCCTGGAAGCCATTTTTTCTATGGCTGAGGAAAGCACCATGAGCACTGTGACTCTAATGGCACCCACAAAATAACAAGGTATTAAACAAGCCTGGAAGAGGAACAATGAGGGGGAAATATTCAAATTAACCAATCCAACCAAATCTAATGACACATTCAATCAATGTAAACAAGGTTCTTTAATAACTGAGATTTTGCCTACATTCTCAAAAGAAATGTGAAGTAATGTGACTGAGTACCTTTCTGAGATTAACCTAGAACCTGCTGCTATCTTCATTGCAATTTGGGCCAAGAAAATAGGGGGCAATAGGGAGAAAGTGCAGGAACTCTTTGAATTCTGGCTACAAATATAAATGGACTCCTCATAATTTCCAGCACAGGTGTTTAACATAGTGGATGTAGGCACAGGCTTGGACAACTTACATGTGTGGGGAACAAATCACAGATTATGCAATTTAGGGCCAGAGAAAGAGTCTTTAGAAGTCATTTGGTCCAGTCCCTCATTTTTGATGTGAGAAACTGAGACTCAAGAGATGAACTGACTTCCCCAAGACAACGCTATGGTTTCCTGGGACAGAGGGGTCAAGGGCTTAGATATCCTGTCATCCCCTTGAGGCCTTGAAAATTATGACACAAGTTGCCAGGGGTTACTGGTGTATGGAGACCACATCTGCAACATTTCTTTAAGATAGGAAGTGAAATAGAAATATAACTGATGCCTCCACTCCAATCCTCAATTCCAAAGAAAACAAATCACCTTACTCACCTGCGGGGAAAAACTCGCCCATTTTCTTTCTGTAGATTTTAAAGTCCACTTCTAAGAAGACACAGAAGATGATTCGATCCACCTAGAGGCAAACAATAAATACTCAAAGTAAAAGGTAATATGGTGACCCTGGGATATTAGAAATATTCCACAACATAGTCTTGGAACAACAACAACAACAAAGAAACAAATGAAAAAGCCTCCTGCAGGTTCTTGGTGCTATACTGCTAACTATATGACAGTGTTGAGTGAAGTTCAAGTGTGTGTGTGTGTGTGTGTGTGTGTGTGTACTCTTTATGTAAATAAGCCCATGGGCTCTTTGGCGGAAAGATGATGTATAAATCAAATAAGAAATAATAAATGACAATAAGCCACTTTGCAGCAAGCTATAAATAAGATTGGAGATTCCGACAGGATACCTAGACTTTATGTCCTATAAAACAACCATACGAGAGGTGTATAGCAGAATGACAATCAACTATGTCAGTAAACAAAGAGCTCTTTGTCCTAGCCTTCTTAGACAAATATGTTTATCAAACCTGTTAGTATTTGAACACAGCCTATAAAGCTTCTTGAAGTTTAATTTGCTTTTAGCTTAACATACTCAGAAATGCAACAGAAGTAAAATATAATTAATTGACACTGACATGAGGTCAATATAACTTTAATCTGGTAGATATTGTTGGCTAAGTAAATGCCACCTCAAGTAAAACAGTGTACAATCTCTTCTTTCTGTATTGAGAGAGCTTCTATACATAAAGTGTTTCTTTGAGACATCCAGAGAATAATATGGTAAACAGAGAAGAGAGATGGGATATATCTAATAGCTCGCGTATATCTGATATTAAATCAGTGACTCAATTTCGTGTCTTGAAAATAAACACCCTTTTAGTTCCTTTATTTTAACAATCTACGAAAAGTTAAAAATTACTCGATCTATCAAACTGCAACTGGTAATTGAATAGAACACCAAGGGAGGCATTTCTCATGGCAATGGGGAATAGAAGTGGGGTGTACACAGGGCAGGATGTGAACAAACCCAAATGGATGTCATTCCCCTAGTCTTTCAGCTCTCCCAGCCTGTGGGGTACAGAGTCAACACTAGGCAAATCCAAAGTTCCCAGTGGGACAGAAGATCTGCAAGGGTAGGCCGGCAGGAAGGGCTAGGACACAAGAATGGTCAGGATTCCCTGTTGGAAGCTCAGAGATGTGGCTCCCTGCTCCCTGCACAAGTGTAGATAGACCGCCTGCTGGGCAGTTGCTGGACTTCTATGATGTAATCACTAAATACCACACAGCCCCAGTAATACCCGCCCTTAGGATGGATTATAAGAGAAAGCATCTGCCATTCAGAAATGGAAGGACTGAGTTGCAAATAAACCTTATTTTCTTTTCCCTGTATTAACTTGAGTTTCTGGTGTCCAGTCCTGTATGCATATCATTAACATTTTCTGCAAATGCAACAACAATTACCATCAGCTCACTCTTCGTGTGAAATATAAATTTAGTTGAATAAATGATTAGCTGTCTGTTCAAAACTAAATGTTCATCTCTGCTCTCCTTCTGGTGTGTTTATGCCCTATAGCTAAAGATAAGCATCATAATGTTGAGCAATAGAAATGAGTTAAAAAAACATTCTCTATGATACCATTTATACCCATTTTTAAAGCACAAAGATATAACAGTGTAGGGATTCATTCAAAAGCACCGATATACAGAAACATTCTTAGAAATGTCACATGTGAATTTCAGGAAAGAGACTTGAGAAAAATATGGCAAATGGGTAGTAGCTATGAAACTATGGGGCAGGTACATAGATATCATATTATTTTCTATACTCCTCTCCATGTTTGAGAACTTTTATAATTAAATGTCCTAACACCAAAAATAAGACTCTGTGTTAGACATACTCTACTGTCTAGCTGTATTGAACTGCTTGTCATTCTCAAATGCCATAATTATCCTTACTTCTGCACCTATCATGGTTGACTTTTTTGCCAGGCTTCAGAAGATCAGATGACTTCTAAAGCCACCTAACTGAGATCAAAATCAAAACAAGAAAATTTGATTCAAAGCAGATCTAAGGAGACCAAACTGGAAAGTCTCATTTTTATTCATTTCTCCCTATTTTTGTGTCAAGCAATATAATTTATGGATTTTTTTAACACTCCTGTTGCTTGTATGTATGTGTGTGTGTTTTCTGTGTGTGCGTTTGTATGGGGAAGGGTTAGTGGTGGTAAGGCTATTCAGTGCTGTCATTGGAACTTTTACCACCACAGAAACTAAATGCAGATTTCTTAAATATTGCAAAGGAATATAATCCACCTTTTAGCCTTTTAGGTTTTGTTACCATGGAAATGGTAGAAGTCCAAATTTCAGCAGCCTGACTTATTTTCCCAGAGAGTAGATGGATGAAGGGGGGAAAGTACTTTTATTTTAAACTAATTGAGTGGCCCATTTCCCTGCCCTTACCCTGAGGCATAACATTGAAAATATCTTGGAAACAAGTTGAATCCAAGAACCAGCCCTCATCTACCAAGTACTTGTTATGTATGCATATATGCGTGTACTTATACACATGTACATAAACTTCTTGTCTGGGGTTATTGTCTGTTAGTTGACAAACTCTGTCATTGATCACTGCTTTCGATAGGTTGTATTTTCCAAGATGGCAGGCAAGAAGATAGCCCATCCCTCAGACTCTCTTAAAAATGTAATGTTAATACTCCTTTCATTGAGAATGGGATCTATATTTCCTCCTCTTGAATCTATGATTGCAGACATACTATGTGACTTCCAAGTCTATGACATAAAAGGTGATACAGTTTCTGCCTGGTCCTTTTGGGAGGATTACTTTTGTACCCAACCTTTATGCTATGAGGAAGCAGATGGACCACGTAGATATTTCATGTGTACAAGTTCTAGCCAATAATCCTTCCTAAAAGTGAATGGCCTTTCATTGACTTCATCTTCCGATTTTTGACCAACCCCAGGTGATGCCACGTGGAACAGAGATAGGTTGTTCCTACTAAACTCTGCCCAAATTGTAGATTTGTGAACAAAAGAGAAATACATAGCCAGAAATCGGATATTCTTCTGGTTTCTTCCTATTGCCAATTGTTTGGATCCTTGCTTTTCCAGCTGTGTAGTACTGGATCTCTCTTGAAAGGCTCAGACCAAACAGATCAAAATCAAGTAGAAACCACAATGGGGTGACAAGAAGAACATAGAAAGTCTAACTAGTATATGGCTGAGAGGTTGGAAATCTGACTTGCACAAAGGGGAATGAGTTGGGTGGACCATTCTAACCTCAGGTAAACTACATGAGAATATATAAGAATGCCTCACTATCGAGTACTGAGGCTCAGGAGCATATTTACAATTTTTCTTTTTTGTTGGGCAATAGAACAATTTCGTAAAACGGTTGTTCTTGAAAGACTATATGTATTCATCTATTTAAGAGATATTAGCTAAGCACCTCCAAGTTCTTGGGCCTAGCCCACTTGCCATTCTCTGATGAGAAAACTTGAATTCAGAGTTGAGATGCTTTTTTTTAAGGTAAAATGATGAGTGGAAAAATCTTAGGAATCTTAACTTCACATCCAGTGTTTTTTCTGTGGTATCACCCGGATGGAGATCCATGGCACCGAGTTTCTAGGCCTGCCACTAGCTCTGTGACATTGGACAATCCATTGACTCTCTGGGACCCAGCTTTCACATCTTATAAAGAAAGGATTGAATTAAATAACATCTATAATCTCTTTCTTTCTTTTACAAGTTTTTTTTTAATGTTTATTTATTTTGCAAGAGAGACAGAGAGAGAGACAGAGAGAGAGAGCGAGCCGGTGAGGGTCAGAGAGGGAGGGAGAGAGATATCCCAAGCAGAGTCCGTGGTGCTGTCAGCGAGAGCCGATCAGGGACTCAAACTCTCAACTGTGAGATCATGACCTGAGCTGAAACCAAGAGTGAGACATTTAACTAACTGAGCCATCCAGGCACCCCTCTTTCTCTCTTTTTAATATCTCAGTCATAGTCTATCCCTGTAGTAATTTTGTACTATGTCAATTTAGCTAAGCTGGAATAACACTTCTCCGAATGGTCCTGTGTTAGTGTTGGCCACAGAGAAATTTCCATGAGATCTTGAGGGCAGAAGTGGAGCCGCAGCCATGGTACTAGGCAGGTGGCTGGAGGACTCCATTGTTGCTCATCAGCTGGGTGCCAGGTAGCAGCTGGGCTCACAGCTTCTTCAGCTCCTGCTTTTTCCCAACTCAGGTTCTTTGAGTCTAGGCAGGGGACCCATGTAGCTCTGCTTCAAAGGCACCAGCTCCTTCTGCTGGGCTTTGCAGCTTTGGGGTTCCATCCAGTGGGAGACAGATGCACATGGCAGTTTGTCCATGTGGGTTCCAGTTTGCTCGTATGGTTTCTACTTTGACCTTGTTCTCCCCAACTTTGCATAGAGCTTTCCTCTTCATCATTTCTTCTTTTATTTTAATTTTTTTAATGTTTATTAATTTTTGAGACTGAGAGAGACAGAGCATGAGTGGGGGAAGGGTAGAGAGAGAGGGAGACACAGAATCTGAAGCAGGCTCTGGGCTCTGAGCTGTCAGCACAGAGCCTGATGCAGGGCCTGAACTCATGAGCTGTGAGATCACAACCTGAGTAGAAGTCAGATGCCCAACTAATTGAGCTACCAGGCGGCCCTCTTTTTTTTTTTTTAATTTTTAATGTTAACTTTTGAGAGAGAGAGACACACACACACAGAGAGAGGGAGAGAGAGAGAGAGAGAGAGAGAGAGAACATGAGTGGCGGAGGGGCAGAGAGAGAAGCAGACATAGAATCCAAAGCAGGCTTCAGGCTGTCAGGACAGAGCCCAATGTGGGACTTGAACTCATGAACCAGGAGATCATGACCTGAGCCAAAGTTGGATTTTTAACCTACTGAGCCACCTAGGTGTGCCTCCTTTTCATCACTTCTTGATGTGTCTGTCACCCACCTGCCCTGCTAACACACTCCAGGCCTGGAGAGATGCAGAGGCAATAGCCTTCCATAGACTCCTTTCACCAACTCCCTCTCATGGGTCCTGGTTAAGGGCTTTGCTCTGCTTAGTCAACTATCCCCTTGACATTTACTTCCTCAGTTCACCCACAATTGTATGATTTAATACCTGTAATAAATCCTGTATTCCATATCACTCACAAGGTTCTGCTTCCCTGATTAAACTCCAACTGATGTAATCTTTAATAATGTTTCATTGAATAACATGTATAGGAACACAATAAAGGGCAAAAAGTAAGAAGTGCTCCTTGTTTGGAGGTATACACCCTGTCAAGACGACTCAAATTCCAATTACTTCCCTCCAGATGAACTCTGATCGGGTCTAGCCCATCTTCCTGGTGAGCTTCCTAAAGTGTACCTACACACTTTTGTAGTAAAAGCAACTCTGTGTACTTGAAATGACTCACACAGTTTTTGTTCTTCCATAAACAAGTTGTCAGGAAGCTCAGATGGGTCCTTGGGCTAAAACATAATTGTAAATAATACAAGGATCAACATTAATATTTTTAGGAATTAGCAACTTAACTGTAGTCCTCATTCTACCTTAAACTAGAACCCTATGACAAATCGGTTGGTGCTCATTTTTGTATTACCTGTACATACTGTAGGTCCTGATGTATAATAGGAACTTTGTAAGTATTTGCAGATTACATGTGTAGGCAAACAGACTTGACTAAAATATAAATATATAGCAGATATTTTTCAAGGGTTTTTAGTTCCAGAACCAAAAAATAACTTTTTTGAGAGACAGACTTTCCTTTATGTTTGCCAGAAGACCTGAGAACAGAATTATAGAGAAGCCTGAGTGCTTTTGCAAAGAAGAAAGGAGCTATATATAAAGGGCACAAGGCATTTGTTACCAACTGTCATCTTGTCCAATGATACTATGCTGAGCACAGTGCCTTTTGAACTCAGTGCTGATGTTTCCATATAGGGTGCTTGTGAGTTTCAGAATAGCAACAATGATGATGCCTGTAAACTGCAATGTATTAAAAGTTAAAAGGTCTTTTTTTTTTTTAAATGAAAAGACAATATCAGGTGTTGGCAGAAATGTGAATTAATAAGAACTTTCCTATACTGTTTTTGGGAGTAAAAATTGGTGTAACCACTTTGGAAAATTATTTGGAAGTATCCACTAAATTAGCTGAATTTGTGCTATCTTGTTTTACTATCCAATTTTACTCTTAGGTAAACATCCAGCAGAATATGCATATATGTTCAAAAAAGGACACATATCACAACATTTGTAGCAGCACTATTTGTAATATCTTCAAACTGGAAGCTACTTAAGTGCCTAAAATGGTAGAATGGATAAACAGTTGTGATCTATCCATGCAGTGAGATATTACAAAGGAATGAGAATAGAAAGTTTTCAACTAGGGGAACCTGGGTGGCTCAGCTGGATGAGCGTCCAACTTCAGCTCAGGTCATGATCTCACCGCTCGTGAGTTTGAGCCCCACATCAGGCCCTATGCTGACTGCTCAGAACCTGGAGCCTACTTCGGATTCTGTGTCTCCCTCCCTCTCTGCCCCTCCCCTGTTCTCTCTCTCTCTCTCTCTCTCCCTCTCTTTCTCAAAAACAAATAAACTTAAAAAAAAGAAAGTTTTCAACTACAAGCAATCATATAAACAAACAGAATATTGAGTAAAAGAATCCAGAAAGAAAGGATACACACTGGGTCATTCTATTTCTATAAAGTTTAAAAATATTAGAGAAATAGTCAATAACATCTATGGTGTTAGAAGTTAGTATAGCAATTACTCTGGGGAGAAGGTTGGTGAAAAGGGACCAAGGGGAGTACCTGGGATGCTGGGTTTTTGATCTGGGTGCTGGTTCCATGGATGTGTTCAGTTTGTGAAAATTCATCAAGCAGCGCACTTAGAATCTGTGTACTTTTCTGTATGTTGTACTTCAATAAGAATCTTTTTAAAGGTTGAAAGTTTCTGTTACAGGTGTCTTGGTCAACAATCAAAAATCTATTTTCATTGACTTTGAGGTCAAAAAAGTCCTTTAAAAGCTGACCTTCTAAAAGCAATCTCTATATTTCCACCGATGCCAACTGTAGTTCACCCATCAAGGCATCAAGGAGTAAAGATGTATTTCTTTCACCAAGATATCCATTAATCCACAGTGGGGGGTTTTATGCCCCATAAACATGATGACATACGTTCTATTAATCTTTTTCAGCATCATATCCGCTGCCCCTGAAGAGGGTTACACAATGAGGCAGGTTTGGAGTACGTACAGCTTGACCTCCATTTTTCACAGCTACCAGTCCTAGGGCAGCTGACACAGCCAAGATTAACCTGTGTTCAGCGAGACTGGGAGAATGAATGGATTCTGATGAATGTAATTTTCTTCCCCAGTGACAAATGACAAATATTTAAAGATTTGGTGTGCATGCAAATACCGCTTTAACTAAGAACTGATGGATGGTTATCCAGTGTAAATGAAGCCTGATGGGCACTGGGGGGTGAAGTCTCAGGCTTCCTGATAGATAACCCAGCAGCTTCACCACGCACCAGTTTGGATATTGGGGTATCCTCACCAAATAGTGGCTGCTGCTAATAAGTGAATAAAATTTCAGGATTAAGCATCAAATTTGTAGAAAGACAGGTTGTGAGGGGGGTGGAAGACCGGGACAACTGGAGCTTGCTTGGTGCTATGAGTAAATCAACGTTACACAGAGTAACAAAGAGACAAGGTCACTACTGATTAATTAAAGAACAGAGGAGCAGGCAAGATGGCGGAGAAGCA
>CM053576.1:38985079-39107291 GCA_028646485.1 Cryptoprocta ferox | reverse complement strand
AAATCTGGCCATTCATAGCAAAGTGGATGGACCTTGAGGGTGTCATGCTAAGCGAAATAAGTCAGGCGGAGAAGGACAGATACCATATGTTTGCACTCATAGGTCTAACAGGAGAAACCCAACAGAGGACTATGGGGAGGGGAAGGAGGAAAAGAGTTAGTGAGAGGGAGGGAGACAAAACGTGAGAGACTCTTGAATACAGAAAACAAACTGAGGGGGGAAGGGGAAGGGGGAAAGATAATGGGGGGTGATGGTCTTGGTGGCGGTCACTTGTGGGGAAGAGCACTGGGTGTTATATGGAAACCAACCTGACAATAAACTATAAAGTTTAATTTAAAAAAATAAAAAAATAAAAACAAATAAAGAACAAAAACAAGAAGTTGGGATGTCTGGGTGCTGGCAGCCCCTCCCCCAACAGGTGGAATAAAGGAGACCAATCTGTCCTTCTCCTAGTATATTAGTTCTCTGGTGCTATACAACAAATCACTACAAACTTCGTGGCTTAAAGGAACAAATTTCATTATCTCGTAGCTTCTTTAGGTAGGTCAAAATTCCAGGCCCAATGGAGTTGAGTCCTCTTCCCAGGGTCTCAAAAGCTATAATCAAGGTGTTAGCTGCACTGTACTTCTCACCTGAGGCTGCAGTCTTCTTACGAGCTCATTCACGTTGTTGGAAGAATTTAGTTACTTACGTTGGTAGGACTGAGGTCCTGGTTTTCTTTCTAGCTGTCAACCAGGAACAGCTTTTAGCTTCAAATGAGATCAGGCGCTTTCAGGGTGGTATGGCCATAGGCTACAGCCTTTAGCTTCTACAGGTCAACAACAATTTCTTGCCAGGGAGCCTGGAAAGGTAGTTGAGGACATGGATGCTTTCTTTCTTCCAGGCCTGCAAGAGTGTGTCTCTATGACTTTCTCCATCTCCAGACTCTAAAGTCCTTTTAAGAATCCACCTAACTAGGTGAGCCAACCAGGTCATTCTTCCTTTTAATGAACTCAACTGATTAAATGCCTTAATTACATCTATAAAAATCTCTTTTTCTTAATCTAGGGAGTTACTACCCCATCTATTCACAGGGGTAGTTCAAGGGGAGAAGACTAGACAAAGTGCACACACAAGGGGGTAGCCGTCTGGGACATATGTGAGGCTTCTGCCTCGTCACCTCGTGTAACTAGCTGTCTATGTTTTAATCTGGCCTTAACTTTGAGCAGGCCATGTAACCTTTCTAAACTTCAGTCTGCTTATCTCTAAAATGGAAACATCGATCTTGAGGTAGTTGGTATATTAGTCTTCCACTTCTGCATAACAAATTACCACAAACTCTGTGGCTTATGACAACCCCTTGTTTATTAGCTTACAGTTCTGTAGGTCAAAGGTCTGGTATAACTGGCATAGTATAAATGTGTTCTCTGAGCAGGGAATCATAAAGTTAAAATCAAGGTGTTAGCTGGACTGACTTCCTGTCTGGAGACTATGGAGAGAAATCCACTGCTAAGTTCATCCTTGTTTTTGCCAGAAATTCAGTTCCTTGCAGTTGTAAGACTGAGGTTCCCATGTCCTCACTGGGTTTCAGCTGGGGATCACTCTCAGCTCCTAGGGGCCACCACATTACTTGCCAGATGTCCACCTCCGCTTTCAAGCCAGAAAAGCATATCGAATCCTTCTTGATTTTGAATCTCTGACTTCCTTCATATCTGACCTCTAGACCCAGATTTAAAGAACTTCTATGATCTGGTCAGACCCACCTGGAAGTCTCCCTATCTTAAGGTCAGCAGTTTTGGGATCTTAATGACATCCGTAAAATCCCTTCACAGCAGTACCTAGGTTGTTGTTTGAGTAATTGTGAGAAGGCATGTACACCAGATATTGTAATCTTGGGAGACTCTTAGAATCCTACCTGCTACAGTTGGTTATAGTGACCACATGACATATTTGATCTCAAGTGTGTGGCAGAGTCTGACATATAGTAAATGGTCCATAAACATTGGTTATTTATTGACAAAGTCCTTATTTATAAGGTACCTGGAATACCTAGCAAAATACTGGCATATTGATGTAATCATTGTTCACTTGGTGAGTCCTTTATTTCTACCCTGATATTTTCAAACAGATTAAGGAAAAGTATGAGCCAGATAAGGGAACACTGGAGGTGCTTTTTCTGACTGCCATGCTGAAAACCATTTTATTCCAGTTACAACTTTGCTGAGGAATTCTATCTTAAAGGAAACATTTACAAAAATGGCCCATATTATATAGAAAATAGCTATTTTTTTTGGTCTGACTGTATCAGCCAGTGAAAGGGAAGACTGGAGCTGCAGTAATAAAGAAGATTTCACAAGACCCTACAGAAGTCTCTGCCCTGATCTTTTAATATCCTTGTCGAATGCCTCTGAGTATCATTCTTCTGGTTCTTGAAGATACTAAGTATGTTCATATTTGTGCTTTCCACCACACAAGCTAGTCGTTCAATCTCCAACTTGCAGAATGGGAAGATTTTGCTCTCCATGTTCCCAGGGACTTTTGGATGAGTTGGAGAATATTTATAATCCATAAACACTCAAAGGGCATTTTTGCATTCTGAAATTGTTTCTGCATGCATAAAAGAGATCCTTTATTTTGGGGGGCTTTTTGCAAACTCAGTTCATCTGTCATTATTCTGTGGCAGCACAACTCAGTCTTCTTGTTTTGTTTTGATAAATTGCTCTTTTTGACTTTTCTTCAACTCTATATGAAAAAAATGGCCATGTATCTGAAAAACCAAGAGTTATTTTGATTTGAGCTTCAGGCTCATTTGTACAAGTTAATTTCCAAGTCTGCTTCCTATCGATCAAAATGGACACCCTTGCAAGTGACACATCTGTCATGGTCCTTGAAGCTACTCCATATGTTTAGTATAGAAAAGATCAGGCACACAAGGCTTAAGACCTACAGCAAGCTCCGACTTTGTAACCAAAGAAATGATCCTGGGAGATACTGGGGGGAAATGTCCATGGAAGACAAAGAACAAGTTTCTTTTTCATTTTGGGCAGAGTGCTGTGCTGTGCTGCTCAGATCTGCTCCCTCCTTTCAGGACTGGAGCACTCATTCTTTCCATTACTGGAGTGCTGGTGGCTGACAGCTCTGAGCAGATACTCGGGGAGGACTGTTTTCTGCCAAAGAGAGCACCTCATCCATGCTGACTGAGCCTCTTCCTGAAGTCAGCCTGCACCCAGTGACTGACTCATGCAGCAGTTCAAAGGCTGAGACCCCTTCCCTCAATTTCAACTCTGAAAAGCCAGCAGTTCATGAAAAGCCGACTTCAGTGCAGGTCATGATCTCACAATTCATGAGTTCGAGCCCTGCACTACATCAGGCTCCCTGCTGTCAGCACAGACCCCTATTCAGATCCTCTGCCCCCCATGCTTTCTGCCCCTCCCCCACTCTCCCACTGTCTCTCAAAAATGAATAAACATTTTTTAAAAAGATATTATCAGGACACCAACACATATAGAGGGAAGACCATATGAAGACACAGGCACAAAATGGCCATTTTTAAGCCAAGGAGAAAGTGACCCTGTTAACACTTTGATCTCAGACTTCTGAGCCTCCAGAAATATAAGAAAATATATTTCTGTTGTTGAAGTTACCCCATCTGTGAAACTTTGTCATGGCAGTCCCAGCAGATAAATACATCTTCTCAGCATAGGAACTCCTGGTGGGTTCAACTTCTCCCTCTTCTCAATCCTGTTTCCCTCATTCCACCCTTCTCCCTGCCAGGTATTGATTAAGAGCATGAGCTAATAAACCCCTGGCTTGTAATCCTTCTCAGTCTGCTTCCCAGAAAACTTGACCTATGACCTCTATTTTTGGCAATCTGAATGATTTTCTTTTCATGCCCACTTTATACATCATTTTTAGTGATGCAGATAACAGTCACACATGAAGCCTGCTACCTAAGTTCTTCCCAACAGCCAAGTCTGCTATCAGCTTCTTGTGGAGAAGCAACCATATTCTGTGCTTGGGCTGACCAATGGTTAAGAGGCTAAGATTTGTTTCAAAAGAGCATTCAAAGTCAATATACATGATATATGTGTCCTAAATAAAGTGACAGTGTATTTATTGAGATTGGGGATCCATCTGCCACTCACTTCTGGGAAATGAGACTCTCAAAGCTCTTTGCATCCTCTATTTTGAGGACTGGAAACTGGGCCCATGGGCCCATTGCAGCTGTGCAATGAAAGCCACAGTAAGTCAAGGTATGGTCTGTCTTAACGTGGCTGAAGCCTCCCAGAGCTGAGACACATTTCTGTAGATGTATTTCTTGTTTCTAATGCTAGATGTATCTTTTTATACAAGAGTAATCAATTTATGGGGCACCTGGATAGCTCAGTTGGTTAAGTGTCCGACCCTTGATTTCCTGAGTTTGAGCTCTGTGTCGGTCTCTGTGCTGACAGCATGGAGCCTGCTTGGTATTCTCTCTCCCCATTTCTCACTGCCCCTCTCCTGCTTGTGCTCTCTCTCTCAAAACAAATAAATAAACATTAAAAAAAGAGTAATCAATTTCCTTATATGTAAGAGGTGGGTTACTGAGAGGGATTTTAACAAATCCATAAAAGAGAAAGTGAGTCCATGTGGTCTAGAGAGGTGTTGTTGGCAGGCACTGTGATGCCCTGTCCATATCCTCTCAGGAGGCCTTAGTAGTGCAAGCCAGAGAACACCCAAGCATCTGAATTTCTGTTTCTGGTGGTTTTCTTAGGCTTGGAGATTCCAACCAAATATCTAGGTAGCTCTTGACCAAAGACTGGCAAGAGTTGATGTTTAACTTCCCCTGCTTAATTTCCCATGGACAGACAAAACCAGGGTTCTCAAGGGGGATAAAATTCAGGTTTCTGAGGGTGGTAGCTGGATTACATGCCCTATGCTCATCTTCTTTACCCCTCCTTCACCCATAAACAATCTACCTGCCCTCTAATCCTTGTCTCCGGGTCTGCTTTTGGGAGAACCCAAATCAAGAAGAAAATAGGAAGCAAATTGGTCAAATATCAACTTATCCTCTCAGTATCCAGCCTATCAAAGGTTAATTTAATATCATTCAGCTTCTAACTCAGTTAAGGTCTGGATCTCCTTCCCATGTTTTGCTTGCACTTTCAGGATGCCCTCAGTACCCTTCAACTGAGCAGACAGTGCCAGGAATAGGTCTTTTGACTCAAAGTTCTTCTTCACAATGTAGTCAGTGACATGAAATTACCCTGCAAATGATGGAGCTATTGTTTATCAAGCACTCATGCAGTTTCGTATCAACCCAGCTAACCCAGCTGCAATCCCCTATTGTATATTTCATACTCTTGCTTCTGAGAACACTCTGGTTCCTTTTTCTTTTATTTGATTAAGAACATCTGCAGAGGTGGTTCAGCTACAAAAGTTAGTAATTAATCTTTTTTTGTCACAGTAATTAAAAATTTCAAGGAAGTATTGTCATTCATTGCTGCTTATGAGGTGGCTCAAGGCGGACAGTGCTTTATAAAAAGCCAACAAATCACAACCTTAAAAATAAATAAATATCACTCCTCAAAATGGGAAAGCTATGCTAAGTTAGGGTGGCTCAGAAGCCTGGTCACGATGCTCAAGGGATGGGGGCCACCACATAACTATGCAAACCCCTCATGTGCATTCTCATTTTCTCAACATTTCCATTAGCATGTGACACGCATGCAGATATCATTTACAGTTCAAAGGAATCTCATTAACATATCATCCGAAAGAGCATTTTTGTGAGGACAAAAGCTGTTTTTTTCAAGCTAGTGTCCCTCCCACTCCTGCAAGAAAGAATCTTTTTGTTCAAAGGCAAAGCCCAAGAGAACAATCACTCTTGAGTAATTTTCCATAGGTTCAAGGCTCATACAACAAGAAGTAGCAAACCAAAGAAGTTCTATCCAAAATGCCCCTGAGGGCTGGCTGTGGGCAGCAGTGATGTGTGCATGTGTGTGGGGTACATGTGTGGGTGGGTGTTTGTGTGGAGTGTATAAAAGAGAGAAGGGAAGAGAAAAGAGTGCTTCATCTGTCCCTCCTTTCAGCCACTCTCTATCTTCTGCTGGAGAGCTATCTGCTTCCAACCATGGACTGATACTTTGCATTTATATCTACTTGTAGCTGCTTCTTATCAGCTCTTCCTTTGAATGCCAGATAAAGGAAAATGTCATCAACAAGACTGTAAATCCCTGGGAGACATTGCCTTTTTCTTTAGTCATCTATCTACCTAGTGATGTAGCCAACTTAAGGTAGAGGAAAAGGCCTCAATCATAGGTGCTCCACTGGACCAGTAGGCTTTGAATGACCCGATTACAGCTCCCTGACTTGGGGGCCCCAAAAAGAAAGACCATTTGAGAAAAAGGTATAAGGGTTGGCCTCTGGCTTTCTCTCCATGGTGCTCCGTGGTACATCCATCTTCCTGGCCATCTTTCTAAGCCACATTGTCATCACCCTGACAGTTTCAAATAAGGCTGATCTCCACTTCATAATTTGAAAATTGAACGCACAACTTTCAGTGGTCTTATGAATTAAGTTCTTTTCAAATATTTATCAGAGAAAACCCCTAAGGGTGGTTAAGTCTCCCTTAGGGACTTGAGTCAGTGCCCGAGGTGCCCCCAGCAAAATTTTATTTTATTTTGAGTTTTGTCACTTGGATTTTTGTTTAATGGACCATGTAAAATATTCATGCTTGTATGTACATAAAAACAACCCTTCTCCTCCAATCTTTACTGATCCTCTAGGAAGATGGGTTTGCTATATGGTGGCTTCAAGTACTCCCTCACACACTGTTCCATAAACTTCCAGGGGGCTGCAACCTCACTGTCTAAAAAATCATGACTTAGTGACATACACCAGCAGGCTTGGTATATTGGTACATTTGTATGATATAGATAAATTATAGATAGATAGATAAGATTGATAGATACTGGTAAACATAAATAAAGATATTTTAACTTCCAAAAGTTTTATCCTTCAGATACTATATTCTTAAGGTATAATTCAATCTTTTAAACTCTACATTTTAAAATCAAATCCATTATGAATCTCAAAATCTTCTGAGGTGCAGGGAAGGGAAAAGAAGAGAACTAATAGTTACTGAACACTTCTATACTGGACTCAGAGGCATCTGGTTTCAGATGTGTAAGCTCGGGTCAATCAGAACACTACCTGCGGGGCCCCTGGGTGGCTTAGTCGGTTGAGCGTCCGACTTCGGCTCGGGTCATGATCTCACAGTTTGTGGGTTCGAGCCCCGCACTGGGCATTGTGCTGACAGATCAGAGCCTGGAGCCTGTTTCTGATTCTGTGTGTCCCCCTCTCTCTGCCCCTCCTCTGCTCATGATCTGTTTCTCTCTGTCTTTCAAAAATAAATAAATGTTAAAAAAATTAAAATAAAAAACAAACAGAACACCACCTGCAACATAACTATTGTTACTATAATTTCTTACTAGACAGTCTTTTTTTTAAGCAAAGCAAAACAAGTAAAAAAGGAACAAAAGTGTAACCAACCAACCAGAAACAAAAACAAAGAAAAAGGAAATAGAAAAAGCAGATAAGACTAGAATGTAGAAACTGCATATCAACTTGTTTAATCATTGAGGGGGGGGGGATATGGGAAAAAAAGAACAATAAAAGTCAAGTATCCACTAAGATTATTTTAATAAGGGTGATAGAATGATGGCTTTCTGAAAATAGCCAACAGATGTCCCACCGTTATACTGAGGCTTGTTAAGTCCACATTCAACTTCCCACCTGAAGTATGAATTTGTTCCATGAACTTCACAGGGTGATTTATTCATTAAAAGCAAACCAATTCTCTATGTTATACTTTCAGGAAGGTTGGGGAAGGGAAGCTAAGTTTTGATTTTGTGGACAGATGTAAGGAGTACTTGGAAAGACCCACTGATGATGTGTTTATCGAAAAACTTTAACCAGGATTCTATTTTTTTCTTTCTTTAATTTAATTTCTAAGTTGCAAAACATACATGCACGTTCTGGAAAATAAATTGTTTAAAGTGTACTTAACTCTCAAGTCAAACATTTGGGGAACTGAATGTACAGAAGCCATAAATGTTTCAACTATATTGAGGTCCACTTTGACAAAAATCCTGGGTTTTAGAGAATTGAATTGCATTTGTTTCCCCCTTGATGTTGAGGATCTTGCTGCTACCATATTAGTTTTACCAAATAGTCTAGTCATGCAGCAGCCTATATATTTTCTATGTCCGTCAGCGACTCTGAATTTTACCCATGATTCTCTAGTTAGTGGGTCTGAAATGGTTAATAGTATCTTTCTAGCCGGCTTGTGTCATGAGCTTACATAAGACTGCTATGGTGCTCAGTAGTGGAAAGACCTTTTTTTTTTTTTTCCTTTGGTACCCAACCAGGAAATTATTTTGTTCTGCAAAAATGGACTAAAACAACACTCTCATTGCCACCCACTGGGAAAATGCAATAGAAGTAAAAGTCAGGGTGCTCAGATTTCAGAAAATCACTACTCCATAAAGTAGATAAGTTTCTATGTATGCCTCCATTTTGCAGAATATACTAGAGAGGCAAAATGACATAGAAATCAATGGAGAAGGACTAATTAAGGCAAACTAATAAAATGTCTGTGACATCCCAGGCGGTTCAGTGTGGGACAAAATCAGTGAGGGAGTCTGTGAGATTACTTCTCAGTGTTGGCCATAAAATAGCCTGGAGTGCTGACAGGTCTAAATGGGATGATCACTGATGATGACCTGAAAAATTCTGGTCAATTGCAAAGTTTCCTTAAACATATATCTTTATATCTTAAAATCATATTTAATTTTTAAAAATTCTACTCAATTATAGATTTATTCCTATTTTAGAGTAAAAAGTGTTATTTTTCCTAAATGTCTGTGAGAAATTGAGTCCCTGGAAGTGATGGCATGTCTACTCCATGACTTCATGTCCACCCAATCCATCCATCAACAAGACTCAGTTTAGACAAGTCATGTGACTTTCACAAAAATGGTGATCTTTTCTAGAGCCTGTGGTAGAATGGAAAGTAAATGCAGTAGCCTAAGTCCAGACAGTCCAGATTTTGTATGTGGACTTGGCCATGTACTTACATTGTCCCTTCTAGCGAATTGTTTAACTACTCTAATCTCAGCATTTTCATCAGTGAAATAGGACTAGTGATGGACTGACACTAAAGAGTTGTCTAGAATATCCGATGGGATGATAAGTGTGAAGTAATTACCACATAGTAACAATTGAATAAATGCTATTGTCATTCTTAACACAGTTTTGTTTGGTCTGCGTGCAAACCATACAGATGTCATTGAGTATCTCCAGGGTATTCGGTATATACTGAAGTTTGGGACCAATATAAGATTTGTGAATTCCTAACACACTTACCTAAGGTACTCCCATTCACAATGGCCTCCACTCCTCTGCACATTTAGACTAGGTTTTTGCCACAAGTAAGATTACCCCTTGTTAAGTTACCTTGTATGACTCAACTCCTTGACCGAGAAGTAAGCAGACAGAGTTACTATGCTTTGTACATCTTCACATCACCAAAAGTCATAGTTTTCAAACTTTAGCAAGCATAAGAGCTCCAGGTAAAAATGATAAATGTTGATCTCCCTCATAGATATTACAATTTGTAGGTTTGGAGTGGTCCCTGGGAGTCAGCATTTTAAACAAATATCCCTGACCCCTGAACGATTCTATGCAGGTGGTCAGTACTTACTCACATGATTTTTACATGGCCTTCTTATGTGAACACCAGTCATTGAATTTAGGGCCCATTCTAATTTAGCATGAGCTCATCTTCATTAAGTATATCTGCAAATGCTCTATTCCAAATAGGGTCATGTTCAGAGATTCTC
This sequence comes from Cryptoprocta ferox, assembly GCA_028646485.1. Classification (NCBI taxonomy): domain Eukaryota; kingdom Metazoa; phylum Chordata; class Mammalia; order Carnivora; family Eupleridae; genus Cryptoprocta; species Cryptoprocta ferox. The sequence continues at coordinate 39,097,428 of CM053576.1, read as the reverse complement.
GGTAGACACTAACTTTGGAGGGACATTGTTCAACCCTGACCATCCCTCAAACCTTGACTTTGAGAACAGTAGTTTTACCAACCAATTAGAATATACTATAAATGAGTACCATTAAATATGATCTTTCTTACCAATGCTCTGGGTAATTATCAGTATACTTTTTGATAATGTTTCCATAAAATAATTTTCCTGCAACATACTTTTATGCTTCCCATAAAAATTTCTATTCTTCATCATATTTCTGATTAAAAAAAAATCTGCTGCTGGCATGTATCCTGGTTCATTAATGAGGTCTTTTTGTACTGGCTTATTGTTTGTCTTATCCTTTTACATGTCACTATGTATTAAATATGGAGCTGGCACTCAATAAATATTGAGTGGAATGTATTCACTCTGCAAACAACGGCAGGGTTTATGGAGGACACAGGATATGTGGGACAGAAATTTCCTGTTTTCATGATTTTCCTCTACAGAAAAGATAAGCCCTTACACAAATATCACAATGCCTGGTGGACAGTGCAGGCTCAGCACGTGCTTACAAAGGCTGCTGTCACCACTTGCTAGCTGCATAACCTTGGGAAAGTTACTTAACTTCACTAAAGCTCAGTTTTCGTATCTTTAAAATGGGGATTATGCTTTCACCCACCTCATAGGCTGCTGCAAGGATGAAACAATGATCTGCATAGAGTGCCAAGCACGTAGCAAGTGCTGAATAAATGTTAGCCATTACAGGGACCCAAAGGAAGGAGGTATGTTTTATAGGCTGATGATGACATTTTATGTGATTATTGTGTTTCCTAACTGGGTTATAAGCTTCCTGACAGCAGAGACCTTGTAATTATACTAGCCTAGTGTCTCTCATACGGCTTGGCAGATAGGATCGTCACAGGGATTTCTATCATGTCACCAAATGCAGTGTTGGTCGATTGATTAATTGAATGAATCTGTCAGTCCCTTTGCTGGCAGCCCTAGCAAAATGTCTACATGTTCTAGGTTTCTGCTCCTATCATAGTTTTCTGTTAAGCAATATAAAATGATCTTTTTAAACAATGCACACTTTTGTCACTCACATATCTGCAGGCAGATAGCAGAGGGTAGTTAGCGGTCGCCAAGAGAGACTACCCAAATGAAGTGGATTGTGAGGGGTGGGGTCGAGATTATGCATATCAACCAGGAGTGGAGATGGTTGAATAGTGAAAGAGGACCCTTCATATTCTTCCTTTAATGTCATGAAACCACAATCATTACTGATGTAGAATTCAGAGAGGCTGCAGCATGATTCACCATTAAATTCAGGGGTGTCAGGGAGCGATGCAAATGGCAGACACTAATTACATATATTTCATTTTTCTGGAGTGGCTGGACTTTTCAGTTGCAGCATTTTGATCATGCACAGAATGCTTTGTTATTTTTTTGCTTTGATGTAATTATTATGATATTGATTTTTTAAATGGGCCCCTGGTAGAAATTCTACGCATATGCCAAAGAAAATTCTACCATGACTTTTACATTTGTACTTCAGAAATTATCCTAAATATCCATCTGGAGCCTTGAAGTTAATGGATTTTCAGCTAGTTAATTTGGTCCACAACACCAAAATGCCTCCTGCATAAATTCACTTAACTATCAGTTATTGTAAGTAGCCCTATTTATTTAGCAGAAGTCACTTTATTATGCTGTTTGAAAAGCAAAAGCACTGGAGGGAAAATATCACATAGGATTAACATAACTGTACCAACACATGAACATGAATTGGCATAAACTGTTCACATGAAAAATGTTATTCTGCTTACTTATACATTTAGGAAGGGCAGTAATCCTATTTTACCTAAGTGACAAATTAGAGTCAACCTCCAGAAACGAGACCCAGCCTTCTTTGAATTTGTTCTAAGCTAGTCGGTTAGTAAGTATTGGAAGGAAAATGGTGATGATAAATGCATACTAACCATGTATGTTGGCATCAGCATAAAACTTTGTTTCATTTTCAAAGTGTTTTTCATGTCCATTACCTCCTTTAATTCACTATTATACTTGTGGTATCCACAGCAGAGGTGTGATGAATGGCCCCATTTGACAAATAAGGTGAGTGCAGCAGAGAGAGGTTAAATGATGAGCTCAGTGCCACCAGGTGGTGAGGTAAAGGGTCCAGATTAAAATCTAGTCTTCTGCTTCCTGTCTCCTGTCGTAATGCTTATCCCACTAAATACCTATGCTTCAGAATATAGCTCATCTCTAGTCAAATTCTTTTGGGTAATCAATCTTCATATTCAAAAATAAATCAGCTAGCTTATTAAGTAAGGGCAGATGTTCATTTCTTGAGAGATTGAAGCAAACTCCTGGGGTAAAGGAGGTAGAAAGTATTCCATGTCCCATACAACTTTGGGATGAGTGCCCTGTCCAAACTCTTTATGGTCCAGGCTATCTATCTCTCTACCTCTCTATCATCTCTCTATTATCTATCTATCTATCTATCTATCTATCTATCTATCATCTATCTATCGTCTATCTATCTATCATCTATCCACCCATCCATGTCTTTTGTGCAAGCATTACAATGAGTAACGATAGCACTTAAAACAAGAATTATGATGTTCAAGACAGCAAGGCAACCAACATGATGCTTTGGGGGGATTATTTTCATTAATGTAAGAATCAAAGGAAACTGAGAAGAAGTAAACCAACATTGGCCAATTTCTTTGGTGTCTTCCAAAAACAAACGAACAAAATGTAAAATTACTGGAATTTTTAAACAAGTGTCTGGATTTTTGGGTTGTCAGCTTTGGGTCTTGATTATTAACAAATCACAGACTCACTCAGAACCTCTATTTATTTTATCGTCTGTGAACTAAAGGGGTTTAAATTAGAAATTTCCAAGGGCTCAATTACTCTCAAAATTTATAATTCCTTTTTTTTAATGTTTATTTTTGAGAGAGTAAGAGGGAGAGACAGAGCTTGAACAGGGGAGGGGTGGGGGGGGGGAGGCACAGAATCTGAAGCAGGCTCCAGGTTCTGAGCTGTCAGCACAGAGCCTGACGCAGGGCTTGAACTCACAAACTGCGAGATCATGACCTGAGCTGATGTCTGAGGTTTAACCAACTGAGCCACCCAGGCACCCCTCAAAATTTATAATTCTTGATGCTTCAACCAGTACATGTCCTAGGTAGTTCAAATGAGTGTCAGGCATCTGCAGACGCTCTGCTGGAATCAGTAAGCCACAAAGCCCGCCCTGACAGTGGTCCTTAATACATGTCATGATGGTATCAAGAGAGAGTCCAATCTTGTTCTGCAACATGCTTGAGCTGGATTGTGCCACTGTAATCCTGCAAACAGAGCCTTACTCCAGACTCCTCATCTCATTTACTCTTTCCTTGGGTCTGTATTGTCCAGTGCCTTTTCAACCTCCTCCCCAATCAAACCCAACACATTGGCCAAATTTCTGTTAATTCCTCTCCCCCCATCTTGGCTTTGTATTTTCTTGCCTTGAATTTGCCCCAATCCTGCTGCTATCAGGGAGGAAATAGGGTTAGAATGGAGCCTATTTGCTGAATTTTTGCCATCTCTATTTTCTACGGCTGGATGTCCAGGTGGACACATTGCAAATTACCTCTCCCTTACAAACTTTCACCAAAACCCAGTCAAGGATCACTTCCTCGGCCTCCCATAATCACTCTAAGCCTTTCCCCTTCACACTGATCAACCCCCCCTCCACCACCATCATGACTGGATCCTGACACCTGAAAAGATGATAAACTTTTGCTCAGATTCCTGTGGACACAGGATCTTTGATCATCCTCTGCCTTCATATTCCTTCTCTTCTCACATATTACCTTTTGCTCAGCTCATTCTCTTTCTCACAGCATAGTGCAGGCCACCCATGATCAAGGCCAACATGTAAACTACAGATAAAACCATTCTACCTCACCACGATGATGTGAAGATAAAATGAGATCACAAGGATGGAATGCTTTGAGAAATTTAAAAGCGAAATACAAATATGAGGTTTTGGGATGCTATGAAAATTTTTATAAATAAAAATTTCAACAGGATTCAGAAGGTTTTTGTTGTTGTTGTTGTTGTTGTTGAAAAATATTTACTTTTCTTTATAAGACCCAAAAAAATTCACACTTAGTGTGTATGTGTGGACTCTTACAATTTAGGTAACTTCTGGCATGTTTTAAAGTCTTTCATGCCTTGCCCTCGGAGAGCAAATTGCTTTATTTAAATTAGGCTTTAAATGCTTCTCCTCTTCTCTGGAATAACAAGTTACTTGGGGTATATTCTCAAGGTAGTGGCAAAACTACTAAGAGCAGAGACTGAAAGCACTCAAGGTCTCTCAAGGCCTAGCCTGAGAAATAACATAGGGTTATTTCTATGAACAGATCTCTTCCTGTGCTTTCAGTTGGCCAAAAGAAGCCAAATCATTGAGGCAAAAGTCAAGGAACAAGAACATATTTTTTATTCCCCTTCACTGAAACAATAGCAAGGTTGTAGATACAGGGAGAGGTTCAGAATTGGGGCCAATGATTAAATCTACTAACATGATGAAAGAGATATGAATTTAGGCAATCTGGTTCCATAGTTCCTGGTCTTAAGTCCAATGCTCTACTTCTCAAAAGATTCTTCCATTTTGTCTCTTCATCGAGAAAGATATATTGCAAGGAACTTGTTTTTAAGGATAAGGGATAAAGAAAATTAAGTTTGCTCTACCATTTGAGATTCAAGCTGATAGAGAAATGAGGTGAATGGTACACACAAACATATCAGGAAATAATTTAGACAAAAGTGCATATATCTATATCTATACTCATATCCATAACCATATGTGTATGTATACATGTATGTGCATGTATATACAAATGCACAAAATATACATATTCATATATATATGTGTGTGTGTGTGTGTGTGTGTGTGTGTTGAGTACCCAGAGCAGGTCCCCAAACTGTCTAGACTTGCCATTGTACTTTTTACATTAACAGCTGATTTTTAGGGAAGCATTGTTAGCTTTACAAATGCTTTATCAAATAAAATCAGACGGCAAGTTCACAATTTTCCTGATGTATTTTAAAAGTTCAATCTGCCTTAAATCAGAACAATTTTGAATGTAAAAATGATGCTTATCATTTTTATTTTCATACGATTCTTTTGTGTGTATGGGATCCAAGAACTCATCAAAAGCTAACTGGGCCCACTGGGTTTTATCTCGTAGTTATTGTGATGTGGCTACATGGGGCAATCTCTTCTCATCAAAACACAATTGCCACAGAAATACCTAAGTGGATGAAATATAATGCTGAAAAATAATAAAGTGAAATGGTCACCCCAAACCATCTTTCCAACATAAATCACAAAGTTAACTTATAGAGATGTGAAAACAGAAAGTCAGAATGTGTATAATCCATAAAAAGCTCAACTGGTGCTTAGTTTTTGCATCACATTTGCTAATGATGCCATTAAGGGCTGCATAACATGAAAACATTAAACATTTTATGGAGAAAGATAAGAAATGCAAAGATCAGCATTATGATGAAAGCAACTTCCTTTTTTTCCTTTATATGTGAAATAATTTCTCTGAAATAAAGACCATTGGTTGTTTCTTTGTTCATCAGGTTGCTTTTTTCCTTATTAGAAAGAAGGTCTAAGTGTTACTAAATTAAAAGAAATGAATAAGTCTAAGTGTTACATTAAAAGAAAAGAATAGAATGTATCACAGCCCATAGAAACAACGGGCTTGCTATTCTATGGGGAAGACTGTCCAACCTTGACAAGAAAATTAACCTGGGCAGATCCCTGGGGTTTTTAATGAAACAGCATATACACATTTTACTCAAACTTTTTAGTCCCACAGACTTATGAGGCTGGAGTGAGGTCCCATTTAGTGCTATGAAACTCAACAACCAACAGTCCAAAAGGTTCAATGGCTGCTGATTCTAAGACATCGGATCATTTTCTATTTAAACTGAAGGTTCAGGAGGGGTTGGAGTGAGAAACTAAGCAGTTAGTGATGAGCTAGGTGTTTCACAAAAGTGACATAGGATTTAGGTTACAATAAGTCTAAACAGGGTCCTAGGACCAATAGCCAGGATATATAAGGGTTTACCTCTTTTGCACATGATCAGAAATAGAACAGAATTTCTGTAACCAATTGGAATGTAAGGTATCTATAGTCAGAAGCAACTTGGAAAGCCACGTAAGTTAATAAAATTGTTTTACCAATGCTTTCAGCAAGCCAGGTTTCCAGAAATTTAAAGTTGAAAAAGACTAGGCCATAGTAATCTGGGAAGGAATGGGGACAGAATGCAGCAAGGAAGAGAAAACAGATCAATGGAACTAGAGACTAAAGGACAGGCATGAAGCTAAGCACAACACAGGGTCCACTTATTAGAGACCTCAAAGAATTGTGTGATGACAAGAAGTGGCTCGTGCTAGATAAGTGGGCAGTGGACTAAGGCAAAAGTTGAGGGACCAGCACACTTGACACAAAGGAACAGGATCCCATTCAACAAGATGTTCTGTGTCTCAATCCCATAGACCTTCTCTCTCTCTTAAAAGACCAGATTATTCAAGCAGATTCCACAGAGGAAATCACAATGCATATTGTATTAAAAAAGGCTTCTATGGTTAAATGATGTTCAGAATCACTGGGCATTTAACTTTGTTGAATGGTTAAAAAGGATTTTTCAATGTTTTGGTTCTCCTTCATGATAGAATCCTATTCATCAAAATTTTAATCCTAGTAAAGAAACTTATAGAGCAAGTACATGTGTGTATAGGTGCCTACAGGCCATCTTTTCACAAATAAAAACAGATATCCTTATTGAATGCAGGCCAAGCCCCTTATTTCTCTGACTCAAGAATGGACATACAGGGGGCCCTATCCTTCTGGTTTTCATTTACCAAGGCAATCATCACAGGCACAGTATCTCTAGTATACAACTGGACCTTCTACAAAGAAATAACTGTGGTCTCCTTGCTAAATTTCTACTCAATTGGACCCATATTGCTTCCTTGAAAACTCTTGAGGTTTACCATAATTTGGCATTGCTGTTCTTACTGCTCAGCTCAAAGGGACCATTGCCAGATCACATTAAGTGGTTAAGCCCACAAGCCACTCCCCAAAGCTACTATGGATGATCAGTCCCTTCAAATGCATCATTTATTCCCTGAAAGCAATTTGTAAAATGAATAAAAGAAGCATTGCAAGTTATAATAAAATTATAGAAACTATTTTAAAACTAAAATACGTATTCAGGTAACTGAATGTTTTTCTGGCCAACCACACATCACTCAACCCTGCCTCAGTAGATTGATGTGGTGAGTTTTAGCTCTCCAAAAAGATCATGCCTTGATATGAATAAAAGGGGAAAAAATCTATAGATAATGACTCCTATGACTCAATTCTGTATAATTGACCTCCAGTTGGTTGTAATGAGATTGCTTTTGCAGAAGATAGAGGTTTTCAGGTATGTCAATCATAAGAGGTTCGTTGCCACAAATACTTTCCAATTCTCCTTCTTAGTCAATGGGATTCACATCTGCATCATTCCATTTATTTTCTCACACATGGAGAAAGGAAAGAGCTCTGTAATCTCCACGGTGCTATAAAAAGCAAAGCATTACTATTATTAGGTATCTATTCTGAGTTTGAGAAAACTAAAAGTGACTAAGTTGAAGCGCTGTTTTCTTTCACAGCAAATAGACTAGAAGCCCAAGTTTTGCAATCCCAGAGGACATCCGGGAGTCCTGTGTAGGGAAAGACACTCAATCTGTTTTCCCACCTGGGGTCCCTGCTACTAGTAGCTCTACCCAATGGCCTGGGGCCCTGGGCACATCTTAGACTCACACCAGTAGAAATACTAACGCATTGTGAAGGGAAGGGAGAGAAGATGCATTCTCGGTGCATTGTCTATGCATTCGGCAAGGAACTTTAAAGATTTATCTCACTTAACTCTCACAATGGCAGTGCATGTTAAGTAATCAGTGCACTGATCACGCAATGAGGAAATGCAAAGCTCTAGTGCTAGTTTTTACTGTGTAAGACAGATCTTGTCTTCAATCACAGCTCAGTTTGCTACTAGTTGTTTGACTTTGAACAAATGAACTGTTCTAAGTCTCGGTTTCCTCATCATTCAAATAGGAATAACAAGATTTTTCTAACAAGTAAACAAAATAATAATATTAAAAGTTATTGTTAGTGTTTTAGGAGTACCTGGGTGGCTCAGTCGCTTAAGCATCTGACTTGATTTTGGCTCAGGTCACGATCTCACAGTTTGTGAGATGGAGCCCTTCATCGGGCTCTGTGCTGATGGTATGGGACCTGTTTGGGATTCTCTCCCTCCCTCTCTCTCTCTGCCCTAACCCCACGTGTTCTCTCTCTCATTCTCTCTCAAAATAAACTTAAAAAAATATTGTTAGTGTTTCGATCAAAATATTAGTGTTTGAATTATGTAACAATGATATTACTATTTAATGTTACTTGCATGCAATAATTTAATGTTAATTAGAATTAGCAATATAGCAATGCTGTTAATATTTTAATATAGCAATAGTATATGAATACCAATATTTTATTTATGAATAATGCATGATTAATATTGATACTAAATAGCAGATAAGGTATCAATGGCAGACCTACCCTTTACTCTCATTGCCTCCCATGGGAAGGAAAAGGAAGAAGAAATTTATATTAATTTTCTATTGTCATAAAATGAATATTCCCCAAACTTAGTGATTTTAAACAATAATCCTTCGTTAGCTCTGTTTCTATGGGAATTTGGAAATTGCTTGGCGGGGGATTTGGGAGCCTCTCATGGGGTTACAATTAGATACTGAGGCCACAATCATCTGAAAGACTGATAAGGATTAGAGGATTTGTCTCCAAGGTCACACTCACATGGCTGACAATTTAGTGCTGGCTTTTGCAAGGGGCCCCCATTCCTCTCCACAACAGGGTTATTTGAATGTCTTAATGGCATGGTGCCTCATTTTTGGAATGAGAGATCCAAAAGACCAAGTCAGAAACCATATAAGGTGCCTCTTATGACCTTGCCTCAGACATCTCACACCATCACTTCCACCATATTCTTTTGACCCACAGGCCAGCTGTGCTTCAATATAGGAAGTGTGACCCAAGGGCATGCATATGAGAAGGTGAGGACCATTGACACCACCTTTGAGTCTGGCTACCACAAAATTTAATTTTTAACTAAGCAAAGAAAGCCACAAGACTAGTCAATTCAATTCATCAGGTGTTTATTATGTGCCAGTCTTCTATCTTCTATGTGCTACCTTCTACAGAGATTTAGATAAAATAATAATCATTGAAGAAATCCTAGTCAAGTAAATAGTCAATAATAATAAAAAATTACTTAAAACTAGACAGACTTGTATGTGATGAGATTCAAGAAATGTATACAGGAACAGCCAAGCCCAAAGCGAGAGACGTGAATGTACCTGGGTCAATGGATAAGGAAAACAAAGAGAACTCTGGGATTTGATCTTGGGCTTAAGAAATGGAGAAATTCTTGACAGGTGGGAAGGGGATTTGGATTTCAGCAAAGGTATAAATACATTGGAAAATACAGACTGCATTTAAGTAATAGCAAATAGTTCTGCCTGATTGACAGTAAGTGATGAAGACAAGACCTAATCTACCTTTACAGGTAAGTTTCTATATTATAATTATAGTCTCATTGAATTATATGTTCCAAAGGGCCTGATAGATCATTTAATTCCAATCCTGTCATTTTAGTTAAGGAACTCAAAGACCAGAGACTCTGTGGGAGTTACCCAAGGTTACCTGGGGTTGGGAGGCAGTGGAAATGTAACACCATTTGCTGCACACACCAGCTACCCTTCAGTTTGTATCAGATCATGAAACTACCAATAAGAAGAATGATTGGCTCAAGGATGATCGTCAACCATCCATGTTTTAATGAAACAAATTCTGGGAATAGCAACACAGAAGTCTATTTATAAAGAAGTCTATTTATAATGATGTTAATTTCTTATATTAAAAAAGTAAATTGGCTATTAAAGATGAGTCAACTCTACTTGGTGATTCAAGTACTTGACTCCTCCAAATCTCTGTTCTGTATAAAGAGCAGCAGCCTTATTTTAAGGGTACATGTCCTCTGCTGTGCTCATTCCATATTCTTGCTTTCCCTTCCTGGTTTACCTATAAACTCAAAAACACTCAAAGACACACTGCAGTCCCTTTTATTAGCAACTAAAGCCAAAACGGGGTTTCCCTCTAAAGCATCTTGAGCTCATTTTCCAAAAAATTCCACTGGATTAAATCAGGTTTGTATTTGCTTCCCATTCTCTTATACACATGGAACATTGTTGTACATAAATATTGCCATGTGTGGGGGCACCTGGGTGCCTCAGTCAGTTCAGAGTCTGACCCTTGATTTTGGCTCAGGTCATGATCTCACGATTTGTGAGACTGAGCTCTGTTTCATGTGCTGCTCTGAGTGTGGGGCCTGCTTGGGATTCTCTCTCTCTTTCTCTCTCTCTCTCTGGCCCTCTCCCTGACTCATGTTCTCTCTCTGTCAAAATAAATAAATAAACTGTATCAAAAAATTGCTATATATGTTAAACGGGGGCGGGGAAGTTCAAAACCTTAAGCAAGAGTTAATAAAGTGCAGCCTAGAGTGGAATTGAGGAGAGAAGTCGAAGTGTGTGGAGTATTTGGCCAACATGCTTCTGGGCTGAGCAGTTCACAATTCATGTGAATGTGATTTTGGACATTATTCTCATTTGAGGGTTCTATCTTCAGCCATCAATTATAGACATTAATAATAATGAATGCTGGAAATAGCTGTACTACATTGTGGAGCTAATTTTAAATAAACACACCTCACGTTTTCTGTATATTTTAGATTACTGTCTAATGCCATTTCAGTGGTTCACTTTTAAGGGCTCCTAAGGGGTTGTACAAAAGGAAGCAACTTTTTATTAAATGTAAATTTGTCACATAGTCCACGTATTTTATGTCTCATATTTGGTTAAAAAAATCAGTGGAGGGGAAAGGCCACAAAAACTCAACATCTTCCTACCATCAGAGCTGATGGCTATACTGGTTGCTTTACCTCAGGCTGCCTATATGAGAACTTGACAAGGTAAGGAATTTTCCATGTTATGGGAAGGTTATAAAATTCTGGTGCACATAGGAATCATCTAGGCAACTTGTAGAAAATGTGTATTCCAGGCTCTACTCTCAGAGATTCAATTTAGCAGGTATTTGCCTCTTTGCCCTCAGCTCTATCCGCTGTTTTGCTCTGAATCTCAGGGACCCACTTACCCCTAGTTACCCCAGCCCTGGAGCTCCCTGTTACATTTGTTCGATGGGAATCATTGAAAGGGATTGGCAGTTGATGAGGGAGAAAAGCTTGGGGTATTTATTCCCCTCTTTTTCTGTTTCAGGGACATCTCTGGCTGTGGCTGTGCTGCTTTGGGAATTCCAGCTTGAACTCGACAGCTCATCCTTTCAAGATCCCAGCTCCTGTGTGATGAGCCTGGCTTCTGGGCTGGTAACAAACACTGCCACCTGTGTTCCTTCTACCCTGGGGCTGGTAATGGCTTCCTGCTGTGGCTAATATTTGGTTTGTCTCACTATCTCCTATTTGGCTGTCTCCTTTAGCCCCGAAGGCAGGATCTGGGCAGCACAGCACAGCATCCACTAAGAGGGCCAGAGTCTGGATTCCCCACAGGAAGCCTCCCTCTCTCATTTCTAGCTTGGCATTCCTTCAGAAGCTGCATGCGTGTGTGCAAGGGCACACACACACACACACACACACAAACACACAGATACACACATAATTACATGCACTCACCCAAACACACATGCACACATACAAATATACACACTCACACACACGCAAATACACACAAATACATGCACACATGTACATACACTCTCTCTCTCTCTCTCTCTCACACACACACACACACACACACACACACAGCATCCCACATAAAAACTCACAGAGGATGGCTAAGAAAACTAACATGCAGCCTTCGCATATCATTTGATCACTGACCTCAGTATTCTCAGCATTGGAACTTTTTTCCATTTTGAACTACTGGATAAGATCAAACCATGTAGCTCCCACAAAGCACATATGTGGGCAGAACTAATCTGAATTCTCAGCTCCAGTCTCAGTTTAAGGCTTAGATATTAAGTCCAACAAACCCCAGAGATAGCAGAGTGACATTTAGATAACATTTTCCGTGAGGGTTTGCTAAACAACACAAACATATCAGCACATGAAATCAAGAGTTGAGGATAGGTCACCTGGAGATGGGTTTTATTTTTCTCTAGTCAGATTGCTTCCAGAACAAAGGCCTGAGCCTTGGGACTGGCTGAGCTGACCAGCACCTGGTACCACAAGGGCAGTGTCTAGGCAGTGACTGGGTCACATCTGCCAGGGCTGCTCACGGGGTCCTGAGATCAGGAAGGAGAAGACAAAGTCCTGGGCACAGTGCAAGCAATGTCAAGGAAGAGGAGAAGATCCAGCTGTGAAAGCAGAGGCCACAGGAGGAACTCGCAAGCAAGGCTTCAAAGCCAGGCAGAGTCTGAGACAGTCAGGAGGAGGAACCATGAAGAGGGGGGAGCACAAAGCAGATGGAGGTGGAGGGAGAGCTGGTGCAGGGAAGACTTTCTGCATCCATCTCTTCCTGGCAGGTCAAGCCAGGGGAGGGGTGCAAGCTTTAGGCTCCTCCCTCAGGCACTGCCCTAACTCTTCATGCATTCAGGTTTTCTCCACGTAGTTCTTGAAAGCCAGCATATCTCTTTGCCTAAGGCAGAGAAAATGTCCTTAGTTGCTGCTGGTCAGAAACTGTCTAAGAGCCTCAGGACCAATACCTTCCTTGATACAACTTTGAACAAAGCACATAATAGAGCTCAGCCTCATGGTCTAGCTTTGCAATGGGGTCTATATGACCTGTGGTTATCAGGATCCATGAGAGAACACCCATAGAGGGGCTGCGGGATCATTGTCATTGAAATCCAGGGCAACAGTAGTATATGTTTTAGTGGGATTCATGCCCGTAGACCTTTGCTTATAGTAGCGTCTAATGTTTTCATATTTCAAAAATTCCCATTATGAATTCATGTTTGTCTTAAATAAAATGAATATTTTGAGCCTTTAAATCCAAACACCTGAAGACCATATAATCCAACGAATGAGCTTGAACAGAAAAAAAAAATGCTATAAAGCGGTATCTTACTATCACACTAAATATTCTCAGAAAGAAATCAACTTTCAAGGTATGTATGTATACCTATATAACACAGAGATGATAATCACTTTAATTTATGTACTACTTTGTGGTTTGCAAATGGTTTGATATACATGATCTCATTTGATGGATGCTATTTTATGTTCTTTTCATAATATCACTTTTAAGCTCAGACAACAAAGGCTCAGAGAATTCCATCTCCAATAACAAACAACTCAGGCCCTGGTCTTCTGACCCTAGAATTACCACCCCTTTTAAAAACTCTGTAAGTCTATACACAACAGAGGGATCCTCCCAAGCCAATGTGCAAAAATCTCCCCTTTTTGAGTCTTCATTCAGAGATTTGGGTGCTCCCTTTCCTTATTCTATGTCACTCAGTACTTATACACTCTCTTCTGCCAAGTGGTTTAATTCTTGGGATTTAATACATTACAGGCCCTCAGGGATATGTGTTGCATGAATGGCTATTATTAGGACAAAGATAAAACCCTGGTCATGGGATTTTATACATCCACACAAGCCTGGTATTTACACAGCTTCATGGCAGAATGGAACTGTCCTGGCATAGATCGACCTGCACCGATTTCAGAGGCTTTCATCTACTTATCCCATGTCAGCAGTCCTACCTGAAGACTACATGTGGTGCATGCCTCTCCTTGCTCTAAGGTTGGAGATTTGGAACCTTAGAGATTTAGGAAGGTTGCATTTGGAATATGGATGCACTAGAGAGAAATGCTTTCTCCCCTGGCATGATCTTTAGCCATATTGTCCTCTATGGCAATGGGTGCCACACACCTTGTATAGCTGTCCACAATCCTCACTACCATGAGAACACAAGGCCCTTAATTGTCCTGCACATTTCATGTGTCCCCTCAAATACACTTTATATTCTAGTCATGCATATCTGCCTACAGATTCTGGAACAGGGTGTGTTTTTGCTTTGATGCTGTGCATATGGTGCTCCCTGAGTCTGGGAAATCTTTTTCTTTTTCCTTCCTTTGAAATTTCTTCCCTGTACAGTCCTTCAAGATTCAACTCCTGCTTTAACCATGCACCTTGGGGCTGCATTGGATATCCATCCTCTGTATGCTCACATTGCCCTTGTATAGCTGGGTGTAACACTATGTCATTCTGCGAATCTTTCATTCACCTATCTGTGTCCACTGTGCACCACCTTCAAACAAAAGAACTTGGATATGGAACTATGGGGAACTCTTTCTCTGAATGTCGGCCACTCTGCAAATGTCTCTGAAAGAAGGAAAGGAAAAGGAAAGAAGGAGGGAAGGAGGAAGAGAGGAAGGAAAGAAGGAAGGAAGGAAGGGAGGGAGGAAGGAAAAGAAGGGGGAGGGGAGGGAGGAAGAGAGGAAGAAAGAAAGAAAGAAAGGAGGGAGGGAGGGAGTCAGAGAGGAAGGAAGGAAGAAAGGAAGAAAGAAAGAAAGGAAAAAAAAGAAAGAAAGAGGGAGGAAGGGAGGAAGGAAGAGTGAACAAAAAACTTTGTTGCAAGTGGAATCTAATTTAAAGAGGATCAAACATGAATTCTCCATAATCTGAGCTTCTGAATAAAGCTCTGCCTCCCAAAAGCAACCAATTGAAGTCCATTTGAGAATCTTCACACAGTATCTTTAAGACAGCCTGTTGGTCACAGGGTGGGGCCAGGAGATGACAGTTATCTTTTAATGTAACTTACGATTTAACAGCCTATGTGGATGATGTTGTATTTGTTTCAACCTGTTTTGAAATATGTGTTTCCCTTTAAGGATTCTGCTTCATTTGTGGCTGGGACTAATTAAAATATGAACAGGATGATAACACAAATATGCTATGTTTTACAGAATAGTTCCTGCAATGGATTCGAGAGAAGGGGACAATCTCACAGTTAAGGGGCACAGTAAAATTTGAGTAGAGGATGGGAGGAAACTGTGAAGCAACAGCATTGAGTAGAATAGGTTAAATTCTAGGGATACTTTCAGAGGAAAACTAGTATCCTTTGCTTTTAAATATATTTCCACTGTGACCTCATGTTCAACTTCAGTGTTGTTTTTTTATTTATAACAATCAGATAAATATAAGAACAATCTATGCTACTCAAACATTGCCTTGGAAAAAAGGCAACTTTTTATTGAATAATCATTAAACATAACTCGATTGCTTTCAAATGACAGGCATGTGAAATATCAGCTTCCTTTTGTAAAAAACATTTTTAATGTTTATTTTTGGGAGAGAGAGAGAGAGAAGCAGAGAGGGAGACACAGAATCTGAAGCAGGCTCCAGGCTCTGAGCTGTCAGCACAGAGCCCAACACAGGGCTTGAACTTGTGACTTTTAAGATCATGACCTGAGCTGAAATCTGATGCCCAACTGACTGAGCCACCCAGGCACCCCATGCGAAACATCAGCTTCTTAAAACAATATTCTTCTCTAAAAAATTACAATATTTATAAACAGTTGAAAGATCACAGCTCATAGGAACATTTCTGCACTTAAAGTAGGTTCTGAGATTAAAGCATGTGATCTGTTTATTCATTTAACATATAAGTGCCTATAATAGGCTAACCACTTGTTCAACGAAAACATATCCAGAATATGGCTGGACACAGCTAATATATGATCACTAGTGCTCAAAAACTTAAAGTATAATCTAAAAAACCAGGAAACACATTTTAGATAGTCCTTTAGAATGTACCCTATGTACCAATGGGTATATTGTAATACAGGACAGTAAAAACCACTGTAAAAACTTGTTAGCTTTTTCATGTGGAATGACAAACATCCAAAAACCTGGCCTTAATTCTGACATTTGTTCATGGCTTTAAGTTGGCAGAAATCTAATTTTCTTCCCCTCAATGACTAATGTCAGCATTTGTTACCTTATACCTATACACTGAGGTGGAACTGAATTTGGTGATTTTGAAGGTAGAGAGTGGTGTTTCTGGCCCATGGGAGAGGGAAGCTCAAATCTGGCCATTGAAATTTCTTCAACTTCAACATAGGTTGTAAACACTTATAACCGAAAAGAAACCAAGCCAAGGTGAAATGACCTCCACTTGTCCTGATCCACTAGTTGCCCATGTGTTTTTCTGTGCTTTTCCAGACTCCCTTTGGTAATGCACAAAGGACACAAGGCTACTGCTCTAGCCTGGCCTGGATGTGATAAGTAAGAGGGCAGGCATAGATGGACCACCCAGCTGGAATCCCTCTGAGAAGTCCCCAGAAGCCATACATCCAGGACTCAGCAACACTTGATCATTCAGGCAGATGGGTTTGCTCTACCTCCCACTGTAAAGACACATATTTCAGAAACATGCATATCATGTTGTTTTATGCAAAATGCTACTTAGCATAGACTTAGCCACCAATTCTAATGAAAGGTAGCCAACACATCCACAGTTATACTGTTGAGATTTTATTGTGTGTTGATCATGTTCCTGGATGATTAATTCTGGATGCCTCTTCCAAACCTCCCTTGCACTCCAACTCCATTCCCACAAGCAGGAAAAGGCAATAAACAATGGAGAATATTTCTTATTCTTCTTTTAAAGGTATATACATAAACATGGCATTTGTTTTGTCTTTCATTGAAGCTGATAATGCTACCAGACAGACCCTAAGACCAATAATACACCTCAAGACCATTTCTTAAGGCAGTTTTGGAAGAAACTTCTTGCAATTTTTGTCTTATTTCCTATGAAGCCTAGGATTGTGCAGAATATTTTGTTTCCTTATTAGATGTGTCATAGGAAAAAGTATCTAAGCTGTTTAATGATCCTCTTACCTACAGACTACCCTCAATATCCTCCCTTAATATTTATTGAAAAGACCACAAGTTTCTTTTTGGAAATAGAGTATCAATAATGGATATCACTGAAAAATTAATCTGAAAACTGTCACTGTTTTTCTTCTTATATCTGAAAACCTTTGCTATCAGGCCAGTGACCTCAGCAATAAGGATTATATCCATCAGGAAGATGGTCACTTTTGAAAAGACTTCCTGACAGAAAAAAAAATGGCTTTCAAGAAACAGCCATCCAAAGGAAAAGTTCTACTGTTTTTAAGGCAATTAGCTCACCATTTATCCTAGTTCAGAACTTCATATTCTCATTAATGATGACAAACACAACTCACTTCACTTATTATTCCTTTAACTGCTCATTAGTACTGGAATATATTAATGCTGTAGAGCTGAAGTTCATATGTCAGGTACACTTTTTATTGTTAAAATTGCTGAGAATTTTAGAAGGACCTTAACAAGCAGACATGGTAGACTAAAAGCCATATCATTTCAAAGGTAAACTTCACCCCACACTATTTTGTTGCTTTCATTCTTCTTAATGTCCATTGTACGGTCTATTTTTCCTCCTCATGTTTTGCAGAAATATAATTTATAAGCATTACACTAAACATTGTTGTAAAATAAGGTGGTTTAATGAAAGAATTTGTGTTCAGGCATGCCTTTGCTTATTCTTTTTGTAGAAAATAAATCCATTGACTTTGGAATAAGATAATTTCACAGCAATAATACTTCAAGGTAGGTGAGATTTCTTCCCTGTTCAAAAGCATAGAAAGTGTTTTGAGTAAGATAATGTTTATTCATAAACTGCTTCATTTGTAGAGAAAATATATGTCTTTATAGAAATGTTTACTTACATTATGGAACCTCTAAAATTTCCGAATTCCTGATACTATAGCATATATACAGAGAACTTAGCACATGGTGAGTTTTCAATAAATGTTTGTTTTGTTTTGTTTTGTTTCATGTTTCCCTCCCTCCTACTATCCTACACACACCTCCAGCCCCGCTGGCTTATTCCTCTATGAGAGACGACAACAACAATAATGTGAAATAGTACAGGTTGAAATGAGTTATCTGAATAGAATGGCCATGAATGAATTTTCCTGCAATTGTATTGGCATGTATGATTAACAAATAAATACCTGAGTAGTCCTTTGAAAGGAAAATTACATGCTGTGCTTGTGTATAAATTACACAATGTATATGTGCATTAATATCAAAGTTTAATATGACTGTATTTCCTAATAAGCATACATGTTTAAAGATAGACTGTGCCGCCTTATATTGAGTCAATTATTTTTGCTGCAATTGTTTGAGCAGAAGTTGACTACCTAATATTGTGTCCCTGGTACAGGAAGAATTTCTGCAGAGTGTGAAGTTGGATTTTAGCATAGGTTTTGAATTCCACAGATGAATAAAATGCACCCAAACTACTGGATGTTATGTAGAATACCAACTTTTAATTATTCCAATTAAAGATAAATATCCATATATATATCACTGCTCTCTCCTCAGACCATCATGTCAAAAAGTATCCATCAACAGGCAAACTTTGGCTAGATAAAGAAAACATCACATGCACACATACACACATATACACACACAGAAGAATATTATTCAGCCATTAAAAAAGAAGGAAATCCTGCCTTTGTGACCACATGGATGGACCACGACGGCATTATGCTAAGTGACATAACTCAGTCATAGAAAGACACATATTATATGATCTCACTTATATGTAGAACCTAAAAACGTTAAATTCACAGAAACTGAGAGTAGAATGGTGATTGCCAGGGGCTGAGGAATGGAGAAGTAGAGAGATAAAGTCAAGGGTACCTATTTCCAGTTCTAAGATGAGTAGGTTCAAGAGATAGAAGGTACAGCATGGTGACTACAGTTACCACTACTGTGTTGTCAGCTTGAACGCTGCTGTGAGAGTACAGCTTCCATGCTTTCACTCTAGTAAGAACAGCACAGTAATTATGCAAGGTAAAGGATGTGTAAACTAACTTTATTGTGGTAAGCATTTTGCGATATATGTGTGTATCAAATCATCCCAGTATACATCTTAAACACAATGTTTATATGTTAATTATATCTCAATGAATTGGTAAAAAAAAAAAAAAAAGAAAGGCTGTTTTAACATATACAAAGTAGGAAGTGTAGAGTCTTAGAACAGGCAATCCATCTCAGAAAATGCGAACTGACAATCTCACACAGGTGAATATATACCATCATTACAAGTATCGATGTTTAAGAGCAAGCCACCCCCAAACTTAGTGCCTTAAAACAATAACCATTTTATTGCCTCTACAACTATGTAGGTTGACTAAACTCAGCTGGGGGGTAAATGTAAGTCAGCTGGCTGGTGGCTGGACACTCATCTATGAGCGTAGACCAGGATGCCTACATGTAGTCTTTCCATGTGATGTGAGTTTTTCATAGTCAAGTGACAAGGTTCTGGGAAGGAGTGTCCTAAGAGCAAGTGTTCCAACAAAGGAGGCAGAAGCTTCCAGTCCTCCTAAAATCTAGGTTTGAGCTCGTACAGACATTTCAGACTCCTCCTACAATTAAGTGAAAGAGAAATAGTGGGGGGTGATAAAGAAGATTTTGTGGACATATTTAATCTCCCCAAACTATCATTCTTATGTTTTTCTCACTATGCTTTGGCTTGGTGAGAATGTTGTCCAAGATGAGTACCTGTCTATGGACCACTGTTAGGAAATAACAAGTAGACTAACTCACTTAAAAAGTTACTTACAACTTATAAATTTATTCTCTTAAAATATGTAAAAATTCAAAGTTACCTACTTCTACATACCTCTTTGCCTTCAACTAGAGAAATTTCTTTTAAAATCACATTCCTTCACTTACTCAACAAACATTTCTTTGGTGTCTACCCCAGTTGAGTGGTAAATATAGTGACTCATGTCCACACAGATGCCCTGACCAAGAAGACCTAGTGTAAGTAGCTAATTCTTTTCTTTGAAGGTAAGCTGCCATGGGCAGTTTCTCTTACAAGTGTGTGAGAGCTAAAATTCTCATTGGTTCCATACTTTCCCATAAAGGTATTATAGCAATTATTTGTTTCCTCAGACCATGCCACACTGGTACCAAGCTCTTTTAACAAAAGGAAATCTGACATTACTGTGTCATGAATAGGCTATAGTAACCATGACATGAGCTTTCTCAGATTGGGCATGGAAGGGTGAAGGAATAATACTTTCTTTTCACCCCTCCCAAATACATAATTTCTACTCAAACTTGGATTTCTTCTCCCATCCTAGAAAGTAACAAATTGCCCCACACATATCTGTAACAGTCTATATAGTTTTGTAATATAACTTTCTCAGGCAAGGTAAAATAGCAATATCTTAAAATAACATTATTCATCACTGATGTCTCACAAATATATTACAGTAGAGAAAATACACACACGCACACACACAACCTTAAATATGTGATACATCTATGGATTCAATGAAATCACCAAAATTAAATAAATTCTCCTCCATTCCCAGCTTGATAACTGCAAATTGTACAATTGACCAGGAAGCTGTGCAGTCAATTCAAGACCATCGCTGACAACTGAGTTCATCAGTGAGACCACCACAGCCACCAATTTCTCAGCAATTAATTGGATCTCTCTGGTCGATTCAATTACACCATTAAGAAATAACCAGACCAACCATTTTACAATCTGGTTATTCCAGTTGTCTTAGTGACTGAATTGGATCGGGCTGCCCAGTGACCCCATCAATGGCTTCACAATTGGCCTGCAAATGATCAAGACAGTCAGTCATCCATGGCCAGTGTAATTTCACTAATAAAGTGGAGCTGTCTCCTCATATGCTGCAGAAGCACTAACAGGATTGTTTTCACTATAACCCATGGCCCCATCTGACACAAGGACATTTTCTGACAATTACACAGCCATATGCACATTTGACCAGCCACTCATAGCATGGAGTAACTCTACCACCTCAGTATGGAAGCTGCAGTGTTATGGAGGATGCAAATCTGATTAAGTAAATTGCAATTGCAAACCAGGCATGTTGATAAATAGTTGGAAACTTTTACGAACTTCGTGATCACTGCTATTTAATGTAAATTTCTTTTTTCCCCCCTGCTTTCAAAAGAAATAAATGACCATTTTCTTCCTTGGCTGACATATTTGATCAAGGAATGAAATAAAAACATTGGAGAAGTAGTGCTTTTAAAAGCAATCTAGTCATTCTGGGACTATAAAACCTAAATTACAACCCCAGATTTTCCTGGCAGATGTGTCTGCTGAATGAAGCTCTTCTCTATTCAGCAGATATGGGTCTTATTTTGCAAATATGATTGCTTCACGTAGACACACACACACACACACACACACACACACACACACACCATGAAGAGCTCACCTGCTGTTATCTTACATTTTCCTCTCCCTCTTTTAGTCAGCTCTATTTGCAGACTGCAGATTTTCAAGCAGCCATTAGAGATATTTTATAGTTCACTTTTGCTTTGTCATTAGCAATACTCTTTCAAATATTTATCCATGTTGTTTCTAAATAAAACAACCAAGCAAACATTTATGAGCCATTTGCAAATGTATTTAGAAGAAAAGCTATTGTCTGTGGGCCATAAGACATTCTTGCTATGATAGATTTTAACTAAGTAGTTTATTTGAAGGTGTGATAGTGGAAACAAACATGCAGGCTGGTTCATGACCTGTAGGAAATCAATGGAGTCCTGCTTAATGAGCATCACAGCACACAGAGAAATTAGTATAATTCAACATGTAAGTTGTCACTAGAGCAGACGGTCTTCCTCCCTGCCTCCCCCCATCCTCCCGCCTCATCTGTTGTGGCTTCTATGTTTTTTCCTGCTTTACAGCCTTTCCTGATCTCTAAAATCTCCTTCTTTCTTCCCTTCACAAAAGGCCAGACTGAACACTCCATGGAATACCAATGGTCAGTTTCAAAAATGTATATGAAAAATATGGCTGGTCTATCTAACTATATAAATACTAGATAGGGATCAGTTTAGCAAAACTGCATTTATTTCAATAACAGTATCAGTTCAATAATGTTATTAAGATTTATTTTCTTATATGTAAATGTAAAAAGTTACATTGTCTACTTTTTAAAATTTTTCTATTTTTTAAAGTTTATTTATTTATTGTGAGAGAGAGAACACACAGACACACACACACACATACACACACGTGTGTGTGTGCAAATGGGGGAGGGGCCGAGAGAGGGAGAGAGAGAATCAGAGCCTGATATGGGGCTGGAACTCACAAACCAGATCATGACCTGAGCTGAAATTGGATACTTAACTGACTTAGCCACCCAGGTGCCCCCATTTTCTATTTTTTAATCAACTAAAATACAATAATAAATTGTATAGTAACTTTCAGTTTCATTCCTGTACATTATAAGCATTTTTAGTGTGTATAATTTAAGTCATGGCTTCAAACATGGTATATTTAACCATAACTTTACCATAAACTATTCATGAAAGGGAAATAAAGGAAAATCCAATTGTTTAAACAGAATTTTAAGATGTATCACATCATTTGGCTTAGAAAACATTATTATAGTTTATATTAATACATTATTAGCAAAACACACTCACCAAATTTTAAATTTGTTGTAAGGTATGTGTATGTATTAAAGATATAGGGACAGAATCTGGATTATTTTCCCTGGCTGGACCTTGATTTAATTTGTATCATTATCTTGACCTAGATATCCTCATTTTTCTGATCCTTAAAGTGCATTCTGATGGTTTTGATAATTAATTAACCTACTAATTTTTTCAATGTTTCTTGGCTAAAAGTAACAAAGGAATCATGCAATACTTATTTGGCAGAATTTCAATGGGCCTCGTGTGTTTCCCTATGCCTTTAACCAAGAGCTCTATGTGTTGTGCAGTTCCACTCCTGACGTACGTAGAAAGATGTAGTGCTATAAAATAAAGAAAATTTCACACTATATATGTATTCAGATAAATATGTACAACTTGTTTAAATGAGAAAACTACAGATCAGCATTTTAAATACGGTTATCCAGATTTTATTTAATACAAACGTATCATGGTGGTGTCAGGACAAAAAATATCTGTTATTAGCACCTAATACATTTTCTTATCTTTAAAACAAATTTTACATATTAATAATTCTAATCAATAAGTATTATATAAATGCTAATACAACCAAAGAATTTGTAAGATATCATGAAGCATGTAGCACTAATAGAATAAAGGAGGACAATGGCTAGATATGTAGAAACTACTTTTTAAATAATAGAGTAAATGAAGAAATATTTTAAAATAACTTACACAAATGATAAAAGATACATAATTTAATGATATGAAGATTCGTAAATAACGCTTTAAGGGAAATATACACATAAGTAACTATAAAGGTGAACAATTAGAATTCATTAAAATTAAGACCTTTTGTTCATTAAAAGACATAATTAAGGGAGTAAAATGGCAAGCCACAGAGAAGATATTTGCAATATGACAAAAGATATATGATGAATGAGGAAGTATGAAAAACTTCCTCAAATTAATAAAAAGTTAGATAATCCAATATTTAAGAAAAGATCAAAAGAATAAATTACATGCTTAACAAAAGAAGATATTCAAATGGCCAATAAGCATACAAAGAGATGCTCAGTGAAATGCAAATTAAAATCACAATGAGATACTGCTACTCTATCACCAAAAGGGCTAAATGTAATAATTTTAAAAATCAGATATTATCAATTGGGAAGGATGTGGAGCCAACCGAACTCCCATACTCTGAAATGGTAATTGGTGCAAGCCACTTTGGCAAAGGTTCAGGCAATCTATACTTCAGCTAAAAATCCATAATCCCAAGCACCCAGCAATTCCATCCCCCATACATATACCCAACAGAAATAACAAATATTATATGCTAGAAAGACATGTACAATAATATTCTGAGACACATAAGTTTTAATAGCTTAACAGAAATAGCTCAAATGTACATCAAAAGGAAAATGGGCAAAAAAGCCCCAACCTCATGCTATATTCATACAATGGAATCTCTCCAACAATGAAAAGGAAGCAACTATTGATACATGCAGCAACATGGAAAAATCTGGGGAGAGGGGAGAAAAAAGCAAAGCCAAAACAAAACCCCCAATACCTAAAGAAAACATCATGCTCAGCAAAACAAGAAAGACACACAAAAAAACCCAAATGCTGTATGGTTCCATTTATATGAGCAAGCAAAACAAGACTATATTTTGTTAATTAATAATAAGTATAAAATGTATTCTCTATAAATACCAGACCTATCCCACATAATTTCTACCATTTTTACTGAATTTTAAAAATAAATATAATCAATTTATATATAATAAATATAGTTATATATTAATATACAAATTTAACAAATTGTATATTGAAATAGATGTTAACATACATTTATGAATATATTACTATTTAGATTTTCATTGTTGGATCATTTTTAGCTGAGTTATCAAGAGCAAGATAGCAATGGCAAGAATATTTCTCAGTTCTCAGTGCAAGATCTTAGTGCAAGATGCATGATGGTGGGTCTATTTGATGGCAAGCTTCTCAGAAAGGTGTTCCATTATGTAATGTGAGCAGTTGGGTCCTAATCTCAGGGCTGAGCACAATGCATTCAGGCAATCTAGGACTCTGAAGTCTAAATCGAGGGATTGTTTTTTCCTGTGTTGGTATAACATGGATATGAATTATCAAACACATTAGATGACTGAGATGACTTCGTGAGGAGAAACAGAGGCAATGGCAAGAAAGCAGGCATGATAAAAAAAATTAAATAAGCATTCTGACTGGGAGGTCTTACTAGCAGAATTTGGAGGAGTGTTCATTAAAAGATAGCAATGAACACATTTAAGAAAATACATGGCAAAGACGATTTTTAAAAAGGCCTTATCCCTTGTGCTAACAGGTCTTAGACAATAGGTAAAATTTAGTATAAATCTTTCAACTGGATTTTAGTGGGAGGCATATCCCATCTTTTAAAAATATTTAAACTAATATAGTAGAAACTGGAAAGGGGGCGATGGGGCGGTTGGTGGAGGTATGTTAGCCTAAGCAATGAAGCACAGGTGTATCTTCTCTGAAGACACTGGAATATGGTATGCATAGCGCAGTACTGTGCTTGAAGTCCAAAGAACTGGATTTTGAATCCTGTTCTTCTAATTACTAGTAGTGTGACCTTTAACTTTGTATGTCCAGCAAATATTTGCTGAACAGACACATAGTGCCAACTGCTGAGAATAAATAACTGAAAAGAGCCACTGCTCCTGACTTCCCAGTGGGAGAAACAAACAATTTAATAGTTGCTTTTATTAGAGCATGGTCAATGCTGTGGCAGAGTCTATTTTCACAGAGCATTTGCTCCAGGAGCATATCAGTGAGATACTAAATCAGTCTTGGGGTGGGAGCAGAAAAAGCCACCAGAGGATGGGACAAAACATACAATCCGAGTGCTAAAGGATGAGCAGGGTTTCACCGAGGAAAGGAGAGAGAGGGGAGAGGGAAGAGAAGACCAAGATGTGAAAATCCTCAAGGGAAAAGAAAGCATACATAGGTCTTTGGGGAAAGACAAAGTTGTTCAGTCATTAATTAGCATACGAGGCGTAAAATGATAAGAAATAGTGCAAGAGAGATAGGCAGGTCCAGGCCAAGTCACACTCAAGATCCTACAGAGCTTTATTCTGAGACCAGTGGGAATCCTCAGCAGAAAATAGCCAGTCAGAATTGTAATTCTTAAAACCTCACTGGGACTCTACAGAATCGGATGGAAGGGATGGTGGTGGCAAGAATACAGACAGTGAGATTAATTAGAAGGGTGTGGCAGTGAACCAAGAAAAATATAGATAAGATAGTGGCCTAACCTAAAACACTGGCTTTGGTGATGGAGAGAACACAGATTTACGAACATTAGGGAAGAGGAATGAACACAACTTGATTGGATACAAGTCATGGTGAAGAATGGGAGGTCAGAATGAAGGCCTAGATCTTTAGCTTGGGTATTATGTACTGCAGACTTCTTAGACACCATTTGAATCTGAAGGACATGGGTTCCAGGAGGGAGTATCACTTTTCATAACCTGCCGCAGCAAAATCTGCTATGCAGAAATTACTGTTTGGTGGGTATATTCAGGGAAGCTATTAAAATTATGAGCAATATTCTAATATTGTTCCAATGAACCCAAACAAGAATGTTTTATGAGAAGAACAGTAGGACATTCCAAAACCCCCCACACACAAAACAAACAAACAAACAAACAAACAAACAAAAAAACCACCCCACAGATTCTCTTTCATTCTTCCTGCTGAGTAATGAGCTCTATATATTGGTTTGAATCAACTTTTTATTAGAAGTCTGTCTGTGCTTTGATTAAAAGAGGATTGAATACTTGAAGAACTCCCTCTCTAGCTGACTTTGTGGTTTTAGTGCGCAGTACCAAATCAAACATCAACCAATGAAAGTTCTTTAATAAGAAATGTTAACTGAGACTACAGCATGTGAGAATTTGAATTCTTGGGAATTTACAAAGACTCAGTTTCTGTTTTCAATGAGCTCCATAAGGGAAGGGAAGGAGCATAGTTTTTCTGTGAGTGGACAAGAAGATATTGAATGCCCACTCACTGATAGGAAACATGGAACCTCATTTAAGGCATTAGACAAAGTCCCCTCCATCAGAGTATATCAATTTATCACTATCAGAGTTTTAAATGCTTCTATCTATTTTCACAAAAATCCTCTTGGTCTTTTACAGCTTAAAATCCTCTCTCTCTCCAGCGAGGTCATACATACAGTGTAGATAGGGATCCTGCCATACCTTTTCTTTGCTTCTGGACTTACTATCCTAAGACTTAGCACAAAGTAGAGCTAGTAGAAATCCTACTACTATCTGAGATTGAACTGACCAGAGGCTGATCATGCTATTAGAGTACTAGACATAAGCTTGCCTGTCAAATATCAGAGGAGCCAAAGGAAGAAGGTGTTGGAATTGTCAAGGTCTTCTTGATAGGATATAGGGTTTATGGTTACATAAGTCTATTTATAGCTAGTAGGTTTAGCTTGGTGGCTGCAATTTGCATATTCCCATGGCTTGTAGATTATGAAAATCCAACATTTCTTGTTAAAATTAGAAAGAAATGAGAGTTGGATCCTCATGCCATTTGTGGATAGGTGGAGGTTTGGCACTTGCCAAAACAATTCAGTTGCCATAGTCTGGTTTACATGAATTAACAGGAAAGTCTGTTTCCAGTACAGTCTTGTGGTTCAGTGGGTCTGACCTAGCAGGTAAAAGCTTTACAAGCCACCTCTGGAGCACAGACCACTTAAAAGAAACATTATCTGTTAACTGGAACAAGAAGCTGAATTATCTACCAGATTATCTGCAATACATTTATACATTTATTAATTGATCTTCCTAACATGATCTCTTCCCATATCACTTCAATTAAGCCTATGAGCAAAGCATTCTGACCAACTAGGGTCTTTACTGTTCTTCTAATGTGTGTGTATATATTTATATATATACTTTTTTCTATTAATTATGATTAAATAATAACTTAGCTTCAGGTATTGAGAGTCCAATTAAGTAATTGTTTACATAGCCTTCAGATTTAAATGCTCTGAAATCTAATAATAAACATGGTGGAAAAAATAAACGCTGGCAAATTCTAGCACCCATTGTACTTTTGAGAGACAATAGGCTAACTGAGGGAAGAAAGAAGTCACACATTTTTGACTAAAAGTCTAAAATTCAGACATAAAACTTCAACATAAAGCAGATAGTTGAGATAGTTATTTTTTCCAGAAAATCCCTCAGTTATCTGGATATCCTGGGTAACAAAGTTTCAAGGCTTTGAATGATCTAAACAATTGTCATAATAGTATACTTTATTACGATAACAAAGACAGAAGTCAAGTAGAAGTGTTTCCTATTTTTTGACTCTTCTTTCTCATTTCTTTCCAACCCAAGGGGGGCTGAGATTGAGATAAAAGGAGGCATGCATCTTACAAAATCATATGAGCACCAGCTGTTGCATATAGGTCTAGAGCTCTATTTCATTTTAGACTATATTAAAAAAAGAATTATTGTTTCACCATTAAAACATTTAGTTGAAGTATGCCATACGTTTTGGCTTTAGGGCCTATAACCAAGTGAAAACCCATTGAGTTCTTTATCCTCTAAGCTCTAATATGCTTTAGAGAGGTGTCTATAAAATAAATTATGTGTATTTTATACAACTCAGGCAAGCTCTCACTTTGCCATACTCTGAGTGATAACACGTTCCCTCTTTCATATTCACATTTCTTAAGAAATGAGTCAGTGAATACTCAGCTGCCATGTCCAGCACTTGAAACCAAATCCTTCTCATTTGAACAGAAGTAAGGCATCCAGAATGACTGGTTTTATGAGTTGCACCTCTGTGATGAATTATTCCCAGATGCCGAGATGAATAAACTGCCCTTCTTTCCTTTGAAATACCTGTGTGAGCAGGTGGATTTCAACCAGATGGCTTCAAGCACCACATATTCTGCCATTGTTCTGGACATAGTTAAAAGCTGGGTGAAGACTTTTCTCCTGCTAACGACGTACTCATCACACTTCATCTGATAAAATGTTTACTAAGCATAGACTATGTGTAAGAACTGTGCTAAGGCACAAGCTTTTCATTCATGAAGTTGGTCTTTATTCAGAAATATCTTTGAAACACTTAAGTGGGATGGGTATTAAACAAAGCAAGGAGAATTCATGACCCAGGTAAATGCAACATCATCAAAAATTGGCAATAGCTCTTAAATAGAGAAGCTGCTATAATTCTTATGATTGGAGTCCAGAGGAAACTGCTATAGCAATTGTCTTAGTTTGGGTTCCATTAGGAGCAGAGCCTTAGACTAGGATATGGGTTCAAATGGTTTATTTGGGAGGTGATCCCAGGAAGTATGGAGACAGCAGTGAAGTGATACATGGGAGGGAAGGCAATCAATTAAGAGTAAGTTATCAAGCTAGCTACCACAACGGACTACTGGAGCTCAAAACTCCAAGGAAACTCTGAAAAGTTGTTGAAAATGAGTGGTAAACTTGTGGCACCCAAAAGGAGAGGAGCTGGAGAATCATTGGTTGAGGGCAAGGTTCCCAAGGGAGCCTTCTTCTACTGGTAGAGATTTCCGCTGTTATAGAAACTAACTCTCAGGCACAGAACTGCAGAGACTGGCAGTTGGAAAGTGGTTGGAACACAATGAATGTTAAGGTCCAAGGAATGTGAACAGGGCACAGGCAATGTCTCCTGCAGTGGCGTGACCTTACCCTTTTCTCTCTATTTTTCCATCTCTGTCCTTCTCATCTAACTTAATTAAGGGTATCAGGGCACAGAGATTGACTTGACTCTTTCTTAGTTCTTTTTCCCTGGAGGAAATTCTTTCATACCTACTTGACAATATCAGTTTAAAATATATTTCCACAAACAACCTGAATATGAAAAGACAAAAACTTTTAAGGAAAGCAGAGTATGTAAACTAAACTGTTTTATATGATTGTGAACTTTGTGGGCTAATTAATTTCTCTCCTATGTGCACACATATCACATTGGTATTTCCAAAACATACGTGAAACTCATGATGTTTTATTTTTCAAGGTTTGGGAATATATTCATTTCTATTCAGTTGGTATCTGACAAGACAAAACTTTCTTCAGTCCATGGCTCCATAGGTGAAGTTTTCCCATAGGAAATTAATTGACTTGTAAACTCACTATGACTCTATAGGATTGCCTTAGTTAGCCTTTTATATGAGCATTCAGACCAGGGAGATTAAGAAGTGGCAAATCTTGTAAGCAACCGGTTGTCAGATGAGGTAGGGGTTACAACCAAAGTTTTAGAAATGTTGAATGGCTTTCAGTTATTGACTTATAATTCATATTGGGTTTCTGTAAATTTGCTTTAGTTCGTGTTTCTCTCTAGGTACATGGTAAGGATTAAGGAAATATGTTTACACAGAAATAAAGGCATAGAAAATTAATGAAATACAGAGAGAAAATACAGCCTTCTGCAGTGTATGAAAAATAAAATCAACCATATAAAATATAAGGAGAAGGTTTTGATATACTTCTGGGGGACCTGAACCTATTAGTTCATATTCCACTGGAAAGTATCAAGCATTATTATTATTAATACATCATATCTCCATTTTATTCACATTTCTCTGTCATAATAATCAGAACCAAATTCCAAGATTCTTTGTTTCAGTCTTTTGTAAAGCATGCCACTCCAGGAGATAATTTATGGAAAATGTGCAATCAAGACATCATTTGGCCTTATGACACTGGAAAGACAAAAGCCAGGCAAACAAATTACTTATCCCAATACTAGAATTCTGATCTCCAACACTTGGTATCTATGTAAAGAGTCGTTCGAACCGTAATCTTTGAATAACCTGTTGAAATAATGTCTAATGAAGACCAATGTCTGGAAAATGGGTAGCTATTTCAGAATTGAGGATTCCTGCAGGGATGCAGCCTTTTCAGGTGAGCTCTTTGAGTTACTAAAAAAATGAAGAATGCCAGGAATTTATTTAGTTTCCCTTTTCTATTCCAACTCAGGAGAAAATAATACATATACACGCTCTCTCCACATCTCTGAAAGGTCTTTCCTGAGTCTTCTTTATTGTTAAGGTGGTATTTTTCCACAGTTAAAAGGCTCTGGAGCATGTCAATTTATTGTGCATGTCCATCCTCCATATTAATTCAAAGTAACTATTACAGAGGATCAATGGAGCATGAGTTATTCTTGCACTTTGTGCGATGTCTCAGAATAATGTAGACAGCCCCAAATATCAGTTCAGATAATGGCCTATAGAATAATATGAGAAAAGACTCAATTTAACTCAACAGACATTTGCTGGGAGCCTTCCTTGTACACAGAACTATATTAGATGTGAAGGAGAATTCAAGAGGTAAGAGACAGCCTCGGACTTTGTTCAGTTTATAGTCTCATGAGGAGCTTAAACACTGAGATGGGATGAGTAGACTGACACCCAAAGTATGCCCACTTTGCAGAATGTTCAGACATTTGGGATTTAAGTCCAGATCAGTCTTCTCAGATAGTCACTTCTTTTGAATTGGTGGGCTCTTGCACATCCAGTCTCTATCTACTTGTCTTCACATTTCGACAGTGTCCCATTTCTTGCTGCAACCTAACAGAAATTTTTATAGTTCTCTGAGCATGGCATCCTTTTTCTGGCCACTAGACCCTTGATCATCTGCCCAAAAAGTAAAGCTCTTTGTTAACCGACTGGCCAATTCCTGCTGACAACTTCCTGTGCCAGTGAAGACGTTATATATCCTATATTCCTTTTCTTTAGCATCCTAATCTGGATTAGGTGTCACTTTTATTCCGTCCCTTGGCACCCTGAATTCCCTCTGCCTTGACACAAACTATCATGTTCCATCCAACCATCCATCCATCCATCCAGCCAGCCAGCTAGCCTTTAATTATTGAGGACAGTTTATGTGCCTGAGAAAAAAAAATCAAATAAAAGAAATAAGGCTTGTGCTCTCAATTCTAGTGATAAGAGATGGACAATGGACAACTAAATAAATTTAAGGTAAAAGATAACTTTAGATAGTCATTAGCACTCTAAAGAACATTAAATAGGGAAATTGAGATACAATGTTACTGTAAGGAGTGCAGAAGAGCTATTTAAGATAGGGTGATCAGGGAAGGCAACCCAGAG
This sequence comes from Cryptoprocta ferox, assembly GCA_028646485.1. Taxonomy (NCBI): domain Eukaryota; kingdom Metazoa; phylum Chordata; class Mammalia; order Carnivora; family Eupleridae; genus Cryptoprocta; species Cryptoprocta ferox. The sequence goes on along the minus strand of CM053576.1, from coordinate 39,065,623 downwards.
TTGCCCACAGGGTTGCCCTCCCTTTATTTTCCATTATTCTTAAGCTTTAAGAAAGAGTTCCAGGTGGAGGGATGACAAAGGTGAAGACTGAGGCAGTAAAAAGTTGGAGAGTGGAGAGCGAAGGAGAAGTGTGGAGTTAGTTGGAGAAGTGAGCTCCTGCAAGGTCTTGTGGGCTCTGGTGAGATTCTGTTTCCAACTGCACTGGAAATCCACTCTGGGATTTTGTAGTAGTGGCAGTGGGAGGGGTAGAAAAAATAATGTAAAAAAAAAAAATCACTGTGGCTGCTACAGAGAAGATGGTGGCTACATAGAAAAAAGGTAGGTTAATCTGGATAAGAGTAACGGCATTTATTGGCTTAATGATCTGTATCTCTTAACTATATTATATTTTTCTTGGAAGTGGAGGATATATGCTTCATATGCCTTTATATCTCTATGGTTTAGTATAATGGCTTATATATTTTAAGAGCTCCCAACTTAAGGAAACTGGTTACATCATCCCAACATGCCTTGTCCCTTCCTGTCTTCTCTCTGCCAAGTCATTGAGTGTTCAATGAATCTGTTCTCACCAACTAATTCCTCTAGTGAAGCCAATGCTTTAACTTAGGGATATGGAAATATGAGCTTCCTAACTGATAAAAAAACACATTTCTATTATACACTATTGAAATGTTGCAAAAATGCTCTTATAAATTAGTATTATTCACCTATATTTCTTAATATATATCATTTACATCAGGTATTTGCAGAGCTGATCAGATGATAATTGTGTTTTTTCAAAATGTTTTTATATTAATGAAACAAAATTTAATGGATAAGACTAATACAAATAATAACAATACTATTTTTATAAATAAAATAAGAATTAAAGTGAAATATGCTGTATTTTCTGTTTGTAAAAAAAACGAATATTTTAAATCATTTTGTGTATATGAATAAATTTAAAAATATTTGTAGAACTATTTAATTGATGAAATATCATTCCTAAGTAGTTGGCTTCCTTAATTAGATGGGTTTATTGGCATCATTTTCCATCAGATTCATAGGTATGATGTTATTGAGTGAATTAAAGGGATGAATATATGAATTATTAGTAAAAACTCACTTTCTTTATTTTCTGAAGTAGTAATGGGAACAAAAAATGAGTCCATGCACTTAAGTTCTTTATTTCCACAGCTGTCTGGTAGAAATACTATGTTAACATATGTAATTTAAAAAGTAAAGAAGAGACTTGTAAAATTAATTTTATATTTTAATTCAGTGTATCCAAATATTATCATTTGAAACTATAATTAATATAGAAAATTACCAAGGAGCTACTTTACATTCTTTTCTTGGTACTAAATCTTTGAAATCCTCTGTGTGTTTTATTACGTATCTCAGTTTGGACTCACCTCATTTCCATTATTCAAAAGACACGTGGGTCGGACAATGCAGCCTCATATTTTCATTTTGCATATTCTACATTGGAGAGGTATATAGGATGTGTGTGTCTCTGTGTCTATAAAAGTAGGGAGCAGATGACTCAGAATGAATTCAGAAGATAATTCTCCTTTCTAAACTCTCATCATTATGTTTTTAAACATAATGATGCATTGCCTTATTTTTTTTTTTTTCAATCATCAAAATCATAGCCTAATGAAGACTCTGCTTTGGTCATTAAGATTCTCAAGCTAACTGCATCTAGCTTTTCACACTGCTTTAATAACTCAAATAGATACATATTAGAATAATAGTAATTTGACTGAATTAAACTAAAAGGTCAATTTGTAGAAGCTACATATGTCTGATATGATATAATGTTTCATTTCATCTGATTTCTCTATGATTCCTGAGACCCTAGTCCTCTACCTAGAAGGTGGTTACTGGGGGTTACTAGTGTTACCAGCTGTTCTGGAAATAAGTGCACAGGTCTGTATGGAAAACCACTGGTGTATTCTTTCCTTAAGCAAAGGACAAATAAATGCCATGGTGTCCTTCAATTAGAGGTCAGTCATTTACTTGAGGTCAATGGGTAAATACATCTTTGGTTTATTTCTAGAGTGGAGAAGAATACCTCAAACCTAGGCAATTAGTGTGTGTGTGTGTGTGTGTGTGTGTGTGTACATGCTTGTGTTGACAGATTTTTCTAGGTGACTATTTCTATTCTGTTAAAAATCCCTTTTCTGGAATGGGAGAACTAAGCTTATGGAATTTTTCTTCCCCTGGCTCATTCAAATAATAATATATTATCCTTAGCAGTTTTCCAAATGGTGCAAAAATTATGTCACTTTAAGTCTATGCCTTTTCCTCCACACTAGATATTTTATCAATAAGCTGAAAAGTCAAATTAAAAAAGTAAAAGACACTAATAACTGTCTGGTGAAAAGTTTCATTTAGAGCTCAGAAGATCTCTCTATTCTTGGGAAAAGAATATAATGTCCAGCTGTGAAATGAGTCCTCTGTTGTTATCATTTAAGACCACTATGGTTTCTTCTTAGCAATAAATACATAAATAAATCATAGACACATAACCGACACAAATTCTGGGAAGCTGTGATAGTCAGGGGAGCTGTGTGTAAAGAGCATTCTGTTAGTTTACAGACACTTGAAAGGTGTTAAGTGACTTGAAAAGCTGTGCAAAGTGAGAGCTGGTGAACGTGTAGTTCACTTCTGCTAACCAGCAGGGAACATTTCAGTATCTTCACTGAACAGGTGTAAGTGAGGCCACCACTGGCTATGACCTTGAGAGAGGGCCGCCAGTTGTTAAACAGATCCTGGCTTTGTCATATTAAAAATGTAGCTCTGATCACCCATTAGAAGGTCTGTTGAGAAGAAAAGCCTATCTTTTTACTCACAAAGAGGGGAAAAAAAAACCCACAGGAATTTCAGTGTAGGAAAAAGAGAGATAAGACATTTTATGGGTATTAGAGGGCTGGAGAAAAATCCATAAACTCGCACGAAACACTGACTCTATCTCCAAACGTTTTACAGGGGCCATTTTTTGGGAGAAATAAGTTCCATTTTGATGAGCTATGTATGGTTGTTTTAGGATAGTCTCAAGACCAACAAACATTACTCTGTAAGCAAAGGGTACAAATTAGTCATAGATCAAAACTCACACTGCCATACTCCCAGTTCTCCAAGAGGATTATTTTTGCTTCCACCATCTTTTTTACTTCTCCATTACCAAGTCCATCAACACTAATTCCCACTGATTCTCCTTCACATGTCTAAGTTCCTTATTTTCATTTTAACATCTTCCCCACCAGCCCAAACTCTTTGCCTGCCACCCCCACCAGATAACTACCATAATAGTGGTAAAACTTGATTCTCTAGGCTCCAGGCTCTCCTCCAGCCACCCTTCCCCTTAGTGTAAAGCATATACACACAGAAACTAGGATCACTTTCTTTAAACAACATACATATCCCTTGGTCAATAGCCTGCAGTTAATTCTATATTGTTGTTTTATCTATGTAATTATTGGGCTTCTCAGATCCTCATGGCTGCAACTATCCCATATCGTGCTTTTGTGGGGATTGGTCTTAATCTATCTTAAATTGAGTTTCCCCAGAGATAGAGATTAAAGTTTAAAGAATTCATTTGGGAAGTGATCATTTTCCTAGTAGGGAAGTTGGAAAGTAAGGAAGGGAAGGGATTCAAAAAAGACACATAGTAGAGCAGGTAACCACTGTGGGCAACTAGGGCCCTACCTTGCTGGGGAGCTCTAGCACACAGTATACAATGGCTTGGAGTTTATCCCACCTATGGTTGAGGGAACTGGAGTGTGTGTGAATCAACACCATTGACCCTTGGTGGAGAGCCACTCAAAGGATGTTGTGACTTGCCAAATTAACATTTGTTAAGCAGAGCCCTGGGTACTGAATGGTAAGCCTGGTTCAACAAAAGACCCCAAGATAATTGAAATAGAGAGGTTTGTAACTCACAGGTCCTGAGGAAGTATAGGGCATACATGGGAAGGTCAAGGCAGGATGCAGGCAGAAGCTGTATCAGGACCTGGGGTACATGCCCCTATTAGGGTCTGTGGGTGAAGTGCTTTGGGATTCTAGGGCTAATGCTGGATTGACAAAAAGAGTGGGGTTTTCCCCAGGGTCTTACTTAAGGGGTACACAAGGGGAAGGGGAGGTGCTCACAACGGCTGCTAGGAAAGTCCCATAAGGAGTTTACATTTGCTTGTGACTGCAGTCTGTTATCTGAGGCATGAGCTCATGGGAGGGCCAGTGGAAGTTCAAGACCCCTGTAGGCCACTTGGCCACACAAAATAGATGCTGATGCAACAATATCATGGAGTAGTTTAGCTAAACCCCCTACCCAGTAGGGTATTAAATCCATAGCTCTACCTGTCTGCCCCACACATGGGCTGAATGGACTTTCAAAATGAGAGAAGGCCCTTGGGAAAATAGTCACAGGTATTTATAGTTAGAAGCCACCAGATTGGCATTCATGTGATTTATGAGTGCCAAGAAAAGGTGGGTGAGCACTCATATCTTTCTCCAGGCAGATGCAGCCTATGACCCATAGGCATAGCTCGGAGAGAGCTCTACTGTTCTCATCTGTATGCCTTTGTGCAGTTCTGAGCAATGGTGTGCAACGGCCCCAAGAGATCTCCTTAACTAGACTACTACCATCAATACAATTTTAGTTAAACTGTTCTCTCTAGCTAATCCAACATGTTTAATCTCCAAATCACAGTTTGATCATCACATTCTAATAAAGGAGATGGTCTACCAATGTTCTTTCTGATATTTTCCTCCTTAAAATGGCTTCTCATACTTTGATCAAAACTCACCTCCTTCAGAATTAATTCAACCTATCCATTGGACAACACCTCAACACAGGTACAATATTCATTTTGGTTATTTTACTATGATTCAGTAATTTAATCTTGACATACTTTGTAAATAAAACTAATTTGGGAAGAACATCAACCTTGAAGGGAAGTGAATGAGTTCTAGTCCAGCCTCACTACTTTGTTACCATAGTTGTGTAAAGGCAAGAACTTTTTTTATTTTTTATTTTTTAAAAAAAATTTTAAATGTTTATTTATTTTTGAGAGAGGGAGAGAGAGAGAGAGAGAGAGAGAGAGAGAGAGAGAGAGAGAGAGAGTGAGCAGGGGAGGAGCAGAGAGAGTGAGATGAGACACAGAATCTGAAGCAGGCTCCAGGCTCTGAGCTGTCAGCACAGAGCCCAGTGCAGGGCTTGAACTCACTGTGAGATCATGACCTGAGCTGAAGTCAGATGCTTAACTAACTGAGCCACCCAGGCACCCCAAGGCAAGAACTTTAATCTTTGTAGCTTTGGTTTCTTCATCTGTGAAATGGACAAATTTCTGAAATTGGGACAGCTCATCAAATATTGGCCTGAGCCTCAAAATAGTCCATCAGCCTAGCATCTCAGCAAGGATTACAGTTGCTGGGATCAAAAAGGAAAGATTCTCTAGTGTTAATATGGGCTTCACACAGTCTACAACACTGTGGAAAATTGCTCAGATAAGGCAGTGTTTGAGAACACTAGTTTCTTTACATTGGTTATTACAACCTCCTTCTGTGAATACCTACATCCATTTCTGCTTTCCCAAATTGTTCCCCTTTCAGTCTCTGGAGGTGTTGGGGTGCAATATGGAGCCTTTGAAAAGACACTCACCCACAGATATGGTGCCCTTCAGAGGGCTTAAAGCACCTTTTTTGTATTTACAGGTTGAGAAATGTCTTTCTGTAGATCTCCCAGCCTCTTATGACCACAGAGCATGAGAATAGAAATGCTAATGTGGCATTATGAGTGAGAGGTAAGGACTATACAGCTTTTGTGGACAGGGGGCCTTTGGGGTGATTGAAATGTGGGCATACAGTACAGCGAATGCCATCAGCGGATGTTCCCACAGACAGCACTCAGAAATAGCCCAGCCACTGGTGGGCCTTTTATCTCTGTCCAGTTTTGAAAGACAACTTGACATTCGTATAATGGCATGCAAATGTATTCTCCTATACCATGCCAGTGATTACTCAGATTCCCAAGACAATCCATACAAATCTTAATAAATTGAGACTACAAATTAAGCAATTTAGAGAAGAATGGTCTTTCACTGAGGGAGAAGCCATGGTTTGTGATCTTCAAATTGCAAAAGTAAGTGTTTAAATTATTCTCAGTTAGCATTTATCCCGGACAAATGTGGGCGACAGTGGCATTCTTGTTGTTCCCAGCTCTTCTATGTCCCACCCTCCTACTCCCTTCCCATTGAAGTGTGACTCATTCTGATGTCCAAATCAAATGACATCTTCTCTGTGAAGTCTTTCTTGATTCTTGCACCCCACCCCAGGCACAATTCATTACTGATTTTGCCTGGACTCCTTTATTCAGATCTCTGTAGTGATATAAATACAACTTGAATTATGAGTTCTAGTAACTCAAGTGTCTGTGACTCTTTACCCCAATCTATTGCCCCAAATATGAGCCCTTATGAGCTCCAAAAGAGGACAGATAGTGTTGTATAACTCATCATGATGACCACACCCCCACACACCCGCCCCCGACACACACATACTTTGGTCTAGATTAGTGCCACGTATAGCTGGGTGATTTGTAATTGTGCAAATTTACATCAAAATCTGTATGAATAGCAACTTCTAGAATTGTACTGCATGCAAATCTTTTTTTAGTACCTACCTAGCTTACAGGAGATGTTCATTAAATGCTTGTTAAATTAAATAATAGTTGGGGCTGGGGTTTGAAAGAAGAAGATAACTCATTTAACATTCATATGAACTAGCCATAGGGTTTGGATCTTTTCAATGGCATATCAGTCTGTTTGGTTATAGCTAATCAGGTGTTAGTGGCATATGGTTTAAGAGAAATAGTGTTCTCTGTTATAGATGTCATTAAAAGAGAGAGAGAGAGAGAGAGAAGGAGAGGAGAGGGAGAGAGTGAGAGAGAGAGAGAGAATTTTAAAGCTTCAGTTGATGCAAACTGACTGTTTAACTTGAGGCCATAAGGAGATGGTGACAGACAAGCTTTACATCCTCTACTTGCAATCAATTTGCTCCTGACAGTGATTTACAGTATTAACCTTGTTCTATCAGACCCCTGGAGTGTGGGGCTGGGAAGACAAGAGCATGCAGAGCGGAAGCTGAGATCAGCCAGAATAGCTAATGAACCACCAGATTTGATCTTTAGGGGAAAGGGGAAAAAATGGCCTTGCTATGGAAAACAAAACACAAGAATCCATTCTCTTAGTAACCCAACCATGGCTTGCTTTGCTGCTGCCACGGTCTAGTGCAATGCCTGTTTTCTCAGGTTTTCTGCCCTAGCAGAAGGTATAGGGGTTGGAAAGGCGGGGATTCAAATTTTTAGCTATGTTTTCTTTGCTCCTATATGGTATATAGCACTCCTAAGAGAGACTATACAACGGACATCAGTGATAAAAGAAAACAAACTTAAACAAAACAAAAATAATACCAAGGGAAGGTTATAGAAATATGATCTATTAAAAGAAAAAAGTGGAAACAGGATAGAATTGGACAATCCATTTTTTTTTTGCTGTTGTTAATGTTTGAAAGGTTTATAAAATTTTGAACTAGAAGAGGCAATGCAATCATAAAGATGTATCAACAGAAATACAGGAAGGCAAATGCCCTACCAGAAGTCTTCCTCAGAGATGTGCCATTCTACCTGTCATCTTATACAGTGTCCTATTCAGTAATTGCACTCTACATTTGCCATCCTTACTTTACAGAACGTAACAATGGTTCTTTTGTGCTTTTATTACCTTACATATAAATCTGGCGTTAAATTTGGCATTATGAAAAGGATGTGACTCCTGGTGCTCTTAAAATATTTTGGCTTCATGACATGCCATCTAAGCTAATTTAATTTCAGAGTTCAAAGTGGGGCCTAAGGACATATCTAGGAGGGTTCAAAGGTGGGCGAGATTTAATATCCCACTAAATCCATTCCTAAGGAAATGAATAACCAAACAAAATATGTAAGTTTAACTAAGAAGCAGTGAATGTCTTTTTTGGGTGGATTTTAAAAAATTGACTATTGTTTTTTGCAGTATGATAAAGTATAAGGAAAAAAATTAAAATGTCCTAGAATCTCACTACTCAAATTGCCACTTTGGATCTTCAAAGAAGAAAAAAAGAGGAATACATACACAAGTAAAAAAAAATCAAATGAACAGAAAGGTTTCAAGTTGAAAAGCCTAGTTCTTGTACATCCATGGCCCCCACCATACAGTTCACTCCACATTCTGTGCTGGTGGGCATTGCTCCACTGAATCAGAAGCTCTGGTGGCAGGGGGGCAGTGATCTGGGTTTTGAAAAGCCTTCCAAGTGATTCAGATGCACATTGAAATTCGAAAACCACTATTCCACCCCAAAGCAATTAGAGATAAATTTCTTATGTCTTTCCAGTTATATTTTAATCTCTCTCTCTCTCTCTCTCACACACACACACACACTATTTTTCTTTTTATAAAAGTAACTACATTATACACACTGTGTGATCATTGCTTTAATTTTTAAAACTATGTTATTTATCTTGTGGGTCTTTCCATATTTGCACCTAGAGATCCACTTCATGTTTTCAGAAAATAATATGGCCTTTCATTCCATATGCCTTCTGCCTCAACAGTTCAGCTGGTTTCCTTACCTGATCATTTGTGGTATTCATGTTGGGAAAATAAGTAAAGTTATGCACCATAAGGTGGCTGATGGGACTAACATAAACTCTAGTGCCTACCTTAGAGGCTCCTCTTCCGGGTTCTTCCCGTTCGGCTTGCCACAAGCTAAATTGCTACAAATGTGAATGCAGAAGAAATAACACTATGTATTACTCCTCTCACTTGCCCTTGGGGCTCAGACCTTTGGAGAGAGTGTCTCCTCTGAGCCTGCCGGTGTGAAATAAAACCCTGATCCACCAAGATCTCTGAGTACTGCTTGGTTTCTCCACCAGCAATCCAGCCTGGTTTCCTAACATACACAGTTTGGTTTGTTAGTTTTTCCATAATCATTCTTACTGGTACATCTTGGAAAACATGTGCTACTATGTTCTTGAATAAATTCCTAGTAGAGGTTATTCAAAATCATAAACTTAGAGGCAATTCATGATCATAAGGAAATGTATATTTTATATTTTGATATATATAACCTAAATGTCTGAAACAGAGGTTGCACCAAGCAATAGTTTACCACCAGTGCCTACTGTTGTTGACCTTGTCTGACACTCGATATTATCAAACTTATGTTAGCTGTTATCAATCTGATTGATTAAATATGGCATCTCATTATTGTTGATTTGCATTTCTCTAACTATGGAGATGAAGATAGGTATTTTATATAAGTTTTAGACTTTATATTTCTTTTTCAGTGACTTGTTCATTTTCTCTTGGTTAAGCACATTTTATTCTTATTGATTTGCATGAATTTTTATAAAGTAAGAAAACTAGTTTTGGCCTATCACGTGTTTCTAACTGTATTTTTTATTAGTTCAAATTTTGTTTTTAGTTGGTCAGAACTTTACAGATTTGTTCTGTTTTCCTTTTTGTACCCTCTGTATCATGTCCTTCCTGGAAAGACCTTCTTCCAATTCCCAAATTCTAAACAAATTCACCTATGAATTTCATTTTTATTGCCAAATTATTTCCATAATTTACTTCTGTAAAAGGAATGAGACTGAGGTCCAGTTTTTATTTTTTCATATACCTAGTCTCTTGTCTCAACATCATTCAGTGAATAAGCTTGCTTTTCCCAATGGTTTGAATGTCACCATTACCTGTGATCTGGAGAATCTGGAGACATTTTCTCTCTCTCTTTTTTTAAATTAGTGTTTATTTATTTTGGAGAGAGAGAGAGAGAGAGAGAGAGAGAGAGAGCAGAGGAGGAGCAGAGAGAGAGGGAGACACAGAATCTGAAGCAGGTTCCAGGCTCTGAGCTGTCAGCACAGAGCCCAATGCAGGGCTTGAACTCACTGTAAGATCATGACCTGAGCTGAAGTCAGGCGCTTAACTAACTGAGCCACCCAGGTGACCCTGGAGACATTCTCCTATAACCTGTTAACTCTCTATTTTTAAGCTGCTTTAGTTAGGACAGCTTCATTTGCAGTTTTAAATACTAGCTACGGCTACTTCTTTTTAAATTTTTTTTAAAAATTTATTTTGAGAAAGAGAATGCATGCATAAGAGCAGGGGGAAGGGATAGAGAGGGAGAGAGAGAATACCAAGCAGGCTGTCAGTGCAAAGCCCTACATGGGGCTTGATCTCAGGAACCGTGAGATCATAATCTGAGCTAAAATCAAGAGTCAGACACTTTACTGACTGAGCCATCCAGATGCCCCTAGCTAGGACTATTTCTACCTTTTTCATTTGTCTTTTTGAAAAATATCATGGCATTTTCCATTCATTTATTTTTCATAGTGAACTTTAGTCATTTTGTCAAGTACAAAAATAAATTTGGATGAAATTATACATTGGATGTATAGCTTAATAAATGGAGTTTGTAAAGGCACAATATTGTGGTTTCCTATAAAAGAGAACAATCATCTCTAATCTTATTAAAGTCATCTTTTATGTAACATTGGAGCTTCAAGTTTTCTTCATGTCCTTCACATTTCTGGTTAACTTCAATACTAAGTACTATGCCTTTTTGTTGCTATTGTAAATGGTTTTTTCCTCCCACTGTATTTTCTAATTGCTTATTGGTTGTATACAAAATACTAATTTTTAGGTAATTCTCCATATATCTGCAATATGCCTGATTCCTTTGATAGAGGCAATGAATTCTTAAAAATTACACACGCAAAAAAAATGTTTACACATCTAAATGAGTGTTACCCACCAAAAAGAGACTTTGTTGGGAACATATTGTTTCTTTCAAATTACCCCCAAGAGATAATGTCCAATTTACTTCACAGTGGCACATGGTTTTTCGACACAGATTGACATGACTTTGCTTGGTCAAGCAGTATATGAGCTAAACTTTGTTTAGACAAATGTAACCACTTTCTTAAGTGGTTATCCTACAAAAATAAACAGAGAAGGATCTGTTACCATTTAGAAGAGTCCCCAAGATAGAATGCTAATTCTAAAGAAATTTTCAAGTATCAAGTTCCAGAAATGCCTTGGCCAATAGAGAGACCATTGAGGTCTCAGGGAAGAATTTAGCTAAATACATCTATTGGAATCCAAAGAACAGTGACAAAAATTTTTTTTAAATTAAAAATAAAAAGCGTAGCAGAATTGATTAGTAAGTCTAAGAACTTAAAAAAAATAAAGCAAAATAAAAGCAACAAAAGGAGAACACAAATATACAACATTAAAAATATGAATGGGGCAACAACGGATAGGGAGGAAATAAAATTCATGACATTCTAAAAAACTCAGGCAAGTAAAAATATCTATTTTGTAGGTATAGATAAACTGACCAAAACCAAAGTTAATGATTTTATTCCTTGTGACTTTTATATATTACCTAATTGTTTTATAAAAATTTTCAGTTGATTCTCTTGGATTTACTAGGAAAACAATTACATAGCAACAATTAATAATAATTTTTGCCTCATCCTCATCAATATTTACAACTTTAGTTATCATTTCTCATGTCAAAATACAGGTACTATTTCTAGAATAATATTACTAGTGCAAATAGTAAACATTGCTATCTTATTCTTGACATGAAAATAAAATTTTTAATGCTTTACCATTAAATTTAATGCTGGATATTTGAAAAATATATATTTTTGTAAATGACATAATATTCTTGAATGGGTCAATATTCTGCTTGCTAATATTTAATATTTTGCCCCAACATTAATAAATTTGTATTAAGTAAAATTGTAATAAGAAAGACTATCGTATTTTGTCATCTCTATCAGATTTCTATTTAAATCTATTTTGGCATTAAGTTTTGTATTATCGTACAAAGAATTTGGAAGCTTGCATTCTTTATGTTTGGAAACTTTAATTTGTAAATTAGCTGTATTTTGAAAGTGTAGAAGAATTCTTCTTCAAAAATCATTTGAATCTGGAAATTATGTTTTGCTACAGCTTTTTAATAATTTTCTAAATAAAATATCATCTTGGATTTTCATCTCTTCTAATGGGGCTATTTTTGTTTACCTTTAGGTTCCTAAAATTTTGGGAATTTTGAAAGGCATTTTATAGAAATTTCCAATATGACTATTTCCTTTATGTCATTTTAATGTCCTTTATGTATACTTGTGTTGTATTCCTTCCTTATGCTGTGTTTAAAAAAAAAATACTTACAGTCCTTAATCAAGTTGAAATTACGTTTCCCTGTTCTAGTCCATTATTTTCATTAAATTTTTTTAATGTTTATTTATTTTTGAGAGAGAGAAAGGCAGAGCGCAAGCCCGGGAGGGGTAGAGAGAGAGAAAGAGAGAGAGAGAGAGAGACAGAATCTGAAGCCGGCTCCAGTCTCTGAGCTGTCAGCACAGAACCCGATGTTGGCTTGAACCCACGAACCCTGAAATCATGACCTGAGCCAAAGTAGGACGCTTAACCAACTGAGCACCCAGGCACCCCTCCATTATTTTCATTTTTATCTTTGCTGTCTTCTTTTTATTCTGCAGATTTTTTTTAGTTATTCTATATCCAACTTCTTTCTTAGATGCAAAATAGTATTTAATGGCCCAGGATATTTCTGAGACTTCATTTTGGGAACTCTTTAGAATCTGAATTACATTCTTTTGAACTATCAAACTGGTGACAGAACTTTCTCCTTTGTTTAATGCTATAAAGTCAGAAAAGTGGCTGCATATTATTTCAAACAACGCTTGCCTGATATGGTGGTTGACCAGCTTGGTCATAAGGTTTTATGTCAAAACCCATGTGCCTCAGTGATTAAATGAGGCATTGTTTCTTGCAGGTCACACACTGACTCTGAAGGCAATCCAAAAAATAGTTCAAAATGTGTTTTCACCAAAGGCTATTCTTTAGAGGCAAACACTCCTTTGGATGTGTAAGCACTTCTTTTTTGTCATTTTAAGGGCTCATTACCATGTAGTAAGATGCAGGCTCGCTGTGGTTCAAAATCAAAAAGGCAGATAAACCAAGAATGAAAAGTGAGGACCCAGCAAGGCTGAGAACTCTGTGGTCATCCCAGGCTGATCTTTTTCATTCAGCCTAAAATGCAAAGTCGTCCTTTTCAAGGAGAGAAGTAGCCGCATTTATTTATAGCTAGTAGACAAATACACAAAGCAAGAATCTGTTTTTCTACATGAAGAATGAAGCACAAGCCAGGATAAATACTTCAAAACAGAGTGTGCTTTTGTGAAAGGATAACGAAGAGAAAAACTACAAAAAAAGACACTGGTAAACATGAAGTTTTATGTATCTTTTAGCTGATGCTAGGGTTCTGAACACCCGCATAATACCCTTACATATTATAGTTCTGTCATTTAATTTGAATAGTTAATGTCATTTATGAAGAAAGCAGTCACACTTCCTGGATAATTACTGCATATCTATTAAAATGAATCATGTCTCCCTTTAAAATGTGCATTTATTCCATTCTCATTCTGTTAATGCATATCTTTTCCTTCATTATATCTGCTAAAATGTCAACCCCGCTCTGTTGGAGAAATCAATAATTAAATAGCTTTACAGTAATTACCTCCCAGCAACACATTTTTCTACCTTAACAACACAAACCAAATCCACTAACATCAAAATTACACAAATACATTGGTGAGAAGGTCATCATGTGAAAATGTAACGCAATTTACAAACATTTTGAAACCCACTTTAAACAACTCTTCATAGAAGGAAACACCAAATAAGCTTTGAGAGCAACTCTCAGGAACTTCAGCTCTACTCTTTGAAGACCAACCCTTTACACTCTGGGAATTGGGAGTCAGCCTTAAAACTTACAACAAAACCAAACCAAACAAAAACAAAAAACCCACAAAAACCTGTGAATCCCAGCAATGACAATAAGATATAGGCATTTCTCATAAATTTTCCAGGTGTTTTCTAAGTTTTTTAAGCAAACCGGTCCATTTGTGTGTAAGCTACCAGAAACTAAACAGAATTTATCACTCCAGTGATTTTACTGTCTTAATGGCCAATGCAGATGACCATCCAGTCAAAGTAACTGGTCATGCACAAATAAGCTGCCCATAGAGATGAAAAGATCAGAGAATATCCTCAAAGTTATTTCTGTGCCTTTGTTCACATAAGCAGAAGAGATCACAGTTTTTTTTTAAAGAAATGTGACTATATTTCTTTTTTGAAGTGATAATATATACTTAAAACATGAATTCCGAAAAGTAAAATATTAAAAAAAGACTACACATCTCTAAACTTGGAAATAACCACTACCATCCAATGGTAAACAGCATTGCATACAGCTTTCTAGGCTTATGTGATAGAGCAAGTGGTTAGTCAGACATGAGCAGGGAACAGATGTTTTCTGACTGTTAAGAAGGGAGGAAACCAAGCTGGAAAACCCCCCGGGAACACGCATCCTCTCTTCCCTATAACCACTACCCTCTAGTAACCTGGAACTTCATTATTATACATTCACACTGTGGTTTTGACCCCTCTTACAGGGGATAGCTGCTATGACAGTTCCAATAAGGACCATGCAGAGCCCCAAACTCCCCCTCCAGACCTATAGATGTGGACCCAATGTGATCTGAGGCAACCCATCAGAGACCACCCTGGCTATGGCTTTGGGAGTATAAACAGGAAAAAACAACCCTGATCCCTGGTGCAATTATCACCTCTGGGCCTGCCAGCTCTCTCACCATAGAGTGTACTTTCGCTTTAACTGCTATTAAACCCTTGCTTACTTGCAGGTTTAGGTCTGAATTCTTTCTTGGCCCAGCTAAGAAAAGACAGCAGGGCAGGGGTGGGGGCAAAAGGAATGGCCATTGACATATGGACAAGACACATTTAGGTTGAATTTAAGTAATGAGAAAGTTAAACTGAAGGATACTCTGAACTTTCTATGATGTTTCCATGGCACAAAATAGCTCTTAAAAAATCTCTTTAAAATAGGGGCGCCTGGGTGGCTCAGTGGGTTAAGCATCTGACTCTTAGTTTGCGTTGAGGTCATGATCTCGGGGTTTCCTGAGTTGGAGCTCCACATCTGACCCCGGGCTGTCAGTGCAGAGCCCACTTGGGATTCTCTGTCTCCTTCTCTCTCTGCCCCTCCCCCACTCCCACTGTTTCTGTCTCTCTCAAAATAAATAAAAACTCTAAAAAAATTCTCTTTAAATTAAAAAGTAAACTAAGAGAAATGATTAATTAAAACCTTTACAAAGTTGAAGTCAATATGGGTTTATTAAAACCAAATATTCCAACGGTGGAAAACATTTCTTGATTTCTACTAGGAGGGACACTGATGTTGGCACACATACAGTTTGCTTTCTATCTTAATTTTTCTTAGTTATATTATTTTTTATTGTCAAGGTCTCAAATGTTGATATTTACTTTGAAACTATAATCCCGATTGTTGTTTTATATTCTTTCCACATTTTTTAAAAATTTCCTTTTTTAATGTTTATTTATTTTGAGAGACAGAGAGAGACAGAGCATGAGTGGGGGAGGGGTAGAGAGCGAGAGGGAGACACAGAATCCAAAGCAGGCTCCAGGCTCTGATGAGTTAGCACAAAGCCCTGGAGGTTGGGGGTGCTCGAACACACTAACAGTGAGATCATGACCTGAACTGAAGTCAGATGCTTAACTGACTGAGCCACACAGTCGCCCCTGTTCCTTCTACATTTAAATATATTTATTGACACTATCTTCTTGCCTTTCTGATCTCTTAATTCCGAAGATTTAAGTTCTATTTGCTGGCTAAATTTCATATTCTTATGTCTTCTGGCCGCTCCCACCAAGAATGACACAAGAGACCTCTACTGCCTCAGTTCTTATATACTTGAGATGATCTGTTCTTTGACTTTATGTTCAAAGGATATGGGAGGTATCATTTTTTTCCATCAAAAGTTCTTTGCCTGAAACTCTGTAGATATTGACCAACATTCTTCTGGCATCAAACAGCATCTCAAGCATCTCATCTTAATTTTTTCTGCTCATACAGAAATGTAATTTTTTCTTTCTACTTGTAGTTCAGTCATTTCAATATGATAATGCCTTGCTATTAATTATTTTTATCAGTTTTTCCTGGCACACCCTGGGTACTTTTTAACCCTTGAAAATCTTCTTCTGAAGATCTTCTGAAAAGATCTTCTTTTCAACTACGAGTTTCTCATTCTATCTTTAAATATATTTTTTTTCTTCCACTTGTTCTTGGCATCATCAGTTATACTCATTTGGTTATCTTTTGACTGTTTTCTCTATCATCTAATCTAGCATTATTTGACTTTGCTTTTTTTATATTGTTAAGTATAGTTAAAAACTTAACCTATTCTTTATCAAATTTTAGTTTAAATTTTCCTTTTGTTATTGTTAATGTGGCATATCTCTGTATTGCTTTTATGCTTTGAAATATTAACTCGTTTTATTTGAGCCCTTGTATCTCTTCTTAGAGTCTTGTTTTTTGATAGAATATGTTAACTGTAACTCTTTGAGAATACGAAGAACTATGTTATAAAATATTCTTGTTCTTCTTTGTGTAATGAGTCCTATGATACATGATTTTTATCTGCTTTTACTCATATTCCTTAATTTCATTTTTATTCTTTCTCCCCCCCTTTTTGTCTTTTGAATGGGTCTCATAATATTCATTTTTGAGTTGTGGTGGTTATTTTGTGCAGCATAGTATTGGAAACGAAGGGATAGCATGGCGGATGCATTGGATGGAACATCTAAGGCTGTTACCTAGCATCTTAGACACCAGGGGCCATGCCAGTGAGGCTCACAGCTAAACTCTGGGTTAGGGCTTTCTGTGCTTTGTTCTAACACTCACTGCCTCTTTTCTCTCCTTCATACCCGTCACCTCAGGGAAGACCCCTCAGCTTAAAGACCTAGTTATAGAATAGAAATTACTAATCTACACCACCATCCCCACCCCCACTGTCCACCACCATCCCCAAACTTATTTTCTTTCTCTGTTTAGTTTGCCTCAATATGATTTTTCTCCCCTACCAATGTCAGGTCATATTAGTGACTTGAGACTTTATAACTCCAGGTAAAGAATCTTTAGATTTGTCTTTCAGGATGAATTTGGTGCCAAGGGGACCAAGATGATAAATGTCAGTTCTGTGCTCTCCCCCGTATTCCTGGACTGCATGGTACATTGTTGTGAGATCTTCAGAGTTCCTGCTCGGTTTCTTTCTGTGTTTGGAACTTTTGTCCCAACTACTTTTAGTGGCCTTGTGGGGGGAGGGAGTCAGAAAGAGGATAACCCAACAAAAATTCTCTTTACTCCATAAGTTTTCATTTGAAAATAATAAGTAATCATATTCCAATATTTTATTTTGTATATTTCCTATATTTAGAAAAGTTGAAGACCATAATTTTGAATAAGAACTCAGAATTTTGAAGAAGAGAATACTGTTTTGTATTCTCTGGGAAATTAAGAGGGAAAAAAACTCTAAAACATGGTCTCAATGAAAGATAAGAACGTAATACATCATGTGAGATAGAAAGGGAGCCTGTAGAGTTAGAGAAAGAAACTAATAAAAAAATAAAGAATCCCATTTGAAGAATTAAATTGGCATTAGATATTCTTAGGAACTGCAGTATATGGTCTCCAAATGTGGTTATCAAGAATTCCTTCTATCTCTGTATTACCATGTGGCTCCTCATATCAGGAGGATTGCACTTCCCTTTTCCTTGAAACTGGTGGTCTGGTGACTGGCTCTACCCATATAGAAGCTGGGAGAAGTATGGCTCTAGGACTTCCTGACCAGGGATTAAGTGGACTGCAGTTTCTACTTTCTCCTTCTCAGATGTCAATTTCCATGTTATCCAGGCTAGACCAGTGGATGAACAGAGGCCATGTGAAGAGAAGCCTTGGAGGAAGAAAAGTTGCTTTTGGAGTTCCAATTCCACCCCAGTTCAAGCTGAATGAAGCCACATTGAGTGACCCCAGTTGTAATCACAGATCAGAAGAACTACACAGCAGAGCCTATCCAACACATAGAATTAATAGAAATAATAAATATTAGTTCTATTAAGCCACTAAGCATTACAATGGTTTGTTAAGTAACAAAAAACATCTGAAATAATAACATTTCTTATGTAACTAGTATATACGAACTGCGACGGGTTCTTAATATGTACTTTCTCATTTAAGTTCTTAATATGTACTTTCTCATTTAATTTTCAAATTCTTCATATTTTCCTCATTCCTAATACTATTTCTCTTTGTTGTCCCAATAAACAAAAAAGGACAAAAAGCTTTCAAATCGGAATCCTAGACTTCTGATGTGATCCCACCCCCAATTTATCCTCTATCCTGTCAGCAGAGATTTTGTAAAATGCAAATTGAACCACACCCCAACTACAAATTTCAGACCCCTCTCTAATCTCTCTCTCCAGTATATTTCTCCATTCTGCTAATGCTCTCATTACTTACCCCTCACCCAACACCACTCCACGAAGTTTCTTGCCTCTATGTTTCTTTACCTGGAAAAAGACTTTCTTGCTCTCATTAACGTCTCCTGTTAAGTGCAGGAGACTTCAAAGTGTAGCCTGACATTGAAAGTATTTGCAAAATTGTAAAAAAAATTACTTCTCATTAAATTAATTTTACTTTTGAAAAATGCAGTCATTTTTCAAAAAATATTATTTGTGCTGATATATAAGGAGTTTAATATATTTACTTTAAATGAAAACTAAACAAAGCAGAAAAACAAAGTACAGCTCAGATACCGCTTCTTCCAGGAAGGCTCTCTTGACGATATCTGCCCAGGACTAGATCAGCACCCTACCTGGATCATATAGAATGGCATCGATACAGTTATTGCAACAGCTTTGCCGCTTCATTGTATCTATTTGCTTATAAGTCTGCCATCTGCATTACACTGTAACTTCATAAAGGCAAAAGTTTGCTGTCCCCAGCAATTCTGATATAGCTGTGTGACCTTACGTACATTGCTTAAGTGCTCTGTATCTCCATATTTTTTACCTGTAAAGTAGGATTTCTCCCATGAAGTTTTGTTATGAGGATTAAATTAGTTGGGCATATATTGTGTTTGGAACTACTCAAAAATTTTTAAATTCATTATTTTAATTTTTGTTCAGTAGATATTTATTGAACATAAGAAGCCTGAAAAGATAATAAGAGTTGGTGGAAAAAGCGAGGGTGGAAGGATGAGGGAGAAGGAAAGGAATACATTCAAGGTATTCAAGGTATAAGTAACATCCTCCCTAAAGTCAGCAAATGGAGTCACATCTACCTAGGCATCCAGACCACAGAGTTAGAAGCTCAGAGCAGAAACCCAGGAGGCATTCCTGAGATGTCCCTTCCCTGGCATCCTTCATATTCAATTCATCAGTATACATCCCTTACTTTTTCCTCCACAACGCATATTGAATCTGTCCACTTATCTCCATATCAGTGGACATCTCTCTAGCCTAAGACATCTTTTGTTTTCTGTACGTAACCACGCACACTCTCAATGGGCTTCTGTCCCTGTCTCCTTATGCTTCAGAAATTCATTGACCAAGAGTATTTTAAAATGGTATTTAGGTATTTAAATCCCCCTGCTTCAACCCATTGAAACCACTGTATTCTTAAGGTCCTATGTGATAGAGCCTTGCCTACCTACCAGATGCACTCTCTCCCTCTCCACGTTCAATACCTGCTGGTCACAGTTGGCTTCTTCCACCACCCCGCTCAGCTTTTTCCACGTATGAGGTCTCTGCACAACCTATTGCTTGCCTGTTTGCTTTCCTTTGTTCTCCCAATGGTTTCACTTTTTCAACTTTCAGGACTCAGTTAAACTACCTCCTCAGAGATGACCAATAAACCTCATGTAAGCCACTCTTCTCTTTTATGGCAGCAAAGTTTGCTGTTCTGTTAGGATACTTAGCGGAATCCTAGGCAAATACTTATTTTTCTGTTTACTTGTTTAACGTGTGTCTTCCCTGTTAGGCTGTATGTTAGAAGGCAGAAATGGGCTAGGCCATAGGATGTTGGTTAATCACAGTGATACTTAATGAAATTTAAGTATTTAAATTTTTTTTTAATGTTTATTCATTTTTGAGAGACAGAGAGAGACAGCACGAGCTGGGGAGGAGCAGAAAGAAAGGGAGACACAGAATCCGAAGCAGGTTCTAGGCTCTGAGCTGTTAGCACAGAGCCCGATGTGGGGCTCCAACTCACTGCAAGATCATGACCTGAGCTGAAGTTGGATACCCAACCGACAGCCACCCAGGCGCCCCTGGAATTTAAGTATTAATTCACTTAAATACTTATATTCAGAGGCCAATTCCCTGGGAAGAGAGATGCGTTTTCTAAAATATATAATTTCACAAGAGGTAATTTCGTAATTGAGCAACTTCTCTGTGTTAAATGCTCTGTGTTCCTCTGTGCCAAAATGTGTTATAATTTATCCTTTCCCTTTTGTCTTACAAGTCAGGCATAGCAGTCATAGCAAGACTAGCTATCAATAAGGTTCCCACACAGACTGAGCAGAGATCTCTCCGTGCACAGTGTGGAACAGTTGCAATGGCTTCTAGGCCATTTTCTGTGGAAAACTTTTGGCTGTATTTTCTACAATAGTGAGAGTCATACAGCTTTATTTCTTTGTCTGGTGAAGAAGTTCTTGAGGGAGGAAGTAACGGGAGATGTGATTTCTTTGTTCTTTTGAACTTTATCCTTAGACCCAGAAGCTGTGGAGGAAAAGTCAAATTCCACAAGTTGGGGGGGAGACTGTCATTGGTTTCTGGCCAGCCTATTTAGTACACCCCTAAATGCCATTGGCTGTGGAAGACACTTTTTCTGATGCTACTTGATATTTGGATACACGGGAACCCTTTTTAACTGTTACTGGCTGGGTTCCTAGAATCACACTAAATTAAACAAAGCAAAATATCTCAGTGGACAGCCCATTTTATTAGTCACTTTGTTAGCTAAATATCTTTACTCCTGGGTGAACCAGTGGAGCCACCCTTAGGATTGAGGCACCAGACACAAATTTCCTGTTTAATTTAATCAAAATTCAAGAGCGCCTCTAATTTAGCTGTTTTGCAATTTAATACATACAAGGTAAAATAGCTTTTTAGAGCATCAATATCAAGGTGTATGCAAACAACTCCAGGGAGAAATTCAACAATAAGGATGGTGTTAACTCCAAATGCTCTCTGAATAATAATGTCAGTCCCTAGGTAGCTCCCAGGATCCCCCTGGGATAAGGCTATTAAAGGATCAGCTTAAATTGAATCATAACTGCTTGTCCCTGTGTTACTTCTACTTGCTTATTTCTTCCACTCCTCCCCAATCCTCTTTGCTCTTATGTCTTTTTCTTTTACTCAGAGCTCCTTAATCTTTGTTTGGTTAGGCTGTATAGAACTATCAGTACCTAGAACTTTTATACTATTCCAGAAAACCAAGGTCCTTTTATAAGACAGCACATGAGCCATAAATGGCTTTTCTTTCTATTCTGTCTCTAGTGGCCACTTCTTCTGATCGTAATAAAATGCTTGTTGAAAACATCTAACAACATTTTCATCCTTCAGAGAAGTAAATAGGTACATAGAAAAGGGATCTGAGACTTTTACTTTATTTAACCCCGAATATAGATTTGCCAGGGGTTCTTAGAATTATTAACACTAAAATACGAGTGAACATTTAATATTAAAGTAGCTGAATTTCTTGTGTTTGGACTTCTGGTCTATCATCCCTCTCTTCAGTTTCATACTCAAAGACTGAAGTGGTAATATCAGGGGTTACATGACAAAATGCATATTTTTTTCTACTTCTTTAGACTTCCAGACCTCTCAATTATCATTAGGAGCTACCTAAAAAAAAAAGTTTGGACAACAAATCATTTGACTTTTTATATAAAACAACATGCTAAATGGGAATGAAAGAACTTATCTGGTAATTTTGGTCTTCTTCATTGAAAGTGATATTAGTGATATTTCTGACAATTAATTTAGTGAGTACTTAATATGTGCCAGGACTATTCTGCATGCTTTCAGATGTAATAACTCATTTGATCATCACACCCATGGGAGGTAGATATTATTGTTATTTCATTTTACACATGTGGAAAATAGAGCACAAACAGATGAAATAGCTCCCCTTAAGTTCACACAGGGCAAAAATAAACTTAGTGAGAGATGACCAGACATGCAGTAGCTGTATGCCTTGAAAAGTTACTGAACTTCTCAGAGTCTTTTGTCATCTGTAAAGTAGATTCATGATATCACTCTCACACAGAGTCCAGAAAAATGCCATTCATCTCATAAAGTGAAAGTAGAACATGTTCTGGGTGTTAAAGGGCCTAACATAGCTCATTCATTTATTCACTCAACCAATATCATGTAAGCACATAACTATGTGAAAGGCATCGTATCTACTGCTGGGGATAAAGAAATGCATGGAAAGTAGTTCCAAAAAGCTCCCAGTCTAGCAGGAAAATGCGTGCACAGATTGCCCTTGACTTCCAGTGGGTACATCATGATAAACCTATGGTTAGTTGAAAATCTCCTAAGTCAAAAATACATTTATTACATTCAACTTATCAAACATTATTGCTTAGCCTGGCCCACTTAAATTGACTCAGAACACCCAAATTAGCCTACAGTTGGGCAAAATCATCTAACGCAGGGTCTATTTTATTGAATATCTTGTGCCTTATTGAATGCTGGACTAAAAGTGAAAAGCAAGATGGTTGTACAGATACAGAACGATGTCAGTAGATGGGCTGTTTGCCTTCCTGATGGTGTGGCGGACTGGGAGCTGCAGCTCAGCATCATGAGAGAGAATAGTATCGCATATCACTAGCCTGGGAAAAGATCAAAAGTCAAAATTCGAAGAATGGTTCTACTAAACGTACTGCTTTTTTTTTTTTTTGCATCATAAAGTCAAAACATCATGTCAAACCACTGTAAGCCGAGAACCATCTATACAACAATGGAAGTTTCTAGAAGATACAGAGTTAAACATGGAAAGAGCTGATTAACTACATAGTCTATAGATGCTGGGAAGGTATCAGAACTGGGTTTTCATGACCACAGTTTTAGGAATCAAGGTATATGCCAATGGCCTGTGAGGGGGCAAAGAAGTGCAGGGAAGCATGGTACACTTGGGAAATGCTAAGAAATTCAATATGGCTAGATCATTAGGATCATAGAATGCAGTGGTTAACAGAGAAGTCTGGAGAGGTAAAAATCATGACAGTCTATTAGGCCATGTTAAGAATTTTGGGCTTTTTCCTCTACCTGATGCAGAGTACCAGAAAACAGACATGGTTGGATTTGCATATTACATAGATCCCTTTGGCAGCATCTTGGAAGACCAGAGCAGGAGGTAGACAACAAATTTGGAGTCAGGGAGAACAGATGAAAGAATTTTACAACCCAGGCATGCGATGGTGGAAGAGAAATGTCCCAAGTTGGCCTCTTCAAAATGATATATAAATGTCACATAAGGAATGTAAAAGAGAAAGCCAATTTGAGTTTCTTTTTAATGTAGTGCCTTGATGAGATTTGGTCACTGATTATGTATTCTTGGTGAGAAAGGAGGCACTATCTAAGGTAAATCTTAAGGTTCTAACTTTAGCAATTGGGAAGGAGCAGCATCACTGGCTCACAGAGGAAAACCTAGGTATGTATTTTCAGTACAGTACATGAAGAATTAAGTTCCAGAAATGTCATCTTCAATGAGTCACTGGGATATCCAATGGAACCACAAAATCTATGGTTGGAGATCTTCAGGTCAGTAGACAGATTTGGGGTGAAGATACAAATATGGAGTTATAAGCATATATGTGATGTTCAAAAGTATGAATGAAGATGAGCATGTGAAGAAGCAGAAGATGAGAGAAGAGATAAGATGAGATAGGAAGAGGGCCCAGGAGAAAAACCTGAAAAACACCAAGATTCAAGGGGAGAACAGAAGATGTGGATCCACAAAGACCTGGTCACAGATGGGAAGAACAACCAAAGAGAGGGATAGAGCATAAAACTGGCCTCACAATGTGCTTGTGGAGAATAAATCCACTGGGATGAACAAAATCCCTTCCCATGTTGAACAGTCTAGGCTAACAATTCCCTCATTTTGATCATTCTGTATTTTATAATCACTGTAGCTTAAGTAAAGTAATTAAATGTTTGGGGTTAAAAGGTGCTCAGCTAAATTTCAGGCTGTGTTGGGGAATAAAATGCAACCAGGGATTAAAATAATCTCATCAAATCCTCCTGGGCTTCTTCAAAAACTGTGAAGCAAAAATTGCCCTGATGTCAACTTGGATTTAGCTGTAATTATGGGGCTGCTGATGTCTAGAGTATACTGTGGGGTTTACTGTTGAATTATCTTAAACTTGGGAATCACTATAAAAAAAAATAAGCTCATCCTTCGTGTAAAAGATAGTATATGTGTAACCTCTGTTTCTCTGAAAATGTGCCTGGAATCACATGGAGACAGTGGAAATCAGATCAGGTAGTATAACCTTTAATACTTAAGTACTTGGGGGGAAATGAGTTTTAAGCAAATCAGTACTTTTAAAAGCACTTTAATCCTTCAGTTCATCTTGAATATAGAGGAACACAACACATTAATTTTAAAAACTCTTTTAATAATGTCTAAAAATCACACACTATTTTTATGAACTAAAAATTACAACATATTTTCATCATTATAATTCAAGTGACTGTATTGATAAGAGATGAATTTTCCTTCCACAGTTCCCTTCAGATGGGCCACAGGAACTCATCCATATATAACAGAGTAAAGGCGGAGGTACCATTTAGTACCTTTTGGTGTGCTAAATGATAGAGTGGTTACCTAGAAGACTTAATATCACCTCCATAAGTCCCACCTCCAGAGTTGATTTTGTTATTCTAACTGGCATGCATGATGGTTCCTAACTCAGTGGTGATCTTTGTACCTGGCATCCTCTGGGTACACTATTGACCCCAAACCTAAATCTACCTACAGATTCAAAGCATCCCATTTAGCTAATGAACATTGTTTTCTGAAATGACTGGTCAATTTTTTCAGACCTTTATTAACTACTGAAACTGTTCTCTTTGCCGTATAATTTTCCTATGTACAGACAAAGCCAAATTGAATGAGCACTTCAAGGGGTTGGGCAATAGTTGATTTCTGGAAATGAGTTGGTCCAGATGTTTTTGGAGTGGACTCTAGACATTTTGAACAGGGGCTGAAGTAATCATCCTTCATTTAGCAATTTTGAGAGATTGAATTGTGTCTTTGTCCAAACAGGGAGATGGCATTGCCATGGTGCTCTCCAGCTGCATCTATCCTTATCCATTGGGATTCTACTGAGGTAACTCAGTATCTCCCATAGTGTTTTCAGAAGAGTTTAACTAGTGTTCTTGTAAGACTGTTTAAAGGTTGGGTTGGTGAGCACAGTGCCATCCAGACCCCTCTCTGTGACTCCTCCAAACTCTGTTGTGTTGGATTTGTTTTCCAGTTGGTTTTTCATGGTTACTCTTCAAGTACCATTTTCCCATCTCTCCTGGCTCTGGCTCACTGTTGTTGATTGGTATTGATTAGTAGCATCATACACAAAGATGTCCATAAACCAGATGTCCTATTATCTCCTCAGATCTGTGGGAATCAATCTCCATAATCATCTGCAGAATTCTCAGCTCTAACCTCACAGGTTCTGGATTCAGAGACCTGATCTTTTCAAGTCTGAGAATTCTTCAAGAATGGAATTCAGAATAATACAGAGTATTTAATTGAAATGTCATGATTAAATATGGTTTTTCATTTTATGCATGGCTGTAAAAACATACATAAAATTTGATTTTATGGCTTATCTTACCATCTTGGATAAACATGGTTATGAGGACAGTAGAGAAAAGTGGTTAAGAGAACAGTTAGTGGCTTTGGAATCAGATTTAGCTAGACTTGAATTCTAGCTCTGTGACTTTGACCAAGTTACTTATCCTCCCTGAGGACTTTTATCTTGATCTCTAACATGGATGATATTGACTTCCTGGCATTAGTGGGATTATTAACTGAGATAATTCAGGTGTGGCACAGTTTGTGCACAAAGCAAACACTCAATAAATATTAGTCAATAGAGTACAAAGAAGACCCGATTAGGAATTTTGAGCCTTATTTTCTAAACCTGGCTTTTAAGACAATCAGTCTGTGACTTTGAAAAAGTCTCTTTGAAAAGTCTCATAACATCTCTCAGTATTATTTCCCCACACAAAAAATAGGAGAGCCGGACTCGATTAGCGTTGTTCTAAATTTTGCTTATGAACACCAGCATTTTCTCTTTAAGTATAATCTTGCATGGAATCCCATTATATAAAACCAAATAGAAGAGGAGATGCTGCTTGAAGTAGGAGAGGCTCCGAAGCATGCGCACACACCCACACCCACCACCTGTGTAGTCCGATATGTGTGTACACATACATATGTGCATATCACAACATATTTATGCTAGTAGCAAGAAGAAGTTGTGTCCCTAAATTCCTATAACCTCAACAAGTAACCACTCCAGCAAAAAAAGCAAAGGAGATATTCCACAGTTATTCAAACAAGGACTGTTGTTTTTATAGAATCCAGTACTGCATCACAATGAGCTGAATTTCAACTTTCATTCATAGTTAATGGACAATAGACAAACTAATCTATACTAAGGAGGTTTCTTTTCATCTCAACTGCATTCCTTTCATGTAAGCAATGCAATGCAAAGTACTTACAGTGATTGCAATCTCTTCCAAGAAAATCTTCTATGGCACTTAAATATAATCACTACCTAGCTCAGGACAACTTGTGTCATCAATACAGTCTCTTGTTGAGTAATCAAGACATGAAATGTGATTTTCCTTTCCCCTGCCCCCACCTCCTGTGAAACAAAAATTTATTTTTGGAGTGAATATGCTGCTGTTGGGCAGGTCTGCAGGTATAAACCTTTAAAAGGAGGTGTTCTTGTTGTCATTTAGTTTAGAAAGAGAACAAGCCTTGTAGGTGTGTGTATTAGTAGCATCAACGTATATCATCACTGCCCAGCAGTTCAATTTTTTATTATATGATCTTATTTAAATGACTAGTAATTGACATTTGAATGACCTAGAGCAAGGTGTCAAGATGGCAGCTTGGGATCTACAATTAGAAGGAGCCAGTGCTGGATGGGGGTGGAGAGCTGATGTAGGGAGAAGCCAGTATCAGCAAGCAAAGGCACTAAGGTAGATCACCTGGTCCTTGGGATAAGAGAAGGTTCCCAGATAAACATGGCCCCTTACTCCAGAGAACATCTTAGGATAGCGTTGAGGGTGCCTTATACACACAACAGTAAGGGCGGCCTGGTAGGTCAGAGATAAGTGAAATGTACCAAGAGTCAGACACTTGAGGGTGTGTGTGTGTGTGTACGTGTGTGTGTGGTTAGGGGGGTCAGTAAGGGGATTAGACGTGACCGTGTAGACCTGGTAAGTACAGGCTATACCAAAAGAAGTAGCTGCTCTTCACTTCTTGGGCGTGGGTGTCTAGGTCTTCCAAGAAAAGTCAGAAATCTGGATTTCTATGTGAAATATTACACTGTTAAACATTGTCAATAACTCCATTTTGTTTTTAAAATAATGGTGGAAATGGAGACAACCTTATGCTGGCCAAGTAGGGCACATCTGTAGGACCTACAAACCCTAGATCTTCAAGTCTGAGATACCAGGCCTGGAATTCTATACTTATAAGTGCCTAACCATCTGGCTTTGATTCATGGTGAAACTATGAACATCTTCCCACTTTTGTTATAATCCATTCCTTTATGTCTGGGTACTCCTAATCATCAATTACGAGAGGCCAGTTTTATTCTTAGTTTGGGGTTTGACAGAATCTCAAGTTCAAGAAATATAGCAGTCTGTTCAGGGGTATTCTCACCTTCTTAGCAAACCCCCTTCATGTGCCAAATGTTTCATAATCTAGCAAAGGATTTCACAAAGTATTTGATATTTCATATGATTTTGCATAGGAGCACAACCAATTTAAACGCAGGTATGAATAGGATCAAATTCAAAACCAATTTAAATTGGTCACATTTATATAGTCGTATTATTCTTAGAAAGTCATTAGTACAATTAAAAAATTTTTTTCCTGCAGAAAATGATGGAGAGGAAAAGATCACTCTTCCCATACAAAATGCTTTTATTCTTTTCTTTCCCCCCTCAAGCTTTATTCTCTGCACAGTTCTTTTTGAGCACATGACTATGAAAATGCTGGGGTGAGGTGGCCCAGTAAGCCATCCCCTTCTCTGGCCAGTGCCCCATCATCTCCATCCACCTGGCTCCCCAGTCAGGAAGAAAGCCTTTCCCCTACTTCACCACTCGGCATGATGGGAGGGATGTGGATCTTCACTAGCTCTCATGGGAATTCTGACACTTCAGAATCTGCAGAAAGTGTTCAGAAGTAGACAGAAGTGCTCAGAACTGGATCCTCCTGGGGACAGCCTTTGAGATTTCAAAGGGAGAAGGGGACTGGAAA
This sequence comes from Cryptoprocta ferox, assembly GCA_028646485.1. Classification (NCBI taxonomy): domain Eukaryota; kingdom Metazoa; phylum Chordata; class Mammalia; order Carnivora; family Eupleridae; genus Cryptoprocta; species Cryptoprocta ferox. Next base: position 39,037,066 of record CM053576.1, on the reverse strand, counting down.
ACTCTAAAAAGCACAGAATAAACAGGAAAAAAAATGAAATGGCGTCACTGAGAGAAAAGTGAACTCCAGAGGCCTCCGGCTCTGACCACAGGGGACCAAGCATTTTGAAAGAGCAATTAACATAACTCTCTTGAATTGCTTAGCTACTTTCCTATAACTTCACTGCTTTTACATATAGATAACTTTAGGCACTAGTTAATACCATCTATTAAAACTCCCCCAAACACAAAATAAGTTTCAAAGTAGGCCATTAAAACTGTTGTAGAGCATGGAAAGAGAAATGACAGAATCTTTTGACCTCCAAAGGTACCTATTTTATTATGTGAAAGAGACACAGGAAGAAGGAAAGAGAGAAAATATTTTCCTTTTTAGCAGCCATGCAATCATACAGATTTTACGTGCAAAATGTATATCACTATTGCTTTCCTTTGATGGAAGGCATTTGACTCATTGCTCCAAGGGAGATATTAAAAACAAAACAGCAGCAAAATACTGGCAAAGGAAATTAAATGGGAACTGTGTCTCTCCTTCAACTTGTTTCTTATTTTGTGAACTTTGCTTTGGGAATGATGGTGACTTCTGTCAAGTGCAATACTGTTCATGACATCTAGTCACTATTTTGCATTACTCATCATTTGGGGGACACAGTCAGCACCTCCTAAAAATATGTCTTTTATCAGCAATCTTCAGAAAAAGAAAAAAAAACGCTTGTATACTGTTTGAACTTTATAATGCTTAGCTTATCAATCCATGATTGAAATGCTAAAATGTTCTATTAAATATGAAAATAAGTTACCATAATATAATTGGCCACAGAGCTTTTACTGTTAGAATGAGTTAACAGGGAATTGATCTGATTGATTAATTAATTAGTAAGATGAACTTGGATTAAAACTGCATTTTTTCCAAAGAACTCTCATTCACTGTTTTTGCATGATCTTACTTTTGCATAGGTAATCTATAGAGGAAAATGAGAGGTCAGAGCTGAAAATCACATAGCTGATTTGTGGGAAAGTCAATCTCTGTCCCCTCATTTTTAAGAATATGGTCTAGACACTGAAACATCCTATCTCTCTGATTTAAAAAAAAATAGCGTTCTCCACTTTACAATTTAATATCTGTGACATTCTTAAACTGCATCATGTCGCTGGGGGTCAAGTGGAACCAAAAAAGAAAACAATTATTTCTAGACAAGATAATCATTATTTAATCATCTGATGGGAATGAGGTTTAAAGACACAAGAGAAGATGTAACTGAGAGTGCAAAACAGGATAACAGCAACATCATGATTATCTTGTAGGGCTTTCACTAGCTCTCCATCGGAGAAGAGTTAAATGTCTAAAATAGAAGATATTAGAACATATCACTCTACTATGCATTAAATATCAGAATCAAATTAGGACAATAGTCAAAAGAGCTTTGTCTTCTGTAGATCTGTGATTTGCTAACCTCCTCACCATTTGAGAAAGAGCTAAATGACCTAGAATCTTACCTCTGCTATGACCTTAACCCGATGACCTTGGGAAAGTCACATAATCTTTCTTAACTGGTTTTCTCATCTACAAAATGATAATAGCACCGTTTGCTGGGAGAGTTAAATCAATGCAGTTACTTAAAAGCACTGTGTAAACTATGTAGCTCTCTAGAACTATAACATTGTACCATTATATATATATATACATTCTTTTATTTTTTTATTTTTAGAAAACTTTTTTTTTATTTTTAGAAATCTACAGAGGAATTAGGGCAAAGAATCTGACCAATGTTAACCCTGCCTGTGGTAAAGTGAAATGATGGCCTTGCTGTTGTTGAACGCAAAGGAAGATTTTAAAACTTTCTTAAATGTGTAATTGTAGGGTTATGTATTGGTAATCTAAAGAGACTTCTGGTCAAAGGTTGCAAATGGCAGACTTCAAATTGTATCTGGTCTGTAGGCATGTTTTGTTTGGCTCAAACATAATTTTTCAAAAGTAAGCTGCTTTCCAACATTTAAAAATAAAATATTTTAACATAAGATAATGAATTTCTATGTCTTCCTTCTAAAAATCAAATATTTGGCAGAAATTCTCTGGGAATTCCTGTAAAGCAATAATCCTTGAAGTTGTTTCTGCCATGTTTTTCTGATGGTGTCTTCCCTCTGCTTTGTTTCATTCCCCACATAGACTGATTCACTCAAATGGTTCCTGCCAGTCTCTATAGACATTTCAGTTTATAATATTTTTTAGGTGAATGTGAAACAGTGGATTATTGTTCTGTAAATATTTACGGCTCTTCCCATGCTCCCATGGACAGAATACATTTTTACACCTCACTGACTTGGAGTTTGAGCGCAAGACTTGCTTTGCTCAAAAAACTGTCAACAGGTGTGACATGAGCAGAAATCTTAAATATGCTTGGGTTTTTGGCTCAGCTCCATGTTTATTTGCCCTGAAAAGGATATGTTCCAGGAAAACTTGCTTCCCTTTTGTCTTGAGCCTTAGAGTAAGATGCATGGATAGAGTGGAACTGAGCCCTTCCTTCAGGATTGTAGCCTGAAGCCAAGGTCAAGTGGCCAAGCCTGAGGTACAGATGCTCTAACCAACCTGAGTTAAGTAAATAAATAAATACTTATTGCTATAAGCCAGTGAGTTTTAGGATAGTTTGTTATACAGCATTATTTTGCATTATTTTACTGGTGGACAAGATAAACCTACCAGTCGCTTTCTTCAAATGCAAAAACAAAACATATCTTTGCATGTATGTGTGTGTGTGCACGCACGCGTGCACACGCAAGCACGGACATGCATGTGTTTCCACTTGGGAATTTTAATATTTTAAGAAATTTGAGTCAGTTATCATTGAAAACTAAATATATTTTTAATTTACGACCAATGCCCTCTCAGGATGAGATTGAACTTAAAGCTTTTTTGATGTTCCTTGCTTCTTACACATTCCCATTCAGATAAAAATTTTAGAATCCTTTAGACTCTTTCAAAGGAAGTCAACAGAGACTCAGTGTTTGTTTTTGTAATGACTGCAATGCTATACACACACACATGCGCACACGGACACACCCATTTATTTCTTATCTATTGCTTCATTTTCTTTTTGCAATCCATCCTAATGCTATAGCTAATTCTAAGTTAAGATGTGTGTGTGTGTGTGTGTGTGTCTGTGTGTGTGTGTGTCTGTGTGTGTCTGTGTGCATTTCATGTTACCTATTTCCAAGGATGGGAAATCTTGGTTAACATAGAAATAAATTATGAAGTTATCTGCACCTCTTACTAATCCAACAATTGCACTGTGATTTTATGTCATAGTTTCCAATGTTGCTAGAATGGAATTTGTCAATTGGATAAAAACTAAGGGTTGTAAAATCTTCTGAAAGGATTCTCAGTACAAATAAATGTTTTGGAATAAACAGTACAAATGCAGCATTAAAAAGCCCCAACAATGAAGTGCTTCTATTTTAGAGTAGAACATAGTGTATTAAAACATACAGTTGACATTTTCAAATGATCTACAACATGCAACATTAAACTTCCAGGAAATAGGAGCACACTGAGCAGGCTTAGCTGATTGTAGTACATCCCAGATCTCCAACCTACACCTAAAGCTTCCTGTTCTGACAGACAATACTACAACCTCCAGGAACATAGAGGGTTATGAGTGTCTTTGAAATCATAAAATCAAAGGGATTAGCAGAAATCCACTGAGAGGCAGAAAGAAAAGTATCTACTTATATATAAATATATATTATATATATAATATAGAACATATAAAATATATTTATATATAAAATATAAAGAAAACATATTTTAAAAATTTAAAAATATTTTAGTAGTTTATTTAAATACAAATATATTTTAATATTATATATGTGTGTGTGTATATATATATATATATATGGAAAAATCATTTAATGATTAAGTGCAAACAAAATGGAGTCCAGAGAAAAATAACTTCATATCTGGAAAATCAAACAACATAGAAAACATACTTGAAAATTCTGAGGGGCACCTGGGTGGCTTAGTCGGTTAAGCGTGCGACTTTGGCTCAGGTCGTGATCTCACCATTTGTGAGTTCAAGCCCCGCATCGTGCTCTGTGCTGACAGCTCAGAGCCTGGAGCCTGGTTCTGATTCTGTGTCTCCCTCTCTGTCTGCCCCTCCCTTGCTAATGCTCTGTCTCTCTGTCTCTCTCAAAAATGAATTAAAAAAATTAAAAACTTTCTGAAATTTTTGGCCTGTAAATATATTAACAAACACAATCTATAACAATTAAGATTAGGGTGACTTGTGCTTTAGGAATCAGAAGAAGACAAGCACTTTAGGGTAGGAGAAGTGAGCAGCTAAGGGTAATCTATGCAAATTGTAACAAGTCTCTCTTCATTTGGAAAAAAGATGGGTTTGTCAGCGTCAGTCACAAGCCAAAAAGTCACTTTTGTAAGAGATAGAAAAACATGTTCTTCCCTCCAGAATTGTAACTATATTTGCTAAGAAATCTTTGCAACAAATAAACCACATTACTATGAATATGGTGTGAACAGCATCTCCTAGATCGCGCAGTGCCCAGACCGTACAACCTGAAACAAGATCCTGGGTTGAAAAAATTGTCACCAGTATTCTCAGAATGTGGTACACCACAAGGGCTCTGCTATTCCTCCCAAAATTGATCTATACAAGTTTTGACAAAAGGAGGAAGAGGACATATAAAATGTAATTACATATTGTTTAGAGAAAGTATGCATTTGTGCTACTCTGTAACCTTTATAATAGAAAAGAGAACAAGTCACCCTCTCATTTTTGGTGTCTCTGGTAGATTTCAAAAGTACCTACAAATGCTTTGTAGTTCTTCCCATGACTATGTGGATGGGCTCCTTCCTTGAATCAAGACTTGGACATGTAATTTGGCTTGGTCAGTGGGACAGTAGCAAATGACATGATCAGAGGCTCGAAATCAGAGGCTTGAGTCCTGGGACATGTCCTCTCTTGCTCTTTGGATCTCTTTTGCTACAATAGGAACACGCATGGAATAGGCAGTTGGAAATGAAAGTATCATGCTGAGAGACCTCTGGACCCAAAGAATCATGAGATGTAAATATCTGTTTTTTAAGTCATTATATATGTTGGGTGGTTTGTTATGTAGCAAAAGGTAACTATTACTGTGTCTCAAGTAAGATGGGATTGTTGTAATTGTCCATTATCACAGTCAATTACCTAAGTAATGAAAGATTGTCAATTTGTTTCTATTCTGAAGAAAGAATGCTAAGACTTAAACAGTGAAGTGGAAACCCTGAGATGAAAGGACACTGATAGACATGGCTTGTGATGGCCAGAGCTTTGGTTCTCAGAAATAAATCTCCAGGTCAGAAGTGTCATTAGAAATTGCCAAAGAGAACACAGAGATTTTAGAAGTCTCTAGAGAGAAATGTGAGCTAGCACTTTGGGGATTTCCAGGCAGTACAAAAAATTAGGCAAACTCTCTGAATCTGTGAAATCAGTGAGAGACCCGCACTGAAAAGCATGCTTTACTGGGAGGAAACACACTGGCAAATGAAACACACAGAAGAAATACACCAATATTCCCAGGGTTGTTTTCAAATAGAGGAAGAAGAGTGATGTTTATTTTCTTTTTCCATTCTCCACTTTTAGTGTCTCTGTCTCTGTGACTGTCTCCCTCCACTCCCTCTTGCTCCTGAATATTTTATTGGTTCCATGAAAGGATGCCAAAATTACAAGTATGGCATTGTATTATACCTGTTTTTCTTGAAAGTATAGAAAGTATACATTTTCATAGCAATGTGAAAGGTATACTGGATGAAGTCATGCCAAGGAGGAGCTCTATCTACCTATGTACCTATGCACACACACAAAAGTATATATCAGTAAAATGTCTATCTTGTCATAATTTTTCCTTGCTTTTGTGAACATGTTCACTCTATTTCCTTTTGGGGACTCACTAGCTTTTTATTTATTCTTTTTAACACAAGACACACACAAATATATGCAAACAGTATGTGAAGAATAATGGAAGGCAGAATGAATTGAAGAAAAAAATCTCCTTTCCTACTGTAATCAATTTGCATGTATCCTTCCAGTTGGTCTGAGCCATTTTCCCTGCATTTACAAATTTATACAATGCACTCTGCTATAATGAGAGTTCCTGTAATGCAAATGAGGGCACACATCATTGGTAAATAGGTGAGTCATCAGTATAAAGTGGAAGCCACATTGGTCCATAGGTTGAGTTGTTAGAGACATGAGAAGCCAGAAGAGTGGTAGAAGAATAATAATTTGAGCAGGAAAGAACAGAGCCCTGAGCTCAGTGTTTGAACTAGCAGAAGGAGCCCTTTTCTTTGCTTTAATAAAGATAATAATAAGTATTAAAAGCTAGCAACTGCATCCCCAGAATCACCCTCCTAGAGAGAAGCACCCAGCTGTCAGTGGGTTGCAGTGGCGCTGCAATGAAGGTCAAGAGTAAGAACCTATAAAGAGCAATGGGCTATGTTAGATCAAGTAGCTAGAGGACATCTCTTTGAGGAGTGACATTTGGGGGAAATATCGAAAAGAAATGAGAACACAAGCCCGTGAAGATCTGGTGGGATGAGCGTGGGGATACTCCAAGCAAAGAGAACAGCAAGTGAAAAGCTCAGAATGAGGCACAAACATGAGACGTTTGGGGAACTGCAGGAAGGTCACCATGGGTAGAGTGAACAGAGCAGAGAGCAGAAGGAAAAAACATTGGTGAGATTAGCAGGGACTAAATCTTAAAGGTCATTGTAGGCTGAGATGCGACATCTAGATTTTATTCAGAACATTCTAGGAACCCACTGAAGGGTTCTCAGCAAGGAATTAATAGAATGTGTGTCCTCTCTCTCTGGAGGCTGTGTTAGAAGCAAATGTTGGGGGAAAGAGAGAAACTGGGGAAAGCTCAGGTTAAAAGAACTGTGGATTTCACCATGGTTTTGAAAGATGAATACAAAACAAACAAATATTCAAATAATGGCCAAACAAATCAGGATTTGTTAATAATTCCATGTGTTCATCCTAACCAGGTTAATATTACAGAAAAAAAATTAACAAAATTGAGAAGAGAAAAATTTCAACATGGAACATAAGTTCCAGACTCTAATTGGGTTGCAAGATTAAGAGGGCAAAAATGGCAAATGATGCACATGATACAGTCAGACTTCTCTCTTCAAAAAAGTTATTTTTAATGTTTATTTATTTTTGAGAAACAGTCAGCCTTCTCTTAATCGTTCGTCTTCCGTGCAATGGAAGGAGACCTTTGTTTCAACTGGCTGGCCACTTTCAGCCTCTCTTCCAGAGAGAACATCTGTGTGTTCGCTCCCAAAACCACCAAGGCAGAAGGGCACAGCTTCTTCTAAACTCTGGAATCTTCCCATTGACAAAGGAAACTCTTCAATATGTCATTGAAATTACATAAATCTTGCTAAAAATCTAGCCCAAATAAAATATAAATATGTTTATTTCCCATTTCAATATTAGCAAATTAAGGCATATGTCACAGATTACCAAATATTGTAACGTGTACATTTTTATTCAGAAACTATAAAAGGAAACAATACTTCGAAGGACTCCATTGGCCATAAAACTACATAGCCTTTGAATGCGTCAGCTTGTATTTGTTTGTAACAACTGACCCAAATTCATTTTTCTCAGTGGGAATAACATAAAGTCTGCTAAACACAATGTTTGGAACTGATTTCTGTCAAAATTAAGCCAGTTCTCCACTTCATCTTACAGATATAGTCATAGTCTAAGAATATAGCTTTGACTGTATCAAATATTCATTGCAAGTCCAGATAGGTCAATATACCAAAAGCCAAAGTTACAAAGAAAAGACTCTAATCTAATCACAAACTGACAACAGCTTCCAATGCCTTGTGAAATATGTGTGTGTGTGTGCGTGTGTGTGTGTGTGCATGTGCATGCGCGCATGTGTGTGAATGTATCTATGTGCACTTCTTTCTGCTTTTTGCCTTTGTCTGGTATCTTATATCATAGAATGACATGATACGACTTGATGGCAGACTTTGATGTTGCAAAGCTACTTCCCAATTAACATTCACTCGTTACTGCTGATCTTGTTCAAAGTCAAAACCACCTCAGGTAGTCCTACATCTGAGAACAACCAGGATGGGATTCAGCAGAGAGCACTGAACTGTCACTGCCCTACGGGGGTCAAGATGCCTCCCTCTTACTGAGATATGTCAGTTGTGCAAAGAGGGTCCTGTTAAGTGTCCGTTATCAGGTGAAATTCACCAAAGACCAAAGCCAGAGCTAAGCAGCTAAGCTATCTTAAAACATCTCCTTGGCTTTTAATGGGGGAACCAAAAAGGAAATGGAATGGTTACAGTTTTCTAAAGGAACATAATACTAAAACTTCATCTCCTTTGATAATAATAAGTTAATTTGTACCAAATGGTTACCTGAATTTAAGGCAGCAAGACTCATACTCAACTAGGTGTGTGTATCGGTGTGTGTGGGCATGCATGCACACCCATTCATTTAGCACAAACTCTTCAAAATTGACCAAATAGAGGATATCTGTTGCCACTGTAATTATTAAAAACATGCCAAAACTCAAATGGCAATGATCATTTATTAGCATTCATGCATCTCTGGATCATCTGAGATTGATTAGCAGGTCAACCAGAGCAGCTCTGTCCCACAGAGCTTGCACTCCCTTGCACTCTAACTGGGACCAGCAAGCTAGCCAGGGCGTGCTCTTCTCATAGCCAAGAGAAGGTGCTAGAGGACAGGCAGATGGACCAGGGCCAGTGAAAGCCTGGGCTAAGAGCTACTAGTGCAATGTCACTTCTGTCTCGTTGTATTGGCCAAAGCGAGTCAAATGGCCAAACCCAAGATCAAAGGGGTGGAGTGGGGGAAATAGACTCTGCTTCTTCAGTGGGAGGAGCTCCAAAGTCACATGGCAAAGAGTGTGGGTACAAAGAGGTTTAAGAATCATGGTCAATAATGCCATTTACTATAGACCACCTAATCATCTTTTAATCGAGAGAAACAAAAGTAGTATGAGGTCATAAAAAATAGATTTGGGGATAGAAAGACTTGAGTACAAAACCTTACTAGCCCTGGCCCTTGAGCAATCAATATAACCTCTCTTGTTCTTATTTTCCACATGAGTAATCTGAAAACGATGACCTTCACCACACAGGAATTCTGTGATTATTAAAAGACATAGTTTTTAAAATTTTTCTTTAATATGTATTCATTTTTGAGAGACAGAGAGCGAGTGGGGTAGGGACAGAGAGAGGGGGAGACACAGAATCTGAAGCAGGCTCCAGGCTCTGAGCTGTCAGCATAGAGCCTGACGTGGGGCTCAAATCCATGAACTGAGTGATCCTGACCTGAGCGGAAGTCGGATGCTTAACTGACTGAGCCACCCAGATGTCCCAAGACATAATTTATGAATAGTTGTTAGTCCTTCATAATCTTCTAAGGACCAATGACAAATTATCATTGTTATTTTTATTATTACCATTATTATCACCTAGAAATAGCTGGGGCTTTTATTCTATCACATTTGTCATACTCTTTTTATTCCTCAAATTATGCTTCCAGATGTGAATTGTGTCATTTCTGTCCACCAAAGAAAACCCAACAGAACTGAATGAAAATTATAGACCCACTCCTGGCCTACACAGCTCTTGAAAGGAGAATCTCTGTGAAGTGAAATGTAGTGTTTAGGCAGAGACTTTTGAGGAGAGCTTTGCAACAGTGCACACAGAGGAGAAAAATCAAAAACCTTCCTGAAGTCATTTACTAAGGAAAAGGAGTTGCTTTGCTGTTGGAGTCGGTTTCTTTTGAAATCTTTTGGAACCTAATTTGGAAAATGGGTTGCTTGGAAGGATCAGTGGTTGAATGGTTGGCAGGGGCCAGTACCTGTTCCGGCAACAGCTCCCTGGCTTTTCCTCTGTTGGATGTGCTTAGAAACATGATGTCACTACACTACGCCCAACCCTTTCTCCTCATTTAATTTGTTTTAGGTTTATTGACACTCCTGATGTTCTCCTGGGATTTTATCCATAGGATGTAGATGTACATGTTACACACATATTCTTGAATCAGCTAAAATAGATGCAAAGAAACCTTTTTTTCTCAATTGAGCATAATTGAAGCTATTTTTGTTTATTTCTTGAACAATTAAAGTAATTGTTTTAATTTTTCTACTAAAAATTTCTACTGTTTTCCTTTTCCACAGAGGTTGTATTTTGAATAGCAACAATTTAATTTTTAAAAATAGGACAATTCAGAAAAAAAATCAAAATTTTAATCTAAATGATTATACATAATCACTTAATTGATGTTATTGACTCTTGATTGTTTCAGTGTATGCAGAAAGAATCTTAAATTCCTTTCTAGGCTTCATTTAGACTCAGTTTTCTGAATTTGGCACCTTTATTTTCTCTTTCTGTAGTTATAATCCTTCTTGGGTTTCTTTTTGTACTTTCTTACCTTAATTTCCAGACCTTTAATTTCTGCATTTTGAATTCTAATTGCAAGAATGGTCCCTTCTTAATCTTGGTATCTGTGTCCATTCAGGAAATAATAGCTGAAAATCAGTGTTCAGAGTGCTCCCAGGCATCTTGCTGGAAGGCAATCCTGTGTGCGTATCTGAAGTAAAAGCATGAAATGCTACTCTTACCAACTCTTCCTTCTGAGGAGACTTCCTGGCCCTTCTCTCTACACTCGGCCCCCACAGATGGATGACCTGTTCTATAACTGCAAGTGTGTTTATGTGAGTAAGGACAGATGCTTGGGGTCCCCTTCCAAGGCCTTGTTTTTCAGATCAAACAACCGAGATGAGATCGGAGCTGCCTTCTGTGATCCAGAAATGCTTTCAGCCATGACCACTGTGCTGGAAAAGGATGGCGCTTACAGAACTGTGCCTGTCTCCGATGTCTGGAAGCTATGCTTCTAAATGTAGTAGAGCCCTTCCTCCCTGTCATTCCAGCCCAGCTGGTAAGGCCCACCTGGCTCTTTTGAGGTATTCACTTTGAGAAAGTAGCTGAGAAGAAGCTGAGATACCCTCCAGGAATTCTCTAGCTTCTGTGAGCAGCTCTGGGTCGTTTCTGCGAAGCCCAGACACTCAAGATGATTCGATTCAAAAGATAAGATACAACCCGGCAGTTCTCTGTTGATCCCATGAGCATCCCAACATGCACTACAGGAGGGAAGTCTGCCATACGCTTACAAGCTCAGACTCGGTGGAGCTCCAGCTCACGAATCTCTGGAAGGGAGAGTGATTCTGTTCTCCACTTGTACTTTGAGCTCAATATTGTGATTATTAGCACTTCTCTAAGCTTTACGCGGCAAAAATTCAGTCTGTCTCTTGGGGATGCAGCTTTTCTTTAAAGAAAGAATTGCAATGTTTTCCTAATATAATCGCACATACAGGTTGTGTAATACAAAACTCCTGCAGGCGTTGGTTGATGTTTCCCTTCTGGCCTAAACTGCTGGGTGTGACTAGTTTAAAAGCTGTCAAAATGACATAAAACAGTTATTAAAACCAATGGCTGCCTCACTGCCAGAGGGCAATATTGTTCCATAAATAGTCTGCATTGCAACCTTGCCCAGAGCAAGACTGAGCCATCAAACCTAAGGGCAGAAGGCATTTTAAACACATAGTAAAGTGCAATCACATGTAGAGTCCCCCACATAAGTAAATGGAAACATTTTTTGCAGCAGCCATTTGTGCAATAGGTACAAGTGAAACATAGGTATTTTCAGTATCTATTTGAGCACCTAAGTGAACATGTAATTGCGCAATGAGCCTTTCACAGCAACTCAATTAAACATGTAAATTATTGTCAAATGTTCCCAGCAGCCACAGAACATTTTCGGTGTCCAATGTCATTATCCTCTATCAGGCATTTGTGCATCAGAGTACACATTTCTGTAATTAAATAGCAATTATTTTTTATTTCCAGTCCCATTAGTAATATTTAAAAGCGGAAGTACTATATTGTCTTTCTTGTTTTTTGGCTTAGATTCATTATATATTTAACAAAACCATACTTTATGGAAACAGTGGGTTCCCACAGAGGTATCTTTTAGCATCTTTGTCTTTGGAAAGGTAGGATGACTATGGAGTCTTCTTGAATCATATAGGGGTGACTGGGTGGTTCAGTCCGTTGAATGTCTGACTCTTGATCTTGGCTCAGGTCATAATCTCACAGTCTCACGTCTCGTGAGATAGAGCTCCGTGTCAGGCTCTGTGCTGATAGGGCAAAGCCTGCTTAGGGTTCAGTTCTTTCTCCCTCTCCCTTTCCCCTTCCCCTGCTTGTGATCTCTCTCTTTCTCTCTCAAAATAAATAAATAAACAAAAAAAATAGAATCACATGGATGTGTTAGTCCAAAATACCTTTTTGAGGTACTCCCCCATAGCATATCTTGGGAGATGAGCTGCTGGTAGTTTATACAGAATATTATCAATCTTAAGAAATTAACACCCAACAAGTATTTGCTCACAATATTTTCTAAGCAACTGTCTATCCTAAGAAACTGGTGGTCATTGTCTCCTTTGCGTAATTTCTGCCATGGCTTATAAAAAAAGCGAATGGACAAGGCCACGGCAATATTTTGAGGCCCTTTGTATGCGTAGTTTGTGAAGGACTGTAGATGAGAAGTCAGAACCTCATTCTGGGGTTATTACCTAGAGTGTTTGGTAGAATTTGTTATCACTGGTCAGTTTTTGATCCTTCTAAGATAATTTAAATAATGAAGTATCTCATCTCCAAAGGCAAGGGAATCAAGAGCAAAAATGAACTATTGGGACCTCATTAAGATAAAAATCTTCTGCACAGCAAAGGAAACAATCAAGAAAACTAATAGGCAACCGACTGAATGGGAAAAGATAGTTGCAAATGACATATTGGATAAAGGGCTAGTTTCCAAAATCTTTAAGTAACTCACCAAACTCCACACCCAAAAAACAAATAATCCAGTGAAGAAATGGGCAGACACATGAACAGACACTTCTCCGAAGAGGACATCCAGATGGCCAACAGAAACACGAAATGATGCTCAGCGTCACTCATCATCAGGGAAACAGAAAGCAAAATCACACTGAGATACCACCTCACATCAGTCAGAGTGGCTAAAATGAACAAATCAGTAGACTATAGATGCTGGCGAGGATGTGGAGAAACGGGCACCCTCCTACAATGTTGGTGGGAATGTAAACTGGTTCAGTCACTCTGGAAAACAGTGTGGAGGTTCCTCAAAAAATTAACAATAGAACTCCTCTATGACCCAGCAATAGCACTGCTAGGAATTTACCCAAGGGATACAGGAGTGCTGATGCATAGGGGCACATGTACCCCAATGTTCATAGCGGCACTTTCAACAATAGCCAAATCATGGAAAGAGCCTAAATGTCCATCAATTGATGAATGGATCAAGATGATGTGGTTTATCTATACAGTGGAATACTACATGGCAAAGAGAAAGAATGAAATCTGGCCATTTGTAGCAACGTGGATGTAACTTGAGGGTGTTATGCTAAGTGAAATAAATCAGGCGGAGAAGGACAGATACCATATGCTTTCACTCATATGTGAAACAGGAGAAACGTAACAGAGACCCATTGGGGAGAGGAAAGGGGAAAATAGTTAAGGAGAGGGAGGGAGGCAAACCATAAGAGACTCTTGAATACTGAGAACAAACTGACAGTTGACGGGGGTGGGGGAGAGGAGTAAAGGGGTGATGGGTATGGAGGAGGGCACTTGTTGGGATGAGCACTGGGTGTTATATGGAAACCAACTAGACAATAAACTATAATAAAAAATAATGAAGTACCATAAAATAGTAGTGACAAGAAAAAGAATATTCTATGATATGGAGACAGTATTATTGCCAGTATCCTCTAGGTAGCTTCTAGGCAGAAACAGAAGTCCAACAGAACCAGAACTTTGCCCCACTTAAGTATTACCGATTTAGCCAAATGAAATGGAGCTGAAACAGTTGATTGAACTTGTCTACTTTGGTCCCTCCTTCTACTGAAAAAGAACTGTTCCTCCTACTTTAACTGTTTACTAGCATGCTACAGAAGTTCTGAAGACATGAAATAGACAAATTCTAGAAGGTGTTCCTTTTATTGTTTTGTTTTGGTTTTACTTTCAAAAAATTATGCAAAGGGATGTGTTCTGAAGTTCCAAATGATTTCAAAAATCAAAACAATCCAATCAATTTCTCAGTAATTGCCTTAAAGAAACTGAGACAAGAGCAATGCAAAGTGCTTTTAAATAAATCATAATTACCCATGCAAATGTCTCCAATAATTTGAAGGTTTCATCAGACGACTAACAATTTGGAAGCCCTCTTACATTTGGTGATGTGAACGGCAGCAGGAACTCAGAGAAAGCAGTCTGGTAGGGACTATCTGAGATGTGAGGAGAGAAGCTGGATGAACAGCTAAATTTATCCAAACTTAGAAAAGTCTCATACTGGGAAGTTGTTTCTGCATTACCTTATTAGTGAAGATGTGCATGTATGTTCAACTGGTTCAATTAAGCCTTTGAATTGATCTGGAATATTGCAGATATTCTTTTCCCTTCCAGATGATAAAAGCATTTTTGCATGCAACAAGGAGCAGGTGTTGTTGATTATTCAAATTTGGAGCATGTTATCAGCTCCCCCACCCCCATCACCATGACTTTCACGCGCATATCTTAACGTCTTGTCTTGCCACCCAATCTTCTACTTTCTGATTACAGAAAACCTTTTAAAGAGGCACACTTGTGTACTTTAACAATGTTATTTTACTCCTGTTTGGGGAGGGGAGTGAAAATCAATATGGTATGTGACTTCCTTGTGATATTTTTTTTTCTGAAACCAAGAACCGAAGTACTCCACTTAGTGCAGTTTTAATTAAACTGAATACATTATAAAACACTCTCCTAATTTGCTTTGCCTAGAAAATGTTTTTTAAAGTGTTACAAATCAATCAACTAATTGAGCTATGTAGTAGGAAATGCAGATGGCATCTCTCGTTACTCTGTTTTCACTCTGCCAACCAAGTGCCTCTTCAGAAACTGGGTTTGTGTTGGGGTTGGCAATTTGCATCCCGTGACACCAACATGGGTTGTGGTGCTAACAGTCAACAAGGAACAACAACACAAACCGCTCAGACTGAGGGCAGAGATAGTATGTGGTGGTGTTGGCAAGGGGACAGAGGTGGCTCCTTGCGGTCCCAGTTACCATGTATTCCATGTTGGACCAAGAGTAGTTGGTCTTATTTGCCTGTTCAGAGTGGTGTAACAGGCAATAAGGTCATACCCGTTTTGGGGATTTATTTTTTTCCCACAGATCTAATACTGGGACGTATTGGGGTTACTCTTCTGCTGTGCTCTATCAGGAAATTTCAGAAATATCAATTTATTATAAGGCATTCTATCTGGTGCTGGAATGATGTGCTGACTGATGGCCAACGTGACATCTTTGCTTTTGAAGGGCTTTCACTTCACACGTAGTTATTAAGCACATATATTCTGAGGCACAATGTTGGATGTATGATAATCAAAGACAAAAATTAAACTGTCTCTGCCCTCAAGGTCCTTCCTATTTAATGGGAAACAGATATGTCAACAGCCACTGTACAATGTTGTTTCATGTTATTCGTGAAAGTAAGTACAAGTAAAACATAGGAAAAGAACTAATTTTGCTTTGGGGATTTTTGAATCGTTTATAAAGGAATCAGACGGTAGAGCACATTGTGGCACAAAAGCAATGGACTTTAGGTGATGAAGAAAGTTTGTCATACTCTGAAGTGTAAAGTCTTCTCAATTTTGGTAGGCATCGAACCAGCATCCCTCTACAATTCATGTTCTGACTGTTCTCTTCAATCCTGAATTATAAAATTATCCTCCCTGTTGCATTTGGGATTGTTGTCCCAGTTTGAAGGATTGCTTTGTGCTACATTTAGGACTGTTGTTACTTCAACCCAAGTCTGAAATGCATCATGGGATATTCTGATGACTCAGCAGCTATATGCTCAAATGCTTTAGAAACACTGACTGGCATTTCATCAGAACCTAGCTAGTTTCCTAAAGATGCCTTATTCAAACACTTAAGTGTTCTAAACCCTGAGGTTCAAGGGTTAGAAGATATAAGTAAAAGGTATAAAAAAAGCAAAAAGTAAAATTGAGGGGTGTCTGGCTGGCTCAGTCAGTAGAGCATATGACACTTCATCATGTGCAGGGTAGGTGGAGCATATGACTCTTGCTCTCAGGTAGAGCATGCGACTCCTGATCTTGGGGTTATAAGTTTGAGCCCCATGTTTGGTGTAGAGATTACTTAAAAATAAAATCTTAAAAAAAAAGTAAAACTTGGAGGAAATACCTATGTCATTGCTAATGCCCTTAGTCAGCCAATGATGCATGCTGTCTTTAAATTTTAAATGGACTTCCCATTTGTGGGAAAGATTCTTCAAATATTGATAATCTGAAATACATTTAATTTTAACATATAAACATATAAAGGCTAAGAAGCTTCTTTGAAACACTGAGTTATGTTTCATAAACAGCTGTTTGTGCTCTAGTTCAGCGGTTTCTAAAGTGTGGTCCTCAACCACCGCATCAGTATCCCCTGGTAACTTGTTAGATATGCAAATTCCTGGGCTCCATCTCTATCCTACTGAGTCAGAATCTCTGGGGTTGGGCCTAACAATCTTGTTTGAGGAAGCCCTCCAGGTGATTCTAATGTAGGCTAACTTTGAAAAATAATTCTTTAGTGTATACATAATGCCTGATGCATCAGCATGTCTGTTGAGTTCTATTTAAATAGTGCTAAAAAAGATATTGAACACATTATTTCTACTCAAATTAGATCAAGTTGCTTATGAAATGCTCATGGAACTAATATTTTTGGATTTCTTTTTCCCAAAGAGAGCATGAGTTTGGGCTACACGTAAAAAGAAAAAATAAAAGAGAAACAAAAAACAAACTTAAGTTGGGAGTCATGTAGAGAAAAGCACATGACCAATTATTTCACTTTTTGATAAGTAATATTTTGCATTTAAACATCAATTACAAATTATATCTATACATCTATGATAGGTGCAATAATTTGATATATCCCAATCATTCCATGTGTTGAGTAAAAATTACAGAAGTCATTCATATCTTTTCTTACATATTTCTATTTTATCTATCAGATTTGGGGAGAGAGATACTAAAGTATCCCATAATGATTATGGATCTGTCAATTTTTACTTTAAAAACTAAAAAGTAAAATTGTTAGATACGTAGAGGTTTATGCTTATTCCTTAGTCTTTGCAAACTGTTATCATCCCACAGGAAATGCTTCAAGCCCCACACATGGTCAATTTCACTTGCTTTGCAAAAATATGTTAATTTATTTCCCATTTATAAAGAATGTACATGTAAGAATAAACACACACACAAACACACACTCCCTCACCCATCTCATTCCCATAGCTCATCCTCCCACATTTAAGGTTGGCTCAACACATTGCAAGGGTACAGTGTGGACACTATAATTAAATAGCAATAATTGTATAGAAAACACAGCGTTGCTAAGATGCTGTGGATGAGATGAGCTTCCAAGAAGAGCCAGGCAACATAGAATACCCACTGCAGTGGGATAGCTATAAAGTTCAATGCAATAAATGACATTTGAGTTTGTTTTAGCTCAGAAACAAAGACTGTTCATTCAAGAGGGAACCATGCAAAGAAAAACAGCACACTGCATCAGTGAGCATATCACCTACCTTCAAAGTCATATCTTTGATGGAGAAGTTGGTAAGACTGGTCAGGATGTGTAACTGAACTATACACACTGGAATAGGATTCCATGTGTGTGTTTCTGTTTTGTGTTGTGTGTGTGTGTGTGTGTGTGTGTGTGTGTATTGAAGGGGATGTTGTGGTTGTGGTTGGTGTGATCCTTCACTTGTTGCTGCCTCAAGAGAAATCCTAGCTAAAGGAATGCATTTTTGTCTTGACAGCAGCAGGGATTTCTGTTTTTTTCAAACTAATCATGGGGACAACACTATAGACTTAATATCATCTCCAAAAAATCTAAAAAATGCTTAAACAGCTGTAGTCAAGTAGTTGAAAAAAACTCCTTCTACCATGGAATATTTTTCTTGGATTGAAAGGACTAAATGTATCTATAATCTAAGCTGTTTTGAATTCATTCTTCAGAAAGACATCTTATATAGAAGAAAGTGCTTAACAATAGAGATGAGGTATACCCATGCTTTTCATAAGAAGGCACAAATCTTCACTTCCCAAAGCTTTAGCATCTAGTCTATACCTGCTTGGGAAGCAGTGTATTCTTAGAGCTCTGGAAAGGAAGTTCTGCCACCTTGGACATCATCCAGGTAAGAGCTGTGCTGAAAATTGGATATTTTGCAAAGATTTTTATGAACTGAAAAGTGCTAATGCAAATATCAAATATTTTTATTTATATACAATTACATGAGAAAGCCTAAGCTGGATAATTATACCCCAAGTTAAAGATGACATCCTGAGCTCCAGGACTAGGGAAATTCATGAGACCTTAATGTAACTTCAGCTTCTCTATTGCAGATTGAAGAGGAATGAAAATGGGAGACATGCAATTAGTATGATGTGCTGTTTCCATAGCACATTGGATGACACCTGTTGGAAAAAACTCTCACATATACACACAACACAAAGATAAGCAGCTGCCTAGATAAGATGGGCTGCAATACCCCCACGTATATAACACAGTCCTTTCTCATACACAGACCTTCAGAATATTTGGAAAGAATTTCTAGACAAAGAAACAAGATGTTTCCACAGTGTGTTTTGGTCTTTATGTGGAGTCTCCAAAAATACAGTTTTCTGTCACATCTTAGAAATTCATGTTCAAAGAATAGAACTACCTGCCAAATGGGTAATTCTTAAGGACAACCTTAGGATATTCTGAGGAGGTGATCAAAGTAATACAAGAAGTAAAAAACTAGACACAAGAAGTATTTCTTGTTTTGCCCTCAAAATCATAGTTTTTTTTCTTTTTCTTTTTTTTAGTGTTTATTTATTTTTGAGAGACAGCGAGAGGCAGAGTGTGAGCGGGGGAGGGTCAGAGAGAGAGGGAGACGCAGAATCCAAAGCAGGCTACAGGCTCCGAGCTGTCATCACAGAGCCCAATACGGGGCTCGAACTCATGAACCGTGAGATCATGACCTGAAATGAAGTTGGATGCTTATGCTTAACTGACTGAGCCACCCAGGCACCCCAAAAACATAGTTTTAATTTCACTAAATTCTTGAAATCTTGAAAACAGTAACTATGTTACCCTTCAATAAATAACTGGTTTATAGCCTTGAAGAGTTCAGAGCATAGTTTTTAGCTACCAAGTGTTATTTTCTGGCCTATTTCAAATATGAATATACCAAACGTTATGACAAAGTAATAAAAACCTTATTGTTACAATGGGAAAACACTAGCACCTTAATCACATCATTGCTTGAATTTAATAAAAATGCTCTAGATGTAATCATCCCTCATTTGGCAGAAAGAACATTTTAAACCC
This sequence comes from Cryptoprocta ferox, assembly GCA_028646485.1. Taxonomy (NCBI): domain Eukaryota; kingdom Metazoa; phylum Chordata; class Mammalia; order Carnivora; family Eupleridae; genus Cryptoprocta; species Cryptoprocta ferox. The sequence continues at coordinate 39,017,520 of CM053576.1, read as the reverse complement.
ATGTCAGAGGTAAAAGCTGACCCTTTTGCCTCTCCTGAGCAAACTCTGGCCTTCAGAGAAAGTTCATATTCTCAAGAAGGGAAAGAATTAGCCAAGTTCAGAATAAATATCTTAGAAATAAGGAGCTGAGACATGGATATGTTTCTAAATATGACAGACATCAATAAAAAATCAATGTCATAAAAAGCTCTACCTGCTTGATTCCTATAATTAATTTATTAGTTATTTTTTATTTTTTAAAAAATATAATTTGATGTCAAATTGGTTCCATACAACACCCAGTGATCATCCCAACAAGTGCCCTCCTCAATGCCCATCACCGACTTACCCCTCTCCCCCACCCCCACCAACCCTCAGTTTGTTTTCTGTATATAAGAGTCTTTTATGGTTTGCCTCCCTCCCTCTCTGTTTGTAGCTTTTTTTCTCCTTCCCCTCTCTCATGGTCTTCTGTTAAGTTTCTCAAGATCCACATATGAGTGAAAACATATGGTATTTGTCTTTCTCTGACTGACTTACTTCATTTACTCCACTTTCATTTACTCCAGTTCCATCCACATTGCACTGGCATTCTTCTCAAAGTTAGAACAAACAATCCTAAAATTTGTATGGAACCACAAAAGACCCCGAATAGCCAAAGTAATATTGAAGAAGAAAATCAAAGCAGGAGGCATCACAATCCCAGACTTTAGCCTCTACTACAAAGCTGTCATCATCAAGACAGTATGGTATTAGCACAAAAACAGACACATAGACCAATGGAATTGAATAGAGAACCCAGAATTGGACCCATCAATGTATGGCCAGTTCATTTATTTTTTTATTCCAACGAATATTCATTAAGCACCTATATAGTGAAAGGTAATGTCCTAAATGTTAGGGATAGAAACTCATATTCTATGTGGGATAATAGAGAAAATAAACAATTAAACAAATAATAAAACAATATACTTTCAAGTAGCGACAAGTGCTATGAAGAAAATAGAAAAGGCTATTGTAATGGTGAGTGATTCAGAAATACTCCTTGTGTGTGATCATTCATTACTAAGTTATATATTACATTATTTCATGGCAGAGCAACAGTGCTAAAAAAATTAACATGCACCTATTCTGTGCTAGGCAATATAGGGATTATACAATTTAAGATGTACCATTTACCTCAAGGAAGCAAGATGTTAAAACTGACAAGTTATTAATTGAAAAGTTAATGAACAATTCAGGAGGTCATACATATAGTAAACCAATAAAGGGAATGATGTTAGCTCTGTTAGAGAGGAAAGTGGCTGTCAATTGGATAGAACACATGGGAGCTTCCTGGGTATTAGCAATATTATAGTTCTTTTCCTCAAGAATTGTTACAAGGAGTTCATTTTAGAACTACTTATAAAACTATAAATTTGAGATTATGCCCATTTCTCCATGTTTGTGCTATTTGTCTGTGTGATATTTCACAATTAAAAGAATTGAAAAAATATAAAGAACAGGAAAATGGGACATGAAGAGTAAGGAAGGAAGGGGGTGAGGGATAAAGCAGCTATACTATGTGAATTCAGAGATGGAAACAATTAAAATTAAAATGTAAAAGGGAACACTTTATTGGGATGGGTTTTGAGCTGAACTTTGAAGTGTGTGATTTACTTAAACAGAAATGCAGGTAGGGGAATTCCAAGCAAAGGAAAGAATATGTACAGATGTCTGGAGGTAGAAAGGTTCAAGGATATTTCAATATTCAGAAATTAAATTAGTCAATGTTAATAGAAGTGTCAAAATGGAGAACCATTAAGAACATCTTTAAAGATGATAACATAGGAGAATCCTGAACTCCCCTCCTCCCATTGACACTGAGAATAATTAGCTGCACATAGAACAATCTCGCTAAAAGAAATTCAGGAACTAACTGGGTGACTCCTACACATCAGGCAAATGATAAAATGCCTACAGTGAAATGGATAGGAAAGGCTGAAACATACTTTTGTCATAAACCCCACTCCCGGCATAGTGTCACATTCAGAAGGGAATCTTCAACTTCTATCTTTTCCCTGAAGAGTGAAGGGTTTAGACCTTATATCTACTGCCCCAACTTTTAAGACTCCCACCTGATGGATGGGTCCTCCAATCACCTAATTTTGAAAGCATGCATGAGACTCACAAGTCTATTAGAAAAGAAAGACACAGTTATTAAGGGGCCTGAAAATTCACTGTAGCTATTACCCCAGGGCTCAACACAAAGGGAGCAGACAAAAATAGCCCATCTCCCTGTCTAGATTTCAATGGGGTCTATTTTCATCCATTAGAAGCTGATGCCTGAGGGTCAGGCTTTTAATTTAATAGAAATCCAGAGGACACATCCCCTACCTTCTCCCTCTGGCCTGCCTCAAGTTGCCTGTATCTCCCTGGAAAGAGGTTATATATGTAACTGCTCCCTAGCAGCTGCTGCTGCCCAAGGGAGAGGTCCCCAGAATGCTGGTTCCGATACCCAATGGGACTTCCATTCATTAGTCCCACTGTACTGTCTCAAACAAACAAGTGTTCTTAACCTGCTATAACACCATAGCTTAATACACAGGAACAGGCAAAAACACCCATCTCATTAAAACGGATATATTGGCATACTTCAAAAGCTATTGCCTGATGGTTGGGCTTCTAATTTAGCACACATTTAGAGGCTGACTGCCACCCTACCTGGAGACCAGGGAAGCCTGTGGACACCTCCTTGCTGTCTCTTTCTAGCCTGCTCCAAGGTGCTAGTATCTCTGTGGAAGGAATTTATACACATATCTAGTGCCCCAGTTTTTGTGGCTGCTATATGAGGGATTGTGAGGCTCTGATAGCCACAGAGGCTTGCATTCAGCAGTCCCACAGGATTATAAAAAACAAAGAATATTTTAATAGGCTTATAAGCACTTCTATCCCCATGGCTGGACATTTGGGATCAGTGCAGAGGGAGCAGACAAAAATGCCCATCTTTGAGTTACTTCCTGGAAGGGGTCTAACTAGATATTTTCACAGCTGCTGTCTGAAGATCCAACTTGCAACCAGCCTGCATCTAGCTGCTGAATGCAATCTTCCCCTTGGGGACATTGATGGGTCTTGGCATATCCTCAACTACTGGGGACCACTAAGCATAAAGAATGTGGCTTGAAAAGTCATAAAAGCTTGAAAGACAACCAGGAGCACAGGCCAGACTGATTGATAAGCTTCATCTCCAACACAAGATCACTCTGTCAAGATGGGGAGAGGTGGCTATTTTATCTGATACACAGAAACCAACACAAAAATTCAAGCATAATAATATAAAAATTCAAGATTATGTTCCAAACAAACGAACAAGATTAAACTACAGAAACAAATATTAGTTAAATAGAATTAAGTGATTTACCTGAGAGAGAGCTCAAAATAATGGTCATATGAACAAAGTGAAAATTTCAGCAAAGAGACAGAAAATATTAAAGAGTACCAAACAGAAATCACAGAGCTGAAGAGAATACACATATTGATCTGAAAAGTTCAATCTAGAGGGGTTCAGCAGCAGACTAGATCAAGCAGAGGAAATGACCAACAAACTCACAGACAAGTGGTGGAATTCATCGAGTCAGAGGAGCAACAAGTGAAGAAGAATGAAAAAGAGTGAAGATAGCTGAAAGAACTAATGAGAAGCCATAAGTGGACCAATATACACTCATAAGGGTCCCAAAAGGAGAAGAAGAGAGAGAAAGGAGCAGAAAGCTTATTCAAAGAAATAATGACTGAAAACTGTGATAACTTGGGAAAAGAAACAGGCATCAAAAACCAGGAAGCCTAGGAATAACAAAAGAAGAAGAATCCAAAGAAACCCACACTGAAACACATTAAAATTAAATTGTCAAAAGATAAAGACTGGAAGAGATTCTAAAAATCAGCAAGAGAAAAACAACTTGCTATGTACAAAGGAACACCCATAAGACTATCAGCAGATTTTTCGGCAGAAACTTTGGAGGCCAAAGTTCAAAATACTGAAAGGTATACATATTGTTATATTTAGAATACTGAATACACAAAAGATAATGGGAAAGGAATTTAAGCATTCCACTATGAAAAATCATCAAATGGCAAAGGAAGAGAACAAGAGAGGAGAGAAACAAAGGAATTACAAACTAGAAACAGAAAATCAATTAACTAGAAAGCAATTAACAAAATGGCAAAGGAAAGTCCCTCTTTGTCAATAATTACTTTAAATGTAAATGGACTAAATTCTCCAATCAAAAGACACAGAATGGCTAAATGGATAAAAAAATCAAGACCAATGTATACGCTGCCTACAAAGAGAGTCTCATTTCAGCTTTACAGACATGCACAGACAGAAAGTGAAGGTATCGAAAAAGATATTCCATACAAATGTAAACCAAAAGAATCTGGAGTAGCTATATACTTATATCAGTCAAAATAGACTTTAAGACAGACACGATATTAAGAGACAAAGAAGGTCATTCTCTACTGACAAAGGGATCAATCCAACAAGTGGATATAACATGTGTAAATATTTATACATTCGACATAGGCTCACCTAAATATATAAAGCAAAAATTAACAGATTTGAAGAGATAAATAGACACAAATACAATAATAGTGGGTGAATTTGATACCCTTCTTTCAACAATGGATAGACCATGCACACAGAAAATCAGTAAGGAAACATTGGAGTTAAACTACCCATTAGACCAGATGGACCTAACATTTATAGAACATTCCATGAAACAGCAGCAGAATATTCATTCTTCTCAAGTGCAGCTGGGACATTCTCCAGGATAGATATGTTGGGTCACAAAAAAGTCTTAATAAATTTAAGAAGATTGAGATTATACTAAGCATCTCTTCTGACTACAATGACATAAAACAGAAATCAATTACAAGAAGAAAACTGGAATATTTACAAATATGTATAAATGAAACAATAGTCTTGTGAACAGCCAATGAGTCAGAGAAGAAAACAAAACAAAATAATATCTTGAGACCAACGAAAATTGGAACAGAAGATAACAAAAGTGCTTTAGCAAAAACACTTCTAAGAGGGAAGTTCAGAGTAAAAAACATAGAAAAAGCATTCCTAAAATTTGTATGATATGAATAATTCTAAATAGCCAAATAATCTTGAGAAAAAAGACCAAAGCTAGAGGTATCATACTTTTTGATATAAAACTATTACAAAGCTATAGTAATCAAAATAATATGGTATTTGCCTAAAAACAGAGGGGATCAATGTAACAGAAAGGAGACCCAGAATATTCATATGCCAAAGAATGAAACTGGACCTGTAACTTACATCATATACAAGAATCAACTCAAAATGGATTAAAGAATTGATTACAAACCAGAAACCATAAAACTTCTAGAAGGAAACAGATGTAAGCTCCTTGAAATCTATCTTGGCCATGCTTTTTGTTTGTTTGTTTCAGGGTGGATTTGATATCACAGGAAAAGGCAAAAAAAGTAAAAATAAATAAGTGGTACTACATGAAACTAAAAAGCTTCTGCATAGCAAGGGAACTAATCACCAAATTAATTTTTTACATGTATTTATTTATTTATTTTTGGGGCAGGGTGAGAGAGAATACCACGTAGGCTCTGTGCCGTCAGTGCAGAGCCTGATGTGGGGCTCAATCTCACAAATTGCAAGACCATGACCTGAGCTGAAATCAAGTGCCAGACACTTAACCGACTGAGCCACCCAGGTGCCCAAGAAATCATCAACAAATTTAAAAGGCACCTATGAAATGGGATAAAATATTTGCAAAGCATCTATCTATTAAGGGGTTAATATATAACATATGTAAAGAAATAATACAACTCAATAACATGAGTACCAACAGCAAAACAACCCTCCAAAACATTTCCATCAATTCCATTAAAAATGGGCAGAGGAATTGAATAGACCCTTTTAGTTTAGTTTAGTTTAGTTTAGTTTTGTTTGCCAAGAAGATGTACAAGTATCTAACAGGTATATGAAAAGGTGCTTAATATCATTAATCATCAGGAAAATGCAAATCAAAACCACAATGAGATATTACCTTGTCTTACACCTATCAGAGGGATTATTATCAAAACGACAACAAACGTACAGGAACTCCAGTACACTGTTGGTAGAAATGTAAATTTCTAGCCACTTGGAAAACAGTATGGAGGACTCTGAAAAAATTAAAATAGAAGTACAGTATGATCTAGCAATCCCACTTCTGTGTATATATTGAAAAGAAATGAAAATAGGATCTCAAAGAAATATCTGCAGTCCCAAGTTCATTGCAGTATTATGCACAATACCCAAGTTATGGAAACAACCTATAAGCACCCTGGGATGGAAGAATGGATAAAAAAGAGAGGTGGTATATAACACAATGGAGTATTATTCTGCCATGAGATAGAAGGAAATCTCACCATTTGTGACAACATGGATGGACCTTGAGGGCATTATGCTAAGTAAAACAAGTCAGACAAGGGAAATACTGTATGATATCACTTATATGTGGAATCTGAAACAGTTGAACTTGTAGAAACAGAGAGTAGAGTGGTTACTGGAAGGTAAGGGGTTGAGGAAAGGGGTGATGGGGGTCAAAGCATACAAACTTCTAGTTATAAGAGGATTACATTCTGTAATCTAATATACAGTAGAGGGATTATAGTTAAGAATACTGTATTATATACTTGAAAGTTGCTAAGAGAGATCTTAAACATTTTTATCACACACATAAAAAAGGTAACTGTGTGACGTGATGGAAGTGTTCACTAATGCTATGGTGTTAATCATTTTGAATATGTAAGCATATCAGATCAATAGATTATATACCTTAAACTTACACAATGTTATATGTCAACTATATCTCAGTAATGGAGAAAATAAAACAAAACAAAATAAAATAAAATAAAACAAAATAAAATAAATCTCATGATGGAGATGGGTATGAGAGATGACCAGAAGGTAGGCTAGAATGAAGTCAGGTGGGACCTCAAGAGCCAAAATGAAAAAAAAAAAAAAAAAAGACTTTATTGCTGAGGCATAAACATGGGGAAGGAATATTTTTGCATTTCAGTAACACTTCTTCCTATGCTGCATCAAAATAGACTTAACCTCCATGTTTATTTGTATCATATCCTGAAAATTTACCATCTCCATGGTTGATTTTAATATCTTCCACTGAATCTATAGCCAAATAGCAGAGAAGGGATAGCATTTGGAGTCAATGAATAATTAAGGTGAATCAGCTGAAACCCCTGTGGGATTGATTCTGTCATTGACTCCAGTGAGATGCTCTTGTGCTGGGGAAAGCAGGTCTTCTTGGCCAGAGAGGGCCCTATTCCTCAGCAGGTGCAGTTTTTCAACAACTTTTAAAGTCCTCATCTGCTCACCACTGAAGTCAGCATGTGTGTAGGGGGGAGTAGTTTGCATATCAAATTCTAAAGTTAAAAAATAGTCTTACTGGTAAATATGTCCTTAGGGAAAGAGAGTGAAGACATCAAATAAATACAGTTGACCTGACAAAACATTTAATAAAGAGCAACAGACAGACACAACTGCAAATTCCTCATTATCACATACTTGATATACACTAGAGAGTTGGCTTTCATGTAAACTAGAATCAGCCCACACTTCTGCCAGTTGTATCCGTATTTGCATTGGAATGAATGTGTGATGATTAATATCCTGTTTTATTTACTCACTGGCTCTTTAAAGATGTATCTAAGGTTACAGCCTAAACAGGAGCTAAAAGAAATCCAAGCTGAAGAGTCATTTTAGTTAAGATCAAAAGGTACGCAGGTGTTAAAGCACATCTTCAATAAACCAGTTGTTAATTTTCAAAAATTCCTTATTAAGTCTTTATATATTTTTTTCTATTTCCTCTAGGAACAAAGATTAGTAAGAAGAGAAGACACAGCCAAACATATCCAGGATGATGAGTTTCTTCTCACACTGATTCCCTATATTATGGGCTATTCCCTCTCCACACTAAATTACTATCTATCTGTGCAAAATGAAATGGAAACTGAAGAGGGGGGGGGTTACTCAGATAATTTAGGTCAAAAATAAGTTCTCCAGAAACAACCAGATTGAGGCAAACATGTTTTCTATGGTTCATATCATCCTGATAATTGCCTTAATTCTCCATTTCGTTTTGCTTCTGTAGACAGCTTAATGGCAGTTAAGATTTTTTGGATCTTGCAGCATAAGAATAAATACTCAATTAAGGCTTTTCAGATGAGTCAGAGATAGAAAATCACTGTAGCTGTAAGTGATGCATACTCTCCACTCCCAACCATTTGTTGGCCTATAAGTTTTCAGATACAACTTGAAACAGAATATTTGTACTGACAAACTAAAGATAATAAATCACGAAAAAGTTTCTTCCTCACCAAAGTATCAAATTAAAGTCCAGTTGCTGTCTGTAGTCTAGGACCCAGACCACTATTACCAGAATCAATTGCAAAGTGTAGAAAAAGGAACTGCTATTTGTCAGGCAATGTAAGAGGTATGAGGACTCAAGGAAAATTAATTAATTAATGTACTTATTAACTCATTCATTCATTCATTCATTCATGTAACAAGTATTTACTGAACCAGATGTGCCACATGCTATTCTACAAGCTTAAAATACATCAATCAACACAAAAGCAAAGCATCCTGGTCTCATGGAGTTTAGCATTCTTTTTTTAAAATATTTATTTATTTTTGAGAGAGAGAGACAGAGTGCAAGTAGAAGAGGGGCAGAGAGAGAGGGAGACACAGAATCTGAAGCAGGCTTCAGGCTCTGAGTTGTCAGCACAAAGCCTGATGTGGGGCTTGAACCCATGAACCATGAGATCATGACCTGAGCTAAAGTCAGATGCTTAACCTACTGAGCTATCCAGGTGCCCCCTAAAGTTTAGCATTCTAATAAAAAGGTGGTGGCTAACTAAATAATAGCATACTTAATAGGTAATGTATATACTGTGAGGGTGAAAAGCTCTATGGGAAATGAAGAAGTAGAGGCAGCTAAGAGGATTAGGGAAGTTACTGGAGGGGGGGATGTTGCTTTCTTAAATATGGTGCCCAAGGGAAGACTATACAAAATGTGACATATGAACAGAGATTTGAAGGGGGTGAGAGTTACTTATGTGGATATCTGGGGATAGAAGGCTTCATGCAATGACAACATTCAGAGCGAGGGCCCCAAAGCAGTAATCTATCTGATACACGTAAGGAACAGCAAAGAGGCAAGAATGTGAGGCACAATGTCAACAAGAGGTGGCAGGATTAGACAGCTGAGAGTCATGTAGGCCACTGTAAGGAGTAGGTAGTTATTCTCAGTGAGGTGGGAGCCGTTGCAGAGCTCTGAGCAGGGGTGTGGCATGGTCACATGAAAAGAGACTGTGGGGAAAGCAAGATGGCAAAGGTAAGAGATGATGGTAGCTTAGAATTCCATGGTGGTGCCAGGTGATCAAATTATAAATATATTTTGAAAGCTGAGCCAACAGGATTTCTTGATTGATTGGTTGTTGGAGTAAGAGGGGAGTCAAGAATGACTCTAAGACTTGTGATTTGAATACCTGAAAGAAAAACATTACCATCTATTGGAATTAAAAAGAAAAAAGTCTCCAGGTACAGGTACAGTAAATGCTGCTGATGTTGAGGAGATGCATTTAGTTGTGGCTATGTTTAGCTTGAGATACCTATAGACACTCAAATGGAAAGGTAGAATAGCAGTTGGCTATATGTCAGGAACTTAGGGGAAGTTTGGACAAGTGCAAGTTTAGGATTTTGACATTCTCCCATCTCCTCCTAGTGCTTACTATTCTTTTTGGGATGACAGCACTTCTTCCTATCTTCCCAGGGTTTGCTTTTGGCATGCTCATGGGTCTAACTTTCCCAACCCTAGTGTCCATCAAAACTTACTTGTCTTTTATCTCTATTCTTCAGGGAATCCATTTGGCTAAGACTCTATGATAGATAACAATGATAGTAATCATAACAGCCATTACAGAGACTGCTATTATTTCTTTTCCTCCAGGGCCCACAGGTAGACTATATTTCCCAGCCTTCCCTGCTGTTAAGAGGAATCATGTGACTGACTTCTATCAAATGGAACACAAAGATCACGTAAAGCATTTCCTAAGCCTCAAGATTACTCTCCAACATGTTCTCCTACACTCTCATTCTTTCCAGGATCCACCGGATTGTTCAAGAATGGTGAAGGATGGCAGAGCACTATTTGGAAAGACCCTGGGACCCTCAGTGATTGTGTGGACACAGCAACCATGATAATCTACACTGGACTGAAGGGAAGATAAACCTTGTTAGAAAAAAGCTACTGAAATTATGAAGTTGTTGACAGCAGTTCTCTTATCTTTACTAACACAGCAGTTCTCTTATCTTTACTAACAGGGAAGTTGAATATTTGCTATGTCCCAGGCAGTATTCCAAGCCCTTGAAATATAATGCCATTATTATATATAATGTATAATTATATATAATGCCAACTTTATACCTGTCCTTGAAGGCAGAAGAGAAAACATGGGGATAATTTCATGTTTCCCAGCCTGTTGTCGACTTCCTCTAATTTTCATCTTTCCCTTATGCCATTTCCTACCCTTATAACATCTCCATTTTGAAGTTTCTTTTTTCTTGTTTTTCATCCTGTATTTGTTGCTAAAGAACAAGACAGACTTAGCCCACTACTATTGTCTACTGTCAGCTGGAACTTTGTAGTTACCTAATAGACTTCTGGTATTTTTACAAAGGAGTCTATGCTAACATTTCTAATGTTCAGTTTTACTTCTCTTCATCTCTTTGCAACCTAGTTTCCATACTCACTACTGGATTACAAATGTCCTTATAGACTGCAATAAGTAATTTATTGTCCCAATTTGCCAAATACTTTTAGATCTTCTGCCCTGAAACTTACTCTATCTTGGTTTCTGTGAGACTACTGTTTTCTGCTTACTCATTGTTTTGTGTCTCCATGTACCCCCTCTACGTCCTTTTAAATGTGATCTGATACTGGCTCTTCTCTCACTGGATAACACTTTCTCTGGCTAGAAGTTGAATTTATAAGCTGATAACCTGCAAATATAGATTTGAACCCCTCCTTCTTCCGAATTAATATTTCTAGTTGCGACAGGGCATTCCTACTTAGTTTCATTTTGAGAACACTTCTGACTCAACTCATCTAAACTTATTTTGTCTCCAACTAACACAGGTAAACCTACTCCTTCCTCTGTGAGACTGATAGCTTAAGTACCCAATAAATATTTGTTTATAGATAACCCCTTCAATTAATATCTCATCTTCATACTTTGTCACAGAGCCACATTAATCCTAAATATTTTATCAATCTGTTTATTTTCAACCACATAGCTTCTACTATAGCTGAAGACTCTATCATTTTTGGCCTAGATTTGCATAACCTTCCAACCAGTGCTGCCAAAAATTTCACCTATATCCAATTTACCCTCCACTCAGGTAGTACTGGGGTTGGTGGGTCTTTTCCCCAACAAAGCATTTGTTCAAACTTAAATCCTAGGACCTGACATCCTCTGATGTGACCCCAAGATTCATTCCTGTGCCACATCCATTAGGTGGTTCTACTAGGTGTGCCTTGGCTTCTAGGATTCTGTACATCTTCCCAAACGCACCCATCTCATCCTCCTGAAAATCTTTATTTTTCTTTCCCATAGCCAACTTATCATTTGTTTACAGATATATTATGTAAGATGAAACTTTGAGTCATGTTTTGCCTTTTTTCCTATGCATGTTATTTTCTATAACCTCATGGATATTACCTTGACTCTTCTCTATTTTATTTACTAAATTACTCTATGAAAAGTTTGTCAGTGAGCTTTCCTTTGTTTTTAATGTTTATTTATTTTTGAGAGAGAGAGAGCGCGCGCGAGAGTGAGCTAGTGGGGCAGGGACAGAGAGAGAGGGAGACGCAGAATCTGAAGCAGGCTCCAGGCTCTGAGCTGTCAGCACAGCCCAATGTGGGGCTCAAAACCACAGACTGTGAGATCATGACCTGAGGCAAAGTCAGCCATTTAACTGACTGAGCCACCCAGTGAGCTTTCAATTACCCAATTCTTATTCTCTAGATCTATCCACATCATTAAATGCTGTGGAACATGCCTTTTACCTTTTTCTTCCCCCAGCTTTAGTAGAACTGTCCAAACTGGCTCTCTTCCTAATCTTCTAAATTCTTTAATCTCTACTTACCTATTTCTATTTATTTCTACCTCTTCACTTATTTAATTTATTGGCTACTTTTCCCACCATTACCTGTATCTAATTCCAAAGTTCAGCTTTGAACCACTTTGCTCTTTGCCTAACCTCTCCTTAAAAGTTTCTCATCAATGGTGTCTAGGTAAAATGGTTATCACTAGTAAATTATTTATAAGTTACCAAAGTTTGTGAACGGTTTGTTTTCTTAATAAAATAGAGCAGATTTAGAACTATTTTAATAGCAATTCCACTGTTCTTCATTTCCATGCAAATAGACTTTCTGGAGAGATAAGGCATTATACCTATCAAATAGAATGGAATATTATCATGCAAATCAACAATCCAGAACTGACTGCTCCTTGACAATGGAAACTTTGTTGGTGTTTACCACCATATCCCCGAAAAACAGAAGGGTGCCTGGCAAGCAGGAATTGCGTCAATGTTTCCCTAAGTTTTTATTGTTGAATGAATATGTTTAATAACACAAGATACAGTTGAGAAACACTGCCTTATAAAACTCATCTGATTTAAAATTTTTAATTACTCCATGAAGATAAATGACTCACATCATGATTTCCTGACCTCTCTCTTGAATTTCTCTCCCCATATGCCAACTATTAACGAGAGCTTTCTATTTGGATGCCCTATAATTACTTCAAGTTGCACATATCTACAAGCAAACACATTATCTTCCAAAATTAATTCAACCTTCTCTCATTTTCCCAATTAACAAGTATCAAGTACTTGGGTCAATCTTAGTGTCTTCCTTCTTTTTCACTCCATATACAGTCAGTAATGAAAGCCAATCAATTCTTCCTTCATCGACGTTCTACACTTCTTTCTCTTACTGCTCCTGCTACCGCCTAATTCATTCAGCTTTGATTGTTGAAACTCTGGTCAGTCAATTTTTTATTCATACTGCATTTTTTAAGCTAGACTATTTTTCTTAAAAATACCAGCCTCGATTTAAAAATCTTATGTGATCGCTATTACATAAATAATATGTTATTAATTTCCACAAACTAATCTTCATTTAACTTTAAAATTGTACTTGTGGGGCACCTGGGTGGCTCATTTGGTTGAGCGTCCGACTTCGGCTCAGGTCATGATCTCATGGTTTGTGAGTTTGAGCCCCACATCGGGCTCTGTGCTGACAGCTCAGAGCCTGGAGCCTGCTTCAGTTTCTGTGTCTCCCCCTCTTTCTGGCCTTCCCATGGTCATGCTCTGTCTCTCTGTGTCTCTCAATGATAAATAAATGCTAAAAATTTTTTAAAAAATAAAATAAAATAAAATTGTACCTGTTCCCCATTTTCCTCCCTAAATTACCTATTATAGTCAGATTATTCTACTACTAGTCTTGTAGGTGACATACACGGTCCTACACCCAAGGCCTTGCTCATACTGTTTATCCAATCAAGACTTTCATCTCTTTCTGCTATACACATGTGGACTACAGCCACCCTTAAGACCCAATCCAAATTTTGCCAGCTTCATGAAGCGTCACCTAATCCCTCAACTCCAAGGAACGGCAACTCAATTTGTGTTAGTGACCCACAGCCTTCCCTTCCTAATACTCCTCTGAATTAATTATGCTATACATATGGTACTTGAATCCTGTCTGAACATGGTTCTTTCCAAGATGATCCAAAACTCATGACTTAATAGAAAATGGGAAACTAACAGGTACTAAGCATCTACAATGTTCTAATGCTATTTATATTGTTTTATTTGTCTCCACCATAGTTACACATTAAGTATGATTCTCATTTAATAGATAGGAAACTGAGGCTCAGATAAGGGCTGTTAGGGCCACATAACCTTAGAGCCTAGCTAGGTCCTTTTCTCCTTACTATTACACTACATCTCTTATACATGCACACCCCCTCAAGAGTTTTGTATAGTTTAAAGCACAAAGTAGGCATTTGGTAAAGACAGTAAACAAATGTGGGATTTGGGGGCACTCCTTTGGAGACTTAGGAAGATATACAGTCTACATTGATTTTTCCTCTATGGTGGTAAGGTCAAAATGACTTCCTTATTCCATGCAAAATAGCAGAGATGGGGCCTGGGTAGTCAGTTTGTTCTGTAAATTATAATTCTATAACTCTGTTAAATGATGAACAACTATATAGCCAAAAATAGAAAATGGAAACTTACGCTGAAGTTCTTCATCAACTATTTCCAATACAAAAAGACAAAGTGACAACTTAGCCAGTGGTGTATCCTGGCACAGCATGCTATTGTCCCAGGTTAAAAGCAGACAAATTTGTTTATTGAGCTGACTACCAAAAGTTAAAACTGTTCCAAATGAAATAGAGCATGTTAACAATGCCCTTCTGATTTCTCATGCAAAGTGTTGAAATCTGGCATGGAACTTCTGAAAGAACCGACTCCTGCATTTCTTCCAGAAAAACTGCCAATACAGTGGCTTCTGTTAAACTAAATTAAAGGAATTTTAGTCTTTATTAAAAGCAATTCATCTTTATTAAAACAATTCTCCCATATTCATTATGAGTCAGACAAACAAATAAATTAGCCATTAGTGGTGACATCATGGGCTTTTGTGCACAAATATTTCAATTAAAAAAATCAAATTGTTTCGTTAAAAGTCTCTTAATTTTATTGTTTCTGCAATTCAAGATAGTTATTGGTGTATTTTCCTAGAACTGAGTTATTTTGCTATCATAATTGAGAACATTATGAAAAATTAGTAGAATTGAATATATTAAATATATTTAAATCACAGAAAAGGGTAGGTGTGTCTTGAAGGGAACACTTGCAAATGTATGTCAGTGCAATTAGTTAATTAAAGGAAATTTTTATGTACAGACACATAAATCAGGAATAATATAAAAGGAACAAGAAATAGGTGCAAGGTATCAGGCTGAAGTTAATTCTAATTTTCTGAAGGTATCTTGATTACTCACTCTCTTTTCAGGGAACAAAATACCATACATTCTATGTATGTGTCAAAAAAATACCTCACATAGAGTCTGCTATCTCTCCTAATGCCTTATCTATTTCTCAGAAAATTGATTTTAATTACATGAAATCTTACTAGCTGGGTGACCCAGGACAAGTTACTTAACCTTTCCTTTCCTCTGGTTTGTTGACCTTCATCAGTTATGGTGACTCATTTGGATAATGGAGGATTATCTTAACCTTGGTATATGACTTCAGGCACTGCAGAACTCCAATTTGCTGACTCTACATGAACCTTGGACCTTCCAACTTACTCTTTTGCCTCAGATCATTCCTCTAATACACCCCCTGCTAACCCTCATCCAACATGCCAACCCGTCCTAGGGCTTGGCACCTTTTCAAAGAGCATTGACACCAATATCCTACTTTCTTACATGTTAAACTCCTATTCATCCTTCAAAACACACTCTGTAAAACTTGTCTGACACCCCTAACCTTCTCTCTCTCACCCATATCACATTACTTCATTGCATTCCTGCAGCACTTTGTACACATCTCTACTTTAACACAAATTTCCTAGCACATAATTCTTTGTTCTTGCATCTCTCTTGCTGATTATACAGTGCTCCTTGAAAGTTATGCTCTATTCATCACCTAATGAACTCAAATGGCTGGCACATGTGGATGTCCTTTAGATCTAGGGTGTCTCCAATATCTCAAGGTGAAAGAACTTTAATTGATTTAAAGAAATAAGATAAAAATCCAGGTAATGGAAATATACACCTCTCCCCCAATTCCCATAAATATTGAGTATAGGCTGTGTATATGGTTGGGGGTGAACTAGAATTGGCTTGTCTAAATGTGGCATAGAATAGTCATTAAGAATACACATGCAAGCACCAGCCTATTGGGATATTAATTCTACATTGCTCTTACTAACTGGATGACCCAGGATGAATCATTTAACTTCTCCTTGCCTTGCCCCATCATCTGTAAAATGAAGGGAATGAAGGTGCCAACTCCGTAGGATTGGTATGGATTAAACGAAATGTTTCATGTGAAGAGTTTAAGACCATGCTGGCATATGGTGTTCACTATACAAGTACTAGCAGCCGCTCTTCCTATCATCACTATCTTTGCTATTATTGCTAAAATTCCCTTCCAAGAGGCAGGACACACAAGGATGTTATCTTTGCTAACTTTCTTTGGGATTAGGGAGGCATTCCCTAGCTTCAGAAAAGAAGGGGATGGAAAGCAATGATTTTAGATTGTGGTCTCTTTTGAGATTTCCTTCATTTTCCTTATCATGCATGTCCAGGAGGTAGAAAAAGAAAGGGATAATATGCTACTATCATCTGAATTTGATAGACACTAAGCTTTTGCAAAAGAGAACTTTTCTAACAGAAGACTCCTGTCTGGAAATCTGAGTAAGGCCATGTTTTTAAAACTGAGTCTCTGTTGTGTGCCAGACACTGTTCTAGACATGGGGAATGCACTGGTGAACTTAAGACACCTTCAAGGAACTTTCATTCTAGTGGCTGGTTTTCATCATCTCATGTTATTTCCCTATATCTCATAATCTGAATTATGAATTTAAGACTATCTGAATCAGCAGTTTTGTTTTACCCTTTAGTTTTAGTTTCATATTTCCATTTAGAGCCCTAAAATTTGAGAGATAAAAGCAAGAGTTCAAGGAGTCCTAATTTTGAACTAAGTAGTCACATGGTCCAACAGTTCAAATTTATTCATTAAAAGGAGGTATATGAGGACAAGTGACTCATAGGTCCAAAGTGTGCATCAATGCCTTTATCAAACTCACAGCAAAGAAATCCTCATGGCCAGGCATCACATTAGGAACACAACAGCAGGGGGGCCTAGGGCAATGGAAGGCTAATCAAAGGACACCAGCTGAGTGAAACTCAGTCCACCCAAAATCAAATTTGCCCAATTATTAGTTCAAAAATTTAGCAGGAATTTTTTTCTTTGAAGGTTTTGTTTTGCTATTGACTCTGTTCCCCTCCTAGATACTTCTGGACGAGTGTTGCAAAAACGGTTTTAGGATAATTTGCCACAGTTGTTTTGCTCATAAGAACAGGGTAGGGGCCAGAGTAAACTTAGGATAGAAGTTCTTTCAAATGAAGAAAAAAGACAGTAAACTGAATTTAAGAGAAGACATGTACCTTCACATGTTAAATCAAAGGCAAAGAGATGCTGACATAAGGATTCAATAAAAATCCTAACATTAGACCTACACATATATAGACATCTGCTACATAACAAAGGTGACGGGGCAGGAATGGAATTCAGTGGGACAAACAGATATACATTTAGAAAATAAATGAAATTATATATCTACTTCATACTTGACAGTACTAGGTCTATTGGAGATAAATATATAAAAGGAAAAACTACAAAATTTTTGGAGATATAATGTAGGATGATATATTTATGACCTTGGAGTAGGGAGGTTTTCTCAAATATAATATTAAACACAAATCATAAAGTAATAGATTAATTCAAATTCATTAAAACTAATAAATTTACTTCATCAAAGAAAACCAAGAAGAGAGTAAAAAGATAAGCCACAGATTTAGAAAAGACATTTATGACTCATATATTTGGTAAAGGAATAGTATTCAGAATACATAAAGAACTTGCAGAAATCAATATGAAAAACACAGCTAGCACAATGGAAAAAAACAGGTAAAAGACCTAAAAGATATACTTTATGAAAAGAAAATCCAAGTGAGTAATAAATTTGATGTAGAAATACAGACAAACTCATAAGTAATTAGGGAACTGAAAGTTAATAATATTTTGAAGTAAAATTAACACCCCATTAGCTTCTCAAATATTTTTTAAAATCTGGTAATAGAAAATTTTAGTGAGAATGTGGAACTGCTAGTTGGAAGTGTCGATTGGCATGGACTCTTCTGAAAACAGTTTGGCATTATCTTGTAAAATTTAAGGTATCTATGCCTTAGCAATTCCATTCACAGGTATTCACAATAGGAAAAAATTTGCACATAATCCCCAAGACACATGTCCAAAATTATTCACAACATCATTACAATAGCCATTAACTGGAATTATTCCAAATGTCCATTAAGAGTATTTATTTAAAGTGGGGACGGGAAGAGGGAGAGGGAGAGAGAGAATCATAAGCAGACGCCAAGCCCAATGCATGACCTGAGCCAAAATCAAGATTTGGAAACTTAACCAACTGAACCACCCAGGTGCCCTCAAGAGTATTTACTTTATAATTGTTCTTTAAAGCATGCAGATGTATTTTTATGTACTCTTACATATCACATAAACCAGACATACACTGTGAGGGGATAAATCAGGTAACAAAAATAATTCTAAGAGATGTTATAAGATCATTCTCACGTTGTGATAAAAACAAGTAAAAATGATGAATTACATTAGCATAGGAGAGAGAAATTGACAAAAATACATCAAAATGTTAATGGTAGTTTTCTTTGGATTGTGAAAATACTGATGTTGTGTTTTTATTCTTTTATGTTTTATGAACTATCTATAATGATATGTTATTTAAAAATATATTTATTTTTAAAAATAAGACCCCAATGAAGAGGCAAGGATGAAACTATAACCTTAAAAATGCTCAGAAATTGGTCTTTTAGCAAAATAATCATTTGACAGATTTTTTTCAAACAAAACTATAGTGTTTGCAAGATGATTCCTATACCAGTCCATGAGGTCTATGAATGAAAAGCCATTTGCTTCTGACAAAAAAAGCTTTCCTGTATATATTCATGTGTTACAAGATTGCAGATATACAGATCACTGCAGTGCTCCCCTAAAAGTATATGTACAAACCAACACCAAGAATGTGCATTTAAAGATGGCGACTTGCTCATGGAAAGCTGATTAGGGTCTCTAAGAGGAATCTGCCAGCACATGTATAGGTTACAAGGCATATAACAGATTGGCCAAAAGTTTCTATATGGATGGACTTTGAGGTTTAAGATCATTGCTAGGATTTTGGAAATGCTGTATTTTTCTCCTTAATATCTAATCTAAAGCTCAGAGGAGAGGCTCAGTCCTGAGAAAGGAAACATACAAGCTCAATATGACTGGTCTAGGCAAGGAAACAACTAAGCAATGAACTGATTTTCACAGTGGCACTCAATTACATTTATATTTTAGGGAAGTTAAAACAAAAGTCATGACTTTATATAATGTCTTAATCAAGCCTTTATGACAGGCATTAATTAGGACTTGCCAGGCTTTTTGTACCTTTCATGAATGAAAGGGTATAATGAATAAGAAGAAGGGCCTCTCTGTGAAGATTCATGCACACATACTTCTCACTGCCCACAGTCCAGAATGATCCAAACCAAAGAAGTTGATTAAGCCAGCCAGTGGTGCACTGATCAGTTGGTTCTATCAACTAAGAATCTTGATTAGGGCAGTTTGTAATTAATGTAAAGGAAGGGAAAAGGAGGTAGTTAGGTGATGTGTAAAATTTAAAAAATGAAATTTGGCAAAATACAGTGATACATTTGTTCATTACCATTTTATGAATGTCTAAGCAAACCAAACTTATTTTTTGGTGATTATGATTAAATTATTAATTGAGGAAAAATTATTAATTGGGTTATTTCACTGAAGCTTGATTGAAATTGATGATTTTCACTTTTGAGATTCAAAACTGGCTTTCAGAACACTTGGTGGTAGAGCTGATTGGATGGATTTTCCTTAATTAGGGGAAAACATATTATAGCTCATCACTAAACAGATAACTCCAAATATACTTAATTTCTACATAAAACTCCAGAGTTCAATCATAACTATTATGGCAGGTTGAGAACAAGTAAATTTCTAATATTTTGCAGTGGAATGTCTCTACAGTCAGCAATGCATAAATTCTTCTCCAGGAGCCTTTGCCTCAAAGCTTGTTCAAAATCCCTTATAATAGAACTGCCAGTCATTTCAGAGCCTATAGTGCTTATTTCTTAAGAAACCATCATCCATAAATTTCTGATATTTACAGCCTGAACATGAAATAAATATAGGTTTTGTTCAGTAGCATTCATGAATAAGCAGTGATATTTCTCTTTGTATATGCAGATTTAAATGCTTTGGGAAAGATTCATAACTGCAGAAGGGTAATTTGAAGGACTGCATTGAAAAAAATTCAGGCCAGTTAGGATTATAAAACTGTTTAATAATCAGTACTGATGGTGCTGGCTTGAAGAAGGATAATTAGAACCTTTAATGTGCAGAACGCCCTTTGAAAATATTTCTGGTGCCTAATACCACCATCTTCACATCCAAAGAACGGCCACTTGAGTCGACAACCAAGAACCTTAACCAAGGTCATGTGGATAACGTAAGGAGAGATTTTAGTTCTCCCCATATATGCTCTCATTAGATTTATTACCATCCTGCCATATAGTTTCAGGGTATAATTTTCCCCATAAATGTCAGGGATCTAAGATGGAGAGACTCCTAAATATATGCATGGACTCCTGGAATGGCAGGTGGAAGAGAACACTTCCTGCCTCCTTTCTCTGGGGACTGGCGACCGAGAGCCAGCTTCAAGAAGCAAGGTTTGCTGGTCCACAGAATCCTAAAATGTGTTGGTCAGAATTAGACAAAGACACCCCTCCTGAGCACAGGGCTTGGTAAACAGAGCCTGGGTTATAAATCTTGGAACAAATACTATATTTTCCTGAAATACAAAAGATTTCCATGCCCTTGGCATTATCTGTTGATGTAAATGCAACATAATGAAGAATGCAATAGTCACTTAAAACTTGTGATCATAATTGATCTATAGTCAGGAGCCAATGTTTCTGGTAGAAATTAAGCCATATTTTGACATGAGGAAATGAGATTAAAGAGTAACTTGCACATATGCTAAGAAAGCAAAATGAAATCATAGACATTATCATGGACTTCCAGCCCACCATGTCAAAACTTTCCTCTTACCTGTCTTCATCCAAACACTCTCCTTGACTCCATTTGCTCTGCCAACTATCACCCCATTTCTGTACACCTCTTTATTTTATTTTATTTTATTTTATTTTATTTTATTTTATTTAATAGAGGTTATTATTATTTTTTATTTTGTTAGTTTTATTTATTTTGAGAGAGTGTGTGTGTGTGAGAGAGAGAGAGAGAGAGAGAGAGAAACAGCATGAGCAGGGGAGGGTCCTAGAGAGAGGGAGACACAGAACCCAAACTATGGGCTCTAGGCTGTGAGCTAGCTGTCAGCACAGAGCCCAACATGGGGCTCAAACACACCAACTGTGAGATCATGACCTGAGCTGAAGTTGGATGCTTAACTGACTGAGCCACGCAGGTGGCTAAAGATCTGAACATATCTTTAGAGAAGAGCTCTTTTAAAGAGTTTCCTATACTTGTTGCTTCCATTTTTTTCTCCTCTAAATTTCTCTTGAATCCACACTAGTTCTTCTCCACAACTTCCCCCAAAATAGCTGTCCTCCATTGACCCAATCCAGGAGTCAATCCTCAGGCCATGTCACCCAATCTTGTTTCTCCTCCTAGGTCATGGGCTGCTTGCTAAGCTCTCCCTTGCAGGTACATCCTTGTCTTTCGGGTGTCTAGATGCAGTCTGAACGCTCACACTTCTTTTGTTCTTTAATCCAAAGCATAGTGCTAACACCTATCTGAAAGCTCTGGACATTTGGAGACAAAACTTCTAATGCAATCTAATACTTTATGCTTTCCCAATCACTTTATAAATCATGAGTAATATAAATAGTTCTATCCAACAGTGAACACACCAGCTTTATCCCTCACCTCCTCCACATACATTGTCACAAATATCAGTTAATGATTTTATTTTCTTCAACTAGTTAGTCCTCAACTCCACAAGGCAAGCAGATGTCTGACATTTAATTAGTGACCCAATTATGGCTTTTTGCTGGCCTCAGCTTATTTTTTAATTTAAGAGAAAAAGAAATCAAATTGATTTAGCTTATGGTGAAAAAGAAATTACAACTCTAGTTATTAATCCTTGTCCTTCTTCAAAAGGTAATGACTCTTGTTAAAAATTTTAAAAAATTTTTATTTCTTCCCCTAAAATTAAAGGGACACATTAAAAACCACTGTAATTATTTCAGAGGATACATTTAGTATTTAATTAAGAAAGAAATAGTTATAACCAAGAGATTATCTCTTCAGGAAGTGCTGTTTCATAGCTGACCGTAGTAATACCTTTTTTTTTTTTTACCACCAGAGTGAGATGGCAAGAAATACACACACACACACACACACACACACACACTCAAGTTAGTGTGCATAGTTTACAGAAAATAATGTTTTGGCCAACAGGGAATTACTTTTTCTGTCACTATATTTTCATTTCCTGCTATGCCTTTCAGTATCTTCAATTCCCATTCTTTCCTAATCATGTAAAGTTTCTTTTCCTCCTTCTTTTCAGCCAGGGCCTGTTATGATGTGTTATAAAGAATAATGCCTGAAAAAGTGGTGCTCAGAAAAGAAAACCTGTTGATGGCTTTCACTGTTAGATTTTATTCTTTTCTGTTCCTTTGTTATTTCTCATTAAAGGGAGAGTCATCTCGTGATGAGAGAAGAAAATAAGGTGACTTAACAAAAAACCCCAAGTTTTAAAAACACTATAAACAGAATTGGTGGTAGAGTCTAAAGCTGGTGGATCTTAAAATGCTCGATGTTGAGTACAAAGGCAGCACTCCCTGCTGACCTCCCCAGGTCTCCAGCAGCTCTCCAGCTGGCTTTGCTGGCACCTTTCCAAGTAAGTCTGTGAAATACAGGGATAGGTCTGGAACATTTGGTTGTAATCAAAATGTGAACACATATCTAGAATTAGCCACGTTTTAAACAGTTTAAACTGGCTGAAAAATCCATGGATCTAGAGAATGAGACATCTGCTGTAGAATAAAACCATTCACAGGAGAGAGTCTTGCTTCAATAGTTTGTAAAGGAAGACTTTTAACTTCAAAATAACATTGATATTAATTGATCAGAAACCTTTATTTTTTTGAGCGGATATTTGGGGCAAGTTTTTATGTATTATTTTTAATAGTAATCACTCCTTTGGGCTGGTTGAAAGGATCTGTAATGAATGAAGATAAATAATAGTTTTATTTATCTTCTGTGCTTTCAAAATGTAAAATACACGGTGCTTGGGTGGCTCAGTCAGTTAAGCATCTGACTCCAGCTCAGGTCATGATCTCATGGGTTAGTGGGTTCAGGCCCTGCTCTGTGCTGACAGCTCAGAGCCTGAAGCCTGCTTTGGATTCTGTGTTTCCCTCTCTCTTTAACCCTTCCCCACTTGTGCTCTCTCTCTCTCTCTCTCTCAAAAATAAATAAATATTTTTTAAAAATGTAAAATGCTGTGATACCTTGCATAATTTAGAGTAAAGAGGACAATATTTTTTGGATAATAATATACTTTACTTTGGATTTAAAGTAAAGCTATTTTAAAATACATTTATATAATCTTAGTGAAATTGTTTGTTACTGTTGGATAGTGAACTTGAGTGAGGCAGAGCAACAGTCTTTAATCTTTTTACCTATAAAATGGGAGTAATAAAATGTTTTACCTCCTAAGATTGTGACCGTAAAATGACTATAACAACAACAAAAACATCAAGCACTTACTTTAGGACTTGGCATTAAATAAGATCTCAATAAATGGTACTAATTGTTAACATTATTTAATTAAGGTATATACTATAAAAAATTAGCAAGCGTCTCTAGATGAAGTGCTGATACAGTCACTTTAACAAAATATATGCAACATGGGTATGGCAATATTGTTTGATTTATTAGCAAACCTTATCTTATAGACAGAAAAATATCAAATACGGTCTACTTCTTTTCTAAATGACTAAAAATTTTGTAGAGATGGAGTGCTGATTAATTTTCTTTTATTCTGGGATAAACTCAATAAAAATATGTTATATATTTTAATATTATAATCCTTTGTGGATTTTTATTTTGCATTAATCTGTTACATTTTTAATTAGGAAAGAAAAAAAAGAAAAAAGAAAAAAATTCTCCAAGGTAAGTTCAGAATTGCATTAGTTGACCAAGGGAAATACAGTTCTTTCTGTCAGAGCTGACGCTTGACATAAACATTTGCCGATTCGTGACAAAGACAGCACTGCATCACATTTTTAAACAGTGCTCAAGAGTGGTCCCCAAATTAATTTTTAAAAATCATGCTAAGGGGCGCCTGGGTGGCTCAGTCAGTTAAGCCTTTGACTTCGACTCAGGTCATGATCTCACGGTTTGTGGGTTTGAGCCCTGCGTCGGTCTCTGTTCTGACAGCTCGAGCCTGGAGCCCACTTCAGATTCTGTGTCTCCCTCTCTCTGCCCCTCCCCTACTCACACTCTGTTTCTCTCTGTCTAAATAATAAATAAACCTTAAAAAAATTTAAAAATAAGTAAATAAAAATCATGCTAATACATATGTAAGGATATCCTTATATATCTCTATATATACACATAGACATATATAGATATTTCTATCTTATCGATAAGATAGATAGATAATATAGATAGATAGATATCCTTATAGATACATATATATATCCATATATAAAAAAAAAGAAAACCCTATATATGAGAAACAGTGACAAGCAAATTCTTTTGTGTCCTAGAATGCTTTTGTTAGGAGATATTAAACAACTACTACAACCAGCTGGCTTTTTAAAAAGTTTAAAAAACTCAGTTGGTTAAGCGTCTGACTCTTGATATTGGCTCAGGTCATGATCTCATGGTTTGTGAGATCCAGTCCCCAGTTGGACTCTGCACTGACAGCGCCAAGCCTGCTTGAGATTCTCTCTCTTCCCCTCTCTCTGCCCATTCCCCACTCATGCTCGCTCTCTAAAATAAATAAATAAGCATTAAAACCCCCATAAAACTACATTAAAAAATAAGGATAATCTAAAGTGGATTCTGTTTTGTCATCATTACAAAATAATTGAATGATAGCATTTTATTTTATTTTTATAAATTTTTTAATGGTCTTATTTTATTTTTGAGAGATAGACACAGAGCATGAGCAGGGGAGGGGCAGAGAGAGAGGGAGACACAGAATCCAAAGTAGGCTCCAGTCTCTGAGCTGTCAGCACACAGCCTGACATGTGGCTCGAACTCATAAACTGTGAGATCATGACCTGAGCTGAAGTCGGACACTTAACCGACTGAGCCACCCAGGTGCCCCTGAATGATAGCGTTTTAAACCTAAAATTATATTTCAGAAAAGGAGCCAAAGTAACAAATTTCTAATATAAATTTGTAAACTCTTGACATTATGTCCTAACCAACATCTTAACTGACATTTTCCTATAACTGTAACAATGTGTATGTAATTACAATTACAATACATCCTTGAGTAGAGTGGAATTCCAATTCACTAGAAGACTTCTTGATCTCTTTAAAATTCATGGAATTTGGATTGGAAAAATTTGGGAGTTTAAGCAAGTTTCAAATTTTTTAGTTTAAAAATTTGGGAGTATATACTTATACACATGTATGTTAAACAAGATATATACATACACACATGCACATACAGTATACACTTATAAATACATATATATCTATATTATATGAATATATGTATATATGCATATTTACTAGACAAAATTAAAGTATATGGCAAATATTTGTACAAATATTCTGGGTTTATCCTCTAGGACTTTTATAGAGGTTTTATAGGAAATCACTGACGTTGTTTGATTCAGAGTAAGTGATTCATTATGGAAATTGTGTTAAAAACCTAAATCAGGCCTAACACCTCTATCTCTCATTTAGAAGCAATTGTACTTGTTTGTGTTTTCTTCCCCCTTAGACTTTTACTCTTTACAAGAAAGAACCTAAGCTTGGTTTCTTAAGCATCTTTGGCTTTTGGCTTCTTATTTCTCTTTTCTTTGGATCCCTTTCTCTTTCGGTTATAAAAAAGTATCTGTTGGAAGAAGCTAGCTCAAATGTACTTTAGCAGAGGATTTGAGATAATTGTATAAAGAATAGTAAGTGGCAAACAAAAAACAAAAACAAAAAACAGTGAGCGGCAGAAGCCAAGGACTTCTTAGTGGAGCAAAGAATTTCTGACGCACTTCTCTACTTGAGGCAACAGGAGAAGAAGAAAAGAGAAAAGTTGGAGATTTGTGTAGGTCAAGTCCTGCACGCGGCTCCCTGGTGAAGAGCTAGTCAGATGAGCAGCTGGCCTAGAACGATCAGATTTTGTTTGATCGATTGGTTGTTTCTTTTTGATGTCTGTGGTCAACACACTAACTTAGGCTGGGTAGAATACGCTCGTGCTACTTGTGTGTGGAAGTGTGTGTGTTTACAAGCATATGACTCCTGCTGCTACAACTGAACTGTATCACTGCTTTAATCCTTTTTAAAGACTTAATCTAGTCTTTTTAAAAAAAAATGTTCATTTATTTATTTTGAGAGAGAGCACAAGTGGCGAAGGGGCAGAAAGAAAGAGAGGGAGAGAGAATCCCAAGCAGGCCCTGCCCTGCCAGCACAGAGCCCAATACAGGGCTTGAAGCCACAACTGCAAGATCACGACCTGAGCTGAAACTAAAAGTTAGACACTTAACTGAATGAGCCACCCAGGCACCCCTAATCTTCTTTAGTCTTAATAATTTTCACCCTTCCCTTCTGGCCTCCTGGATTCCATGGACTATGTGTTTTCAACATTACCATATTCTTGGGTTTGTCTTCTCACACTGCTTAGATAAGACCATCTCACTTCAGCATCCGGTTTCCTACAACATATCCCAGACCAGACCAGACCCTGCTGCCCAGCCCCAGGGTTCAAACAGTATGAAGACTCAGCTGGTTTACAAGAGCACTGGGAACCAGATCTAAGGGCATCCCTGGGTAGCACCAGTCTTGCTTAATTCTAAGGGAAGAGGGCAGATTTTATATTTTTGGAAAATTCTTGACCAAAGACTTGTCTCCTGTTACCATTGGTCCTGATGGTCAATACCATATATTTTGAAACACTCTCAGCCTGGATAGTCTTCTGGAGTTTTCCTCCTCTTTCCATAGAGTGGGGTCTGGCATCTCAGGGTATTGATAATCTATCTGAGAAAAGATATGAAACAGCAATGGTGAAAGCCAGATCCTCAGTGAATCAGGACTAAAGAACAGTGCTAGATAGAGGAGAGATCCCAGGAATTAAGAGTCAGGGATCTCTCAGTTATCCGAAGGTGAAACCTAGTTCCCCTAAATAAATTTGATGCAGAATCTTGGACAAGTCCCTCAACCTCTTCAGGGCTGTTTTATTAGTAAACACAGTAAATAAATAAATAAAAAATAATGGCCTCAAATGATTGGGCCGGGATCACATCAGGTAAGGCACATGGAAAGCTTTCTGCATTGTCGAAGGGCTAGCTCATGGATGGTGTACCTATTATTGGGGCCAGTGATGCTGCTAATGTGAGGTTAGAAGATTGTAGGATCTCAGCTTGCCAGGACTGAAATAGAGTAAGCTGGCAATGGAGACAGGGATGGGGAGCCAAAATGAGAGCTGCCTTTCTGAGCTTGGATGACAAAATAAAGCTACACTTCAGAGAGTTTGGGCTTCTGGATCCTCTTTTTTTAACAACAATTTCCGTGGCTCTTGCCTACTTTGTTGGTGATGGGTCTCGGGAAAATAGAGTAAAAAAACAAGATGTGTAATTAGATCAGGAGAAATCATTCGTGGTGAGGAGGTTACCTCTAGGACCCTTGGCAACATCTTCTTAATCAACTAAGAACAGACGGAAAGTGGTTATGCCAAGAATTACCATTTATACCAAAGGTCAGAAAACTACTGCCTGTGGGCCAACTGCAGTCTACCATCTGGTTTTGTGAATAAAGTTTTACTGGAACACAGCCATGCCTATATACATAGTCTATGGCTGCTTTTACAGTTCAACACAATTGAGCAGCTGTGACAGAGACTATATGGCCTGCAAAGCTTAACATATTTACCCTCTAGCCTTTTCAAGAAGTGTGAAGATGGTCTGTTCTATATCCTTTAACAAGTACACGTGTAAGAAGCAGTATTTCGATGGTCAGTCACTTTAAATTAGAAGGTGGCATCCTCAAACAACAGGGCCGGGATATACTGACAGAGTAATATTCTTGTTTTGCTTCCTTTTTCAGAGAAAATAACCAAGAATCATGAGGCAAAGTGGTGGTTTCTAAGTCATGCATTTCAAGAAAGGGAGTAGGAAAAATCCAAATCAAATGCTTGCAACCGAAGGGACCCCAGGGAAGAGTAATGCTGGCAATACTTAGAAAATAGTGTCAGATGCCCACTTCATCACAATTATTCTCTCTTAATCAGTGACACACAGGAATCGAGCAAAATGGGGACCTTCATGGTTTTTGTCTAAGAAACCTCAAGAAAGAATGATATTACTCTAAACAGAGAATGATTCATGCCAGTTGTCAGGAGTGGATTGAAAGTATATGCCAGTAGGAATGCAGTGTATACCAGCGGCCAAGAATAAATATTCTATTATCTACCTTTTTTTTTCTTTGTGAAATCAAAGCACAAAAGCGAAATGTAGTGGTAAGGAAAAGCACACTCAATTTCCCTGAGCTGGGGTCCCCACTGGAGTCATGATGGGATGTGCAGGCAATCACTACACCCAGCAAGGAGCTCCGAGCAACTGGAGGCTCTCTCTTCCTGTGAAGGCCAGCAGCTGCTCCATGCTAAACAGGCAGAAATGAAAATGGCTAACATGACAGTCAAGGCTGGGTGAGTCTGTGGAGAGAGAAAGATGATTCTCAATATACTGAGAAGTGTGTCATTGTCAGGTGTCCAGAGATTTCTATTTATACAAAGCCTGTTTTGTTTTGTTTTCTGTCCCTTTTACTTTAGCAATTAACAGATAATATGTAACATATACGTACTGGTACTGGTCATTACCTCCCCTCCCTGTAGCTGATCCAAAGCATGCAATCATTGTCCCCTGCTTTGGAAAGCAAAGTAAAAGATCAATGAGAAAACAAGCGTTGATTCACCTCATGCCACATCTCCCGACTCCCCACATTCTTTCTCACAAGCCTATTTACTGGCTACTCTCATTCAACACCCTCGATAGTGCAAAAAGAGGGACGAAGGATTAGGGGACATAAATCAGCAGCGATACGAATGTAAGATATTAAAACACTAAAATATGAATGAATTATTTTTCCTCCTGTTATTCCCAATTCAATTTAATTCTGTTTCTATAAAGGACTGTGGAAGGAAGTGGTGAGGATGAATAAAATAACTGCAGGAAAAGAAAATTTGCTTGTGTGTTAGCCAAAAGCAGAAGCCCCAAAGGTGGTCTCTGTGGATCAATGCATCACTGTCTGTGAGGCCCCCCGGAAGGTCAGATCTGGTGGCTGCTTAGAAACCACTAACCCGAAGATCACTGTGGGACAAATTCTGCAAGAAACAGCAGCGACAGACAAATATGTGTTACGAAAATACTACATTGCTTCTTTAACATTTATGTGGCCTCAGTGATTTCAAAAGAAATGTTTTGTGCATAAAACAACATAATAAAAAAAATCCTGCTACTTGACAGGGTCTCCTTTAATGGAAAGACCTTTTTCATGCCCATAAACATTTGATGCCCACATCTGTTCGAGATAAAAGGAAAGTATGACTTCCCTTCTGGATGCAGAGAATCAGAATTCTCAGAGACCATATAACATGCTTAATGAAGACAGCAAAAATGCTGTGGTTTCCCTTATTAAATTAGCACTCCGCTGAAATTTAAAGTTTTATGGACTGCTTCAGGTACTTTTCTTTTTCATGGCTCAGTAACAGGAAGTTTATATTTTACTTCTAGAGAACAGTTTGTTATTGTCATTTTAGGAAAGTCAATTCGTTTGTAGATTAAAAAATAATAAAATATGACTTCCCAAGGAAGCACTGCTATTCACTTCTGAAGTCACAGGCACCTGTAAGAGTCAGCCTGCTCTTGTTCCTCATCCCCGTCTCCAGGACTACCGTGCATGGACATGGTGCACCTGCCTCTCATGGCCTAACCACTTGATGGTAAGTCCAGCCTTCCTAGGTGGTTTTCCTATCATTGGGATGGATTCCTTGGTTTCTATGCCCACACTGATCTTAGAATGAGAGTGAAGACCCCACAAAGCCTACCTATTTCTCTCAGAGGAAAAGCCAAAGTCCTGGCATTATTGTAGATGATCAGGCTCTTACCAACTCTCTGATCATGTCTCCCACTGTCTTCCTCCTCACTCCGCTCCAGCCACACTGGCTTCCTTGCTGTTTTTCTAACACAGCTCTGTGCTTGCTGTTCCCACTTCCCAGAATCTGCATGCTAATTCCTTCAGGTGTCAAGTCTTGGCTCCTGTCTCACCTTCTCAGTGAGGCCTTCTCTGACCACTCCCATCACCACTCCTGGTTCTCCTGAGGCTCGTTTTCTTTTTTCTTAAGCACTTATCTTCTCACATATTACATAATTTTCTTCTTATTATGTATTGCTTCTTGTCTGTGTTCCCCATGAAAACGTAAGTATCAAAAGGCCAGGGAAATATGTCTGGAAAAGTACATGATTCATAGTATGTCCTAAATACATATTCTGATGAATAAACAATAAATAAATGAATGAATGGATGAGCAAAATAAGAATTTTAAAAACCTTTCGCTAGTAAAACTTCTCCTCTTGCAGAAAAAGCTCCTCATTCTCATCTTGGAACCATTGCATTTTCTGCTCTGTCTGACACACTTTTCCCTTCGATCTTTCTGACACTGCTACCTTTCATCATTTGAAACTTGGTTCAAGAAAAATAGCTCCATGACTTCCCTTACCCTTCACTCTTCATCCTCTATCACATTTCCCTATCTTCCTCATCATACGAGTCAATACCTAATGCGATCTTACCTTACCTTTTCTTTTTTTAAGTTTTATAAGTTTGGTATCCTTCTCTTTTCACTAGAATGTAAACTCCTTGGGTTATGGACAGTTTTGATCATCATTATATCCCTAGTGCCTAACAAATGTCTGACACATGGTAGAGGTTTAATAATTATTTGTTGATTTTGTTGACTCACTGGATGATTATCACAGTCTCCTGGTTCAAATTACCAGGATTTTTGCTACATAACTTACCTGGGCATAGCTTTACTACCCTCTGGTGAAATGATGTTCAATTAACTGTTCCCTGGGCCTTTGAGAATGGCTATTTTAGGCCTTCACAGTTAATTCCTTCCCCCAGGATCAGATGAGTGCCTGGTACCAGTGATGTTTTTGTGTAATGTGCTATGTATGATTATATGTATGTGTATATGTGTATGTATGACATGACTGTGTCATTGTGCAATTTACTATTTATAACTTTTAGGGCAGTAGATGAACCGCAACTTTTAACCTGAAGGAGTAAAAATCCTGAAGGATTCCTTTGTGAATCCAGTCACAAAATATTTGTCCAGAAAGGCATCCAAATTAGATGGTATGCCAATCTGGATTTGTAACATCAGACCCATGTATCAGAGCTTGGGCCACTTGTGACAATCTTACTGACATGCCAGCTTCAGGCATTCTGAGTTACCATGAATATAAATCTTAGAGCCATCTCCTATTCAATGCAGAATGAAATGCTGAGTTATGAGGATGGTAAATTTTTGGATGAAGTAAAGGATTGTACAATTAAACTGGACAAATTCTCATCACCTACCAGTGTGCTATCTTATGTCAGTAACAGGAAGTACCTCTGGGCTTCAGTTTTCTCATCTATAAAACAAACTCGTTGACATTCATGATGTATAACATTCTCTTTCTATGAGGGAATCAGAATCAAAGAAATTAATGTGTTTCTATTTTGTGTTATCTGATTTTTTCATGGCTTCCTTTAACAATCTAGTGATTTTTGTGTCCATCCACTTGAAAATTCTCTACAGAGTTCTTGAATTTTTGAGAGTTCTATGAGAATTATTTTAAACCACACAATGCCTGACTTGGAAGCACTCAAAGCACATTAC
The DNA here is from genome assembly GCA_028646485.1 of Cryptoprocta ferox. NCBI lineage: Eukaryota > Metazoa > Chordata > Mammalia > Carnivora > Eupleridae > Cryptoprocta > Cryptoprocta ferox. Next base: position 38,985,394 of record CM053576.1, on the reverse strand, counting down.
TCTCTCACCTTGCCCCTTTCCAGCTATAAGAATCTTATATGCCTTCTACTTCAATACCTTCATTTTACAAATAAAACACTGGAGACCATCAGAAGTTAAGAGACTTGCCAAGGTCTTACTTACATAGCAAGTAAGAGGCAGAGCTTCAAGGAGATGCCAAGTATTCTGACTCAATGTTCAGGGTCCTATTAACAGTACTAGGCTGCCTTTATTTTACCTTTTATAGTTTCTGACATTGAGTAAGCAAAATAAGTGACATTATTTTCTTCTGAGTAAAATGCTCCTAAATGACAGAGATCTTTTTTTTTTTTTTTT